>OY740783.1:10767125-10959625 GCA_963514005.1 Raja brachyura | reverse complement strand
TTGCCGCCTGGCCTATGTTCTTGCAACCATAGTTCGCTGATAATTTCATGATTAAAGTTCCATGCAAAATATTTTATTTACAGTGGATGTACTTTTGGTTTGGTGGCAGCACACACGATGGACTTGTCACAAAGGCCTGGACACAGTGGTTGTACCGTACTCATACCATGAGTCTAAACACTCGCAGTGACTCACAGAAACGTACCAAATAGCGAAAGGCTTGGATGAGCAGAGGATGTTTCCACTAATGGGAGAGTCCAGGGCCAGAGGGCACAGTCTCCGAATAAAAGGACATAACGAAAGGAGACGAGGAGGAGTTTCTTTAGTCAGAGGATGGTGAATCTGTGGAATTCATTGCCACAGAATACTTTGACGCCTTTTCATAACTTTCATAAGTTATGGGAGTAGAATTAGGCCATTCGGCCCATCGTCTACTCCGCCTTTCAATCACAGGTGATCCATCTTCCCCTCTCAGCCCCATTCTCCTGCCTTCTCCCCATAACCCCCGACATCCTTACTGATCAAGAATCTATCTATCTCTGCCTTAAAAATATCCACTGACTTGGCCTCCATGGCCTTCTGCGGAGATGAATTCCATGTTTTAAGGCTCGATGTACTGGAGCAGGTCCCACTCCTCTCCTCGCACGGCCATCTTTGTGACCCGGGGACAGCTCCAGAAGCGACCTGAAGGTGCTGGAGACATTACCCCGGTTCACCCTCCCACCGGCCCTTGCTCCACATGCCCATCCTCTCCAGCTCCCTCCTGGTCACGTCATCCGACAAGCTTTTTAGTTTTTGAAATACTGCATAGAAACAGGCCCATTGGCCCACTAAGTCCACGTTGTCCAGCGATCGCTCTATCCTACACACTAGGGACAATTTACATTCTTTACCGCAGCCAATTAAACTACAAACCTGCACGTCTTTGGGAGGTGGCGGGAAACTGGAGCACCCCGGAGAAAACCCACGCAGGTCACGGAGAGAGCGTACAAACTCCGTACAGACAGCACACCGTGGTCAGGGGCGAAACCGGGACTCTGAGGCAGCAACTCTTACTGCGGTGCTGGCTCGAAGGGGCCAAATGGCCTCCTCCTGCACCTATTTTCCATGTTCACCATCGTGACACCTCAGTGAGAAGTGGCCCCGACCACAGATGAACAAAGGAGGAGGACTGACTGAACGTTCTCGCCTTCTACCACAGTGAGGAATGTTGATTCCACTGTGGTGGATGCTCATTGTGTAGATCCTAATTTGAGGACGGACATTCTTGCTATTGAGAGAGTGCAGCGTAGGTTTACAAGGTTAAGTCCCGGGATGGCGGGACTGTCATATGCTGAGAGAATGGAACGGCTGGGCTTGTCCACTGGCGTTTAGAAGGATGAGAGGGGATCTCATTTAAACATATAAGATTGTTAAGGGCTTGGACCAGCTAGAGGCAGGAAACTGATGATGGGGGAAGTCCAGAACCAGGGGCCACAGTTTAAGAATAAGGAGTAAGCCATTTAGAACGAAGACGAGGAAACACTTTTTCTCACAGAGAGTGGTGAGGCTGTGGAATTCTCTGCCTCAGAAGGCGGTGGAGGCAGGTTCTCTGGATGCTTTCAAGAGAGAGCTCTTAAAAATAGCGGAGTCAGGGAATAAGGCAGGAACGGGGTACTGATTGGGGATGATCAGCCATGATCACATTGAATGGCAGTGCTGGCTCGAAGGGCTGAATGGCCTACTCCTGCACCTATTGTCTATTGTCTATTGTTTATTGGGCTGTTTGCTCTGTGCTCTTTTCAATCGTGTGGACGCATGGTAAATCAAATTCCACTGTAGCTTAATCGGTGCGTGTGGCAATGAATGTGAACGTGAACTTGAATTTGACGGGGAAAGAAGAGCCTGTGCCTCACTGCACGTTCATTTAACATTCACCGTGACAGGGGGCATGGATCCATTTAAAATGAGTTGGCAACATCATCATGCCATTCGGATATTGAAGTGTCGAGCCTCCGATATCAAATGCTGCGATCTGCCGGCTCTACACTGTACAGGGAAATAAATAAATAACCCCGGCAGTTTAAACACACACAGTAAGTTGGCGGAATCGCTGACTTCAGCACCGCCGCCTGTCAAAGTGGAATTCAACCTTAGTCAAATGTGAAGAAGTAAAGCGGGCTTAAGCTGCACATATTTCCAAATGTTCTATCACCGGATTCACTGCCAACGGACCCAAAGCAGAGTAGGAACATTAGGTGGAAAGAAAGAACTGCAGATGCTGGTTTAAGCCAAAGACAGACACAAAACGCTGGAGTAACTCAGCGGGACAGGCAGCATCTCTGGAGAAAAGGAATAGGTGATAGGTGAGGAGCATAAGTGATTGCATTTAAAATGCGCTGAAGGGCCACATTCTTTACCTATAACATAATGTAAGCAGGCAGTCTCTGGAGCCACACGATGTTCCCAAAGCCTTTTGAACAGCCAGATCTGGATCCTTCACTAAGTTTAACCCTTCTCCATTCCAACACAACTCCCCCCCCCCTCCCCCCCCTCCCCCCCCCCTCCCCCCCCCCCCCCCCACACACACACACGTTATTAACCAGAAGAAGCTGAAAGGAAGGTGTTTCAGAAGGGAAGGGACAGAATTTCTCCAAGACACCACCCTATAAGTAAGTAAGTAAGCAGGTTTATTGGCCAAGTATTCACATACAAGGAATTTGCATTGGTGCTCCGCCCACAAGTAACAAAGGCACACGATCCAATTAGGAGCACCGGAATCAGTCCAAAAAAAAAAAATCAGGCCTTAACTTAGAACATAGAAGGCGGCAGGGTGGTGTATCGGTAGAGTGGCTGCCTTACTTTGCCAGAGACCCGGGTTTGATCCTGACTACGGGTGCTGTCTGTATGGAGTTTTTACATTCTCCCCGTGACAGCGTGGATTTTCTCCGGGATCTCCGGTTTCTGCCCACACTCCAAAAACGTACAGGTTTATAGGTGAATTGGCTTGGTATAAATGTAGAATTGTCCCCAGTGTGTGTAGGGTAGTGTTAAGGGGCTGTCCCACTTGGGCGACCTAATTGGCAAGTTTAGAAGAGTTTTTAAAAATGACATGTTGAAGGCCTCCTTTGACTATGTTGAAGACCTCCTTCGACCTCCTTCGACTATGTTGAAGACCAGCTACGACTAGCTACGACTAACTTCTGGAAAATTGGACACCGAATAGCGGAGAGTGAAGACGACCTCCTTCGATCTCCTTCGACCTCCTTTCGACTATGACGATTTATGACTACCTTCAACTATCCTACAACTAACATGCCGACCAACTACGACCTACTACGACTAAACCTACGAGTAAAATAAGTATCGATTTTTTTCCACGGCGACCTTTTTCTACTCGCGGGCATTTTTTAACATATTGATAAAAACGCCGCGACCTAGCTGTGTTCCTCGAGTACGCGGGGACCGCTCTCGAGCATGAAGGAGAGTTACAAAGACCTCCTACGACCTCGTGTCGACCATGCTGCGAGCATGAGTCGAGGGCAAACTCGCCAGAACTCGCCGATTAGGTCGCTCGAGTGGGACGGGCCCTTTAGTGTGTGGGGATCGCTAGTCGGCGCGGACTCGGTGGGCCGAAGGGCCTGTTTCCGCGCTGTATCACTAAACTAAACTATAGACAGGCTCACGATACCTTGGCAACAGTATTACTGGAATATGACGTGAGGCGGAATAAGGTTGGCATTAAGGCGCTAGTTCTATCCCTGCTTCACTTGTAATTTAGTAATATGAAGTGGAAAGATATAAAAGGAAGGTGTACGTTAATATTAATTAATGATATCTGTGAGGAGGGATTATATGTTACAAGGATAATTGAATGGATTTGACATCCCCCGACATCCTTACTAATCAAGAATCTATCTATCTCTGCCTTACAAACATCCACTGACTTGGCCTCCATGGCCTTCTGTGGCGATGAATTCCACCTTTTAATGCGTGGGATTTAGTGGGAACGTCTAGGACCAGGGGGACAAAGCCCCAGAATAAAAGCATGTACCTTTAGAGTGGAGATGAGGAGGAGTTTCTTTAGTGGGAGGGTGGCGAATCTGTGGAATTCATTACCACAGACTGTGGCCCTGGAGGCCAAATCATTGGATAGTTTTAAAGTGGAGATCGAGAGGTTCTTGATTAGTGCGGGTGTCAGGGGATAGGGGGAGAAGGCAGGAGAATGGGGTTGAGAGGGAAAATAGAGCAGGCATGATTGAATGGCGGAGTAGACTTGATGGGCCGAATGGCTCCTGTGACCTACGGGCTTATGGAACAGCAGGGAAAAGAAGACACGGGTGAGAGCCATCTATAGACCCCTAAAATGTTTAGTTTGAGTTTAGTTTGAGTGTAGTTTATTGTACACGAGATACAGTGAAAAGCCTTTATTGCATGCTAACCAGTCAGCAGAAAGATGATACATGATTACAGTCAAGCCATTCACAGTGCACATGTTAAAGAAAATAACATTCAGTGCATGATGAAGCCGTGAAAGTCCAATCAAAGATAGTCCAAGGGTCGTCCCGATGTTGCGGGAGTCCATATGTTCCTGATGTTGCGAGAGTCCAGAACCAGGGGCCACAGTTTAAGAATAAGGAGTAAGCCATTTAGAACAAAGACGAGGAAACACTTTTTCTCACAGAGAGTGGTGAGTCTGTGGAATTCTCTGCCTCAGAGGGCGGTGGAGGCAGGTTCTTTGGATGCTTCCAAGAGAGAGCTAGATAGGGCTCATAAAAATAACGGAGTCAGGGGATATGGGGAGAAGGCAGGAAAGGGGTACTGATTGGGGATGATCAGCCATGATCACATTGAATAGCGGTGCTGTCTCGAAGGGCCGAATGGCCTACTCCTGCATCTGTTGTCTATTGTCTATTGTTTATTGGGCTGTTTGCTCTGTGCTCTTTTCAATCGTGTGGACGCATGGTAAATCAAATTCCACTGTACCTTAAGCGGTGCGTGTGGCAATGAATGTGAACGTGAACTTGAATTTGACGGAGAAAGAAGAGCCTGTGCCTCACTGCACGTTCATTTAACATTCACCGTGACAGGGGGCATGGATCCATTTAAAATGAGTTGGCAACATCATCATGCCATTCGGATATTGAAGTGTCGAGCCTCCGATATCAAATGCTGCGATCTGCCGGCTCTACACTGTACAGGGAAATAAATAAATAACCCCGGCAGTTTAAACACACACAGTAAGTTGGCGGAATCGCTGACTTCAGCACCGCCGCCTGTCAAAGTGGAATTCAACGTTAGTCAAATGTGAAGAAGTAAAGCGGGCTTAAGCTGCACATATTTCCAAATGTTCTATCACCGGATTCACTGCCAACGGACCCAAAGCAGAGTAGGAACATTAGGTGGAAAGAAAGAACTGCAGATGCTGGTTTAAGCCAAAGACAGACACAAAACGCTGGAGTAACTCAGCGGGACAGGCAGCATCTCTGGAGAAAAGGAATAGGCGACGTCAGATGATCAGCCATGATCACATTGAATGGCGGTGCTGGCTCGAAGGGCCGAATGGCCTACTCCTGCACCTATTGTCTATTATCTTCAATGAGGTAGATAGCAGTTCAGGGCCTTGTGTGGTTTACTTTAGTTTATTGTCACGTGTACCCAGGTACAGTGAACAGCTTTTATTGCGTGTTAACCAGTCAGCGGAAAGGCTATACATGATTACAATCGAGCCGTCCACAGTGATAAAGGGAATAGGTTTAGTGTAAGATAAAGTCCGGACAAGTCCGATTAAAGATGGTTCAAGCCACCCTAACAATAGTAGCTCAGGACTGACTGCTTGGCAGGATGTTTAAGAAGGAACTGCAGAAGCTGGAAAATCGAAGGTAGGCAAAAATGCTGGAGAAACTCAGCGCATGAGGCAGCATCTGTGGAGCGAAGGAAATGGCAATGTTTCAGGCCGAAACCCTTCTTCAGACTGATGTGAGGATGGGGGTGGGGGGGGGGGGGGGGGTGGGGGTGGGGGGGTGGGGGGGGGGTGGGGAGAGAAGAAAGGAAGAGGTGGAGCCAGTGGGCTGAGGGAGAGCTGAGAAGGGGAGGAGAAAGCAAGGACTACCTGAAGTTAGAGAAGTCAATGTTCATAGAAACATAGAACATAGAAAAATAGGTGCAGGAGTAGGCCATTCGGCCCTTCGAGCTTGCACCGCCATTCAATGTGATCATGGCTGATCATCCAACTCAGTATCCAGTACCTGCCTTCTCTCCATACCGCTTGATCCCTTTAGCCACAAGTGCCACATCTAACGCCCTCTTAAATATAGCCAATGAACTGGCCTCAACTACCTTCTGTGGCAGAGAATTCCAGAGACTCACCACTCTCTGTGTAAAGAATGTTTTCCTCATCTCGGTCCTAAAGGAATTTCCCCTTATCCTTAGACTGTGACCCCTTGTTCTGGACTCCCCCAACATCGGGATCAACCTTCCAGCATCTAGCTTGTCCAACCCCTTAAGAATTTTGTAAGTTTCTATAAGATCCCCCCTCAATCTTCTAAATTCCAGCGAGTACAAGCCGAGTCTATCCAATCTTTCATACCGCTGGGGTGCAAACTGCCCAAGCGAGATATGAGGTGCTGCTCCTCCAATTTACAGTGGTCCTCACTCTGTCCATGGAGGAGGCCGAGGACAGAAATGCTTGACAGGATGGTTCAGTTGCCTGATACAGCTGGACAAGTATTTAATCTGCTTATTAATTGAATGTTTCAAACTGGCACGGGCTTGAATGAAGAATAGTCATTCGTGGTTCATGGTCCCCTGGGAGGTGGCAACCACAAAATGATCAAATCCCTGATGCTGTTTGTGGGTGACCACCAGAGGACTAATACCGCTGTCTTCAATTAAAACAAGGGCAATTATAACAACATGAAGGTGGAGTCGTCTAAAGTAGGCCGGGGGAGTGAGCTGAGAGACAGATCCGCAGAAGAACAGTGGCAGGTAGTCAAATACGTGGACCGCACGCGGCCTGCAGCGGTGGAGCGGCGGCGGAGGACACCGCGGCTACGCTTGGCCAGGCCGAACCCTGCAACGTTGCCAGGACAACGGACCTTCATGGTCAGATCAAGAACCCTGCACTTACAACAACTGGGACTTGAAGATGGCCCCAAACTGGCGACTCTCTATACTGTGTCAGTGTAAGAAGGGTCTCGACCCGAAACGTCGCCTATCTCCTTCCCTCCTTAGATGCTGTTGCACCCGCTGAGTTTCTCCAGCCTTTTGTGTAACCCACTGCTACACACTTGTACCGTATCTGAGGTGCTTATCTACGATGTATCAAAGTGCTTATGTATGCTGGTACTTGTACTGAATTATACAAACGTGAATTTCACTGTTCCTCGATACATGACGCAAACAAAGTAACATACCGTAGAAACATAGAAACATTGAGAATAGGTGCGGGAGTGCAGATATTTTATTGTTTTGTCTAGATATTTCTTGCACAATTATTTGGAACGTTTGGGGGGGGGACGGGCTGGATGCTTTGTAGGACGTTGCACGTAGCATAGTCACAGGGACTGGCTAGATCAGACTGGAGCAGGGCACGGGAGAAGAAATACCATTTTTACCAGAGGGGAGAGAGAGAGACAGAACGGAAAGTTACAGCTTGGATGAGAATAAGGAATACCTGGTATGAATCTTCTCTTTGTTTGTACAACTGCTTCAATAAAGATTCAATTCAACTGGAAATAACAACTGGAGGATCCGTTTTCTTTATCGTTTGTGTAAGTTCCACTCCTCCCAGCCTGTGTGGTAATGGTAGGCAATGGAAGGTCGGCACAGAACCAGTCCCTTTAGCCCACAATGTCTGTGCCGAACATGATGTCAAGTGAAACCAATCTCTGAGAAGATGCATGATCCCTCCATTCCCTGCATATCCATGTGCCCATCTAAAAGCCTCTCTAACACCACTATCGTATCAGCCTCCACCACCACCCCTGGCAGCACGTTAAATCTTGCCCCACGCATCCCCTTTAAGCTTTTCCCCATCACACCGTAAAGCTATGCTCTGTAATATTTGCCAATTTCCAATCTGGGGAAAATATTCCGATTGTCCACCTTAAAGGGCCCTAACACTAACCCTAACCCTAAGGAACTGATCGAAGATTACTTGCCACCGGTCTCTGGCTGGTGTGAGGCGGCTGCCATGTGGAGTCCACCATCTATTGGCTCCATCATCGAACGATTCTTTACCACCCGTTCCACCAACAAAGTTTTAGATTAGTTTCTGAAGATAGACAGTGCTGGAGTAACTCAGGCAGCATCTGTGGAGAACATGGACAGGTGACGTTTCACAGAATGCTGGAACATCACCCGTCCATGTTCTCTAGAGATGCTGTCTCACCCGCTGAGTTACCAGTTTGTGTCCATCCCCATTTACTGGTGTTTTTTATGTTGAAGCCCACATGATTACAGGTGCAACAGATATGGAAACAGATATGTAATAAACAATATTTGAGTCTGAAGACACTTGACGTTTCTGATTTATACATTTGATTAATTTTTCATTTATTCATGAGAAACTGCTTGAATTCCCCTTATGGGGAGGGCACCAGTAAATGGGGAATTAGAGGAGGGCACCAGTAAATGGGGAATTAGAGGAGGGCACCAGTAAATCGGGGAATTAGAGGAGGGCACCAGTAAATGGGGAATTAGGAGAGGGCACCAGTAAATAGGGGAATTAGAGGAGGGCACCAGTAAATGGGGAATTGGGAGAGGGCACCAGTAAATAGGGGAATTAAAGGAAGGCACCTGTAAGTGGGGAATTAGGGGAGGGCACCAGTAAATGGGGAATTAGGGGAGGGCACCAGTAAATCGGGGAATTAGGGGAGGGCACCAGTAAATAGGGGAATTAGGGGAGGGCACCAGTAAATAGGGGAATTAGGGGAAGGCACCTGTAAATGGGGAATTAGGGGAGGGCACCAGTAAATGGGGAATTAGGGGAGGGCAACAGTAAATAGGGGAATTAGGGGAGGGCACCAGTAAATCGGGGAATTAGAGGAGGGCACCAGTAAATGGGGAATTAGAGGAGGGCACCAGTAAATCGGGGAATTACGGGAGGGCACCAGTAAATGGGGAAATAGAGGAGGGCACCAGTAAATTGGGGAATTAGAGGAGGGCACCAGTAAATGGGGAATTAGAGGAGGGCACCAGTAAATTGGGGAATTGGGGGGGGGGGCACCAGTAAATGGGGAATTAATAGTGGGGGGGGGGCAGGTACTATCGCAACATTTAGGCAGGCACATGGATAGGACAGATTTAGTGGGACATGGGCCAAACATAGGCAGGTGGAAATAGTGTAGATGGGACATGTTGGTCGCTGTGGGCAGGTTGGGCCGAAGGGCCTGTTTCCATGCTGTGTGACCCGCTTTGACAACACTTCCTAGTTTTTGAAACTTATGAGAAGGTAGAGACACAAAATGCTGGAGTAACTCAGCAAAATCCAGCATTTTGTGTCTATCTTTGGTTACAACCAGTATCTGCAGTTCCTACTTACACACATGAGTTCGATGGTCGGCACGGACTCGGTGGGCCTTCAGTTTAGTTTAGAGATATAGCACGGAAACAGGACCTGTGGCCACCGAGTTCGCGCTCACCAGCGACCTCGCACATCAACGCCATCCTACACCCGACGGACAATTTACAATGATACCGTGCCAATTAGCCTCCAACCAAAATGTCACCCATTTCCTTTCTGCAGAGATGCCGCCTGTCCCACTGAGTTACTGCACCATTGTGTGTCTACCTTCAGCCTACAAATCTGTACATCTTTGGAGTGTGTGAGGAAACTGGAGCTTCCAGAGAAAACCCACGCAGGTCACAGAGAGAACGTACAGACTCCATCCAGAATGCATCTGCGGTCAAGATCGAACACGGGTCTCTGGCGCTGAAGGGCAGCAACTCTACCGCTGCGCCACCGTGACTCCCTATGTCCATGAGGGGGAACTTTTTCATGCAAAGGGTGGTGGGTTTATGGAATGAGCTGCTGAAGGTGGCAAACATAGAAACATAGAAACATAGAAAATAGGTGCAGGAACGAGGCCATTCGGCCCTTCGAGCCAGCACCGCCACTCATTGTGATCAATGATTGGCTGATCGTCCCCCATCAATAACCCGTGCCTGCCTTCTCCCCATATCCCTTGATTCCACTAGCCCCTAGAGCTCTATCTAACTCTTGAGGCAGGGGCAGGTAGTTGAGGCAGGGACCATCCCACATGTTTAAAAACATTCAGAGAGGTACATGGATAGGATAAGGTTTAGAGGGATATGGGCCAAACCTGGGCAGGTGGGACTAGTGTAGATGGGACATGTTGGTCGGCATGGTCAAGTTGGGCCGAAGGGCCTCTCCACTCTGTATTACTCTATGACCCACTGAGTTACTCTAACACTGGTTTCCTATTTCTGAAATATATAACTGTATCTCTAAGCTGATCAATCCTTTACTTCAGTGAGTTTCTATATTGCTATATTTGCTGGATCACTCTGAGGTGCCTGTCCCGCTGAGTTACTCCAGCACTCTGTGAAAGGTCACCTATCCATGTTCTCCACAGATGCTGTCTGACCCGCTGAGTTAATCCAGTAAAACGTCTGTGGCTGTGGAATTCTCTCCCTCAGAGGGTGGTGGAGGCAGGTTCTCTGGATGCTTTCAAGAGAGAGCTGGATAGGGCTCTTAAAAATAGCAGAGTCAGGGGATATGGGGAGAAGGCAAGAACGGGGTACTGATTGGGGATGATCACATTGAATGGCGGTGCTGGCTCGAAGGGCTGAATGGCCTACTCCTGCACCTATTGTCTATTGTGTATTGTCTATTGTCACCTATCCATGTTCTCCATAGATGCTGCCTGACCCGCTGAGTTACTCCAGCTCTCTGTGAAACGTCACCTATCCATGTTCTCCAGAGATGCTGCCTGACCCGCTGAGTTACTCCAGCACTCTGTGAAACGTCACCTATCCATGTTCCCCACAGATGCTGCCTGACCCGCTGAGTTACTCCAGCACTTTGTGACTACCTTCAGAAACGAATCTGACTGTTGGTTGGACGGGTGGTAAAGACTTGATCGATGATGGACCCTCTGCTCTGCAACACTAACCAGAGCCCTACCATCCAGTTTAGTTCATTGCCACGTGTACCGAGGTACAGTGCAAAGCTTTTGTTGCATGCTATCCAGTTAGCAGAAAGACAATACATGATTAATATCATGGTCAAGTCAAGAGTGGTTTAGTCAAAAGTCCCAGATAGGCCAACGAAACTGTATCTCTTGTACTCGCTAGAATTTAGAAGATTAAGGGGGGGATCTTATAGAAACTTACAAAATTCTTAAGGGGTTGGACAGGCTAGATGCAGGAAGATTGTTGCCGATGTTGGGGAGGTCCAGGACAAGGGGTCACAGTTTAAGGATAAAGGGGAAGTCTTTTAGGACTGAGATGAGAAAATCATTTTTCACACAGAGAGTGGTGCATCTGTGGAATTCTCTGCCACAGAAGGTAGTTGAGGCCAGTTCATTGGCTATATTTAAGAGGGAGTTAGATGTGGCCCTTGTGGCTAAAGGGATCAGAGGGTATGGAGAGAAGGCAGGTACGGGATACTGAGTTGGATGATCAGCCATGATCATATTGAATGGTGGTGCAGGCTCGATGGACCGAATGGCCTTCGCCTGCATCTATTTTCTGTGTTTCTATGTTTCTATGAAGCTCTTACGTGCAATACATGGTCCTGCCCATGTTAGACTTTCCAAAATGCAACAGCCTCACATCCCTCTGTGTTAAATGTTCTGTATTAAATTTGAAAGCTATGCAAATACGCGAGGCTTGCACATGAGTCGGGGCACGCAGGGAAGAGTGTTATGAAACTGACCTGCAATTGACATGCACAGTGTTAGCACTGCGTGTCCCTGCAACTTATACACTGCACTCTTTGGCTTGTGTTTGAAGACATTTCGGCCAAGCTGTGAGGTGACGCGCCTCCCGGGACGATACGGTCTGTCAGGCAGTGTGGGGAGGGGAGGGTGGGGGAGGATGAACGAAGGAGAAGGAAATAATGATGCTTCAAGAACACCTCCTGCC
Organism: Raja brachyura; assembly: GCA_963514005.1. The sequence goes on along the minus strand of OY740783.1, from coordinate 10,947,535 downwards.
AGCCAACGTTGGAATAACACGGGCGAGAATGCCTCGGGCGATTTAAGCAGACCCGACGTGGCGTGTTGGCTCTGTTGGGGAGCAGAGACGGGAAGGGGAAGGGGAAGGGGAAGGGTCGGGGGAGGGGGAGGAGGAGGTAACAATGGCAAGCTTTTTATTCGAGTTCACGAAAAAAAAACACACCTAAACAACACCAGAGTTGGCACCCCCCCCCACCCCCCCCCCCCCCCCCCCCCCCCCCCACTCTGCAGCAGAGTATTAAATTGCAGACTTGCTTTCTTAACTTGGCCGCATCACATTCGTTCTTTCCCAGCGAGCCCTGTGTTTGCTTCGGTGAAGCAAGTCGCCTGGACATATGGGAATCATTGAGATCTTGTTTCACTTGCAGCTGACCTATTCCTTTTCGATGAGAGAGAGAGAGAGAGTGAAAGAGTGAGAGAGAGAGAGAGAGAGGGAGAGAGAGAGGGAGAGGGAGAGGGAGAGAGGGAGAGAGAGAGGGAGAGGGAGAGGGAGAGAGGGAGAGAGGGAAAAAAAGAAACAGAGAGAGAGAGAAATATGCACGCACACACTAATTGACATTAACTGACACTAAGAAATTAATATTGAATTGCTAAACTTGCTATTGTGTTGTACTGCTTACAGCTGCAAGAACGTGTAGCAATCAATAAAGGGCTATAGGCCTATTGCGAGCCTATGTACAGGGACATATCTATCCATGCACTGTTTACTTGTACTTATACTTATGCATTTTAAATATGTATGTCATGTTTTGTAGTTTGGCAATATAACGATGTACTTTATCATGCCAATAAAGTTTTTAAATTGAAAATTGAATTGAATTGAGAAAGAGAGACAGAGAGAGAGGGAAAGAATGAGAGAGAGAGAGAGAAAGAGAGAGAGAAAGAAAGAGAGAGAGAGAAAGAGAGAGAGAAAGAAAGAGAGAGAGAGAGAGAGAGAAAGAGAAATAAAGAGAGAGAGAGCGAGAAAGAGAGAGAGAAAGAAAAAGGAGAGAGAGAGAAAGAAAGAAAATGAGAGAGAGAGCGAGAGAGAGAAAGAAAGCAAGAGAGGGAGAAAGAAGATAACTAGATAAATAAATAACTAAATAAATAAATAGTGCGTGGGTCTGTAATTGGTCTGCAACTCTGAGCTTGTTGAGTAAACTGCGCAAAAATTTAGTTTTGCAAAATATGCAAGGGCGATTAAAAATAGTATTGATTTCGCCCTCAGGAGCAAAGTCTCGGGAGATGAACCGCGTTCTGAGGAATTGTGGGACCCAGGGTGAAAATAAAACTGAGTAGTTATGCCCCCCCCTCCCTCCCTCCCCGGAACATGGCGAGTCTTTTCATACTGCCTCAGTGTAATCTACTGCTCTCACACGAACAATCGATGCTCCCTTGCCTTGTCGTATGGTTGTGCTCATGCACAGTAGGATTTTACTCAACTGTATGCAAAAAAACCTAATAATTTTAATACACCTAGAAACACGTGACAACAAACTATGATTGGATAGCGTTGGTCCTACGACCCCCACAATTAAAATGTGGATTATAGAAATGTCGGAGACCTAACATTTGGAAAGAAATAGACTGGTCTTGATGGACAAACAAGAACTTTTTGTCAGAATATGGTCTCCATTTATTGACCATTTGAAGGGATAGATTGGTTCAGCACGGGAACCTGACTGAAGATCGAACTCAGGATTAGATGAAAAGTTATACTTTATAATTTACAAACCTATCTCCAATGTTGTATTATTAGTAAATTATTCCGTGCTTCTTAAACATGCTTTTTTTTTCCTTTCTTATTCTCTACCTATATAAAAAAAAACTAGAAGCAGAGTCAATACACAACTGATAATATTAGCAATTTATGACTGGTAGACATGAAATGGTTTTATTACGATATGTACTTGCTTCTAATAAAAATATTTATATTTAAAAAAAAGAACTCTTGGCTCCATGGTTATTAATTCGCACCTATGCACAGCAGTGCGAAATTCTTTTGCACAACCAACAAATGAACACTCATAGGAGCATGGAATGCATTCCCATGTAATAGTTTTCGAAATCAACATGTAGAGGAACCAACGAGAGAGCAGGCTATTCTAGACTGGGTATTGAGTAATGAGGAAGGGTTAGGTAACAGTCTTGCTGTGCGTGGCCCCTTGGGCAAGAGTGACCATAATATGGTTGAGTTCTTCATTAGGATGGAGAGTGACATAATTAATTCAGAAACAAGGGTTCTGAACTTGAAGAAAGGTAACTTTGAGGGTATGAGACGTGAATTGGCCAAGATAGACTAGCAATTGATTCTTAAAGGGTTGACGGTGGATAGGCAATGGAAGGCATTTAAAGACTGCATGGTTGAACTACAAAAATTGTTCATCCCAGTTTGGCAAAATAATAAATCAGGGAAGGTAGTACATTTGTGGATAACAAGGGAAATCAGGTTTAGTATCAAAACAAAAGATGAAGCATACAAATTAGCCAGAAAAAGCAGCCTACCAGAGGACTGGGAGAAATTCAGAGTCCAGCAGAGGAGGACAAAGAGATTAATTAGGAAAGGGAAAATAGATTATGAAAAAAAACTGGCAGGGAACATAAAAACTGACTGCAAAAGTTTTTATAGGTATGTGAAGAGAAAAAGGTTAGTTAAAACAAATGTAGGTCCCTTGCAGTCAGAGACTGGTGAATTGATCATGGGGAACAAGGACATGGCAGACCAATTGAATAACTACTTTGGTTCTATCTTCAATAAGGAAGACATAAATAATCTGCCAGAAATAGCAGGGGACCGGGGGTCAAATGAGATGGAACTGAGTGAAATCCAGGTTGGCCAGGCAGTGGTGTTAGGTAAATTGAATGGATTAAAGGGTGATAAATCCCCAGGGCCAGATAGGCTGCATCCCAGAGTACTCAAGGAGGTAGCCACAGAAATAGTGGATGCATTAGTGATAATTTTTCAAAACTCTTTAGATTCTGGAGTAGTTCCTGAGGATTGGAGGCAGCTAATGTAACCCCACTTTTTAAAAAAGGAGGGAGAGAGAAAACGGGGAATTACAGACCAGTTAGTCTAACCGGTAGTGGGGAAACTGCTAGAGTCAGTTATTAAAGATGGAATAGCAGCACATTTGGAAAGTGGTGAAATCATTGGACAAAGTCAGCATGAATTTACGAAAGGTAAATCATGTCTGAAGAATCTAATAGAATTTTTTGAGGGTGTAACTAGTAGAGTGGATAAGGGAGAACCAGTGGATGTGTCATATATGGACTTTCGACAAGGTCCCACATAAGAGATTAGTATGCAAACTTAAAGCACACGGTATTGGGGGTTCAGTATTGATGTGGATAGAGAACTGACTGGCAGATAGGAAGTAAAGAGTAGGAGTAAACAGGTCCTTTTCAGAATGGCAGGCAGTGACTAATGGGGTACCGCAAGGTTCGGTGCTGGGACCCCAGCTATTTACAATATATATTAATGATTTGGACGAGGGAATTGAATGCAACATCTCCAAGTTTGCGGATGACATGAAGCTGGGGGACAGTGTTAGCTGTGAGGAGGATGCAAGGAGGCTGCGAGGTGATTTGGATAGGTTGGGTGAGTGGGCAAATGCATGGCAGATGCAGTATAATATGGATAAATGTGAGGTTATGATGGCCAATAAGGAAAAGGGGAGATGCAACGAGACCTGGGTGTCATGGTACACCAGTCATTGAAAGTAGGCATGAAGGTGCAGCAAGCAGTGAAGAAAGCGAATGGTATGTTAGCATTCATAGCAAAAGGATTTGAGTATAGGAGCAGGGAGGTTCTACTGCAGTTGTACAGGGTCTTGGTGAGACCACACCTGGAGTATTGCGTACAGTTTTGGTCTCCTAATCTGAAGAAAGACATTCTTGCCATAGAGGGAGTACAGAGAAGGTTCACCAGACTGACTCCTGGGATGTCAGGACTTTCATATGAAGAAAGACTGGATAGACTCGGCCTTTACTCGCTAAAATTTAAAAGATTGAGGGGGGATCTTATAGAAACTTACAAAATTCTTAAGGAGTTGGACAGGCTAGATGCAGAAAGATGTTGGGGAAGTCCAGAACAATGGGTCACAGTTTAAGGATAAGGAGGAAGTCTTGTAGGACCGAGATGAGAAAAACATTTTTCACACAGAGTGGTGAATCTCTGGAATTCTCTGCCACAGAACGTAGTTGAGGCCAGTTCATTGGCTATATTTAAGAGGGAGTTAGATGTTGCCCTTGTGGCTAAGGGGATCAGGGGGTATGGAGAGAAGGCAGGTACAGGATACTGAATTGGGTGATCAGCCATGATCACCCAATTGATCATGAAAGTGGCAGGCCCTCAATCAGACTTCTGAACGGTCCTTCCATAAGCAAGAGCACTGTCCTGATTTTCCAAACCTATCTTATTGCGGACATGGAACTTTTCTCTGGAACTCTTGCACTACAATGCTGAGAACTATATTCTGCATCCTGATACCATTGTAACTTTGTCAGCACCGTAGGTGGCTGCTATTTGTGTACGTTCGGTTTGCAAGCGATGAACATTAAAGCATTCCATTCCATTCATTCTCTTCGCTCCACCTGTTGTGCTCGTGTATGGCGAGTGTATTCATGTATAACAAAGGACACAGAGTGCTGGAGTAACTCAGCGGGTCAGGCAACATCTCTGGAGAATATACAATAGACAATAAACAATAGGTGCAGGAGTAGGCCATTCGGCCCTTCGAGCCAGCACCGCCATTCAATGTGATCATGGCTGATCATTCACAATCAGTACCCCGTTCCGGCCTTCTCCCCATATCTCTTGAATCCGCCATCTTTAAGAGCTCTATCTAACTCTCTTGAAAGCATCCAGAGAATTGGCCTCCACAGCCCTCTGAGGCAGAGAATTCCACAGATTCACAACTTGTGTGAAAACGTTTTTCCTCATCTCCATTCTAAATGGCTTACCCCTTTGTTCTTAAATTGTGGTCCCTGGTTCTGGACTCCCCCAACATCGGGAACATGTTTCCTGCCTCTAGCGCGTCCAAGCCCTTAATCTATATTACTAAAAGTAAGATCTTGACCGCTTTTGACTCACTGTGATGTGATTTCCAAGAGAACGGCGCTACTTACTGCTGTCATTTTTGGCCACCTCATTCAGAGCACCCCTCCACCAGACTGGACCAGAGGTTTTTTCCCATTGATGCAAAATCAGAGATATATTAATGTTTTAATTTTTTTTGCCATTCTTTCTGCTGCCCCTGCTGGTGGGAGGGGGGAGGGACTATAAAACCCGGAAGTGGTGTGCCTCACTCAGTCTCTGCAAATGGAGGAAGCAAGAGGGTCACTTCTCTCTGAGCTCTGAATAACACTGAACACGTGTCTACTCAACAGTGAGTGCACTTAATGTGGTTTGAAAAGGAAAATATGGTTGGTTTGAAGTAAAAAGGCACTGCAAATGGTTTTTGGGGCTTTTGGGTTGAAGTAAAAAGGCACTGCAAGTAGTTGTTTGGGGGGGTTTTGGGTTGAAGTAAAAAGGCACTGCAAATGGTTGTTTGGCGGGGGTCGGGTTGAAGTAAAAAGGCACTGCAAATGGTTTTTGGGGGATTTGGGTTGAAGTAAAAAGGCACTGCAAGTAGTTGTTTGGGGGGGTTTTGGGTTGAAGTAAAAAAGCACTGCAAATGGTTGTTTGGAGTGGGGGGGGGGGGAGGGGTTTGGATTGAAGTAAAAAGGCACTGCAAATAGTTGTTTGGGGGGTTTTGGGTTGAAGTAAAAAGGCACTGCAAATGGTTGTTTGGGGCATGGGGGTTTGGGTTGAAGTAAAAAGGCACTGCAAATAGTTGTTTGGGGGGAATTGGGTTGAAGTAAAAAGGCACTGCAAATAGTTGTTTGGGGGGGTTGGGTTGAAGTAAAAAGGCACTGCAAATAGTTGTTTGGGGGGTTTTGGGTTGAAGTAAAAAGGCACTGCAAATGGTTGTTTGGGGGGGGGGTTGGGTTGAAGTAAAAAGGCACTGCAAATGGTTGTTTGGGGGGGGGTTGGGTTGAAGTAAAAAGGCACTGAAAATGGTTGTTTGGCTAAACTTGACAATTTACTTTTTGCACTATATTGATTTTAGATAAAACGCTACCACTTACGGCTGTGATTTATGGCCATCTTACTCAGTCCCCCTCCGCTCATCATGTGCAGAGGATTCTTCCCATTAATTAAAAATAAAAGTGATATTAGTGCTTAGAAAATGTTGAGAATCACTCTCCTATCAATCACGCCATGAAAGCCACACCTTTTCCGGTGGGAGGGGGAGGGATTATAAAACCCAGAAGTGTGGGTGTGGCTCAGTCTCCGCATGATGGGGGATGGGGGGGAGGGGTCACAACTCTGTCTGAGCTGTGAATCAACTGAACACACTGAACGTCTACTAAGCTGTGTGTGTGGTGTTTTGTGTGGTTTTATGGTGGTTTTATGGTGGTTTCACCCTGCTTGAAATGGTACGAAACTGCATTTTAATGTGGTGGCCTTGCACCCTGCATGAAATGGTATGATACTGCATTTGAATGTGGTATCATTGCACCCTGCATGAAATGGTATGAAACTGCATTTGAATTTGGTGGCCTTGCACCCTCCTTGAAATGGTATGAAACTACACTTGAATTGGGTAGCCTTGCACCCTGCTTGAAGTGGTATGAAACTGACTTGAATTTGTTGGCATTGCACTCTGCTTGAAGTGGTTGGAAATTTTGTGGCCTTGCACCCTGCTCGAAGAGGTAAGAAACTGTATTGAATTTGGTGGCCTTACACTCTGCTTGAAATGGAATTTCAAGGAATAGCCGTGAGTCAACTGCCAGCCCACCAGCCGTGAGTGAGCTGCCAGCACATCAAGCTTGAGGGACTGAGCTGCCACCCCAAGAATCCATTTGGCCTACAATGTCCATACTAGCCCTCTGGAGACCAGTAGTCCTTGCAGCCAACAACACCCATACCAGCACTCCAGAAAGCCCCCCCCCCCCCCCCCACTGGCCACCAATATTGGAATTGGTGTAGAGGTAGAATTTTGCATTGGTGGACCAGTCCTCCTGTGTGAACATAGGTCCCAACGGGTCCCACTTGGTCCAGTAATCATATATCTATATAACTAAAAGTAAGATCTTGACCGCTTTTGATGCACTGCGATTTGATTTCCGAAAGAACACCACCACTTACGGCCATCATTTTTGGCCTCCTCGCTCAGTGCCCCCCTCCGCTGGACTGGACCAGATAATTTTTACCATCGATGAAAAATCTGAGACATATTAATGTGTTTTTTTTCATTGCCATTCTCTTGCTGCCCCTGCTGGTGGGAGGGGGGAGGGACTATAAAACCCAGAAGTGGAGTGCCTCACTCAGTCTCTGCAAGATGGAGGAATCCAGAGTGTCAAGTCTCTCTGAGCTCTGAATAACACTGAACACGTGTCTACTCAACTGTGAGTGCCCTTAATGTGGTTTGAAAATGAAAATATGGTTGGGTTGAAGTAAAAAAGGCACTGCGAATGTTTGTTTGGGGAAGATTTGGATTGAAGTAAAAAAGGCACTGCAGATAGTTGGTTGGCTAAACTTGACAACTTCCTGATTGCAATATATTGATTTAAAATAAAATGCTACCACTTACGGCTGTGATATTTGGCCATCTTACTCCGTCCCCCTCCGCTCATCAGGTGCAGAGTGTTATTAGTGTTTAAAAAATGTTGAGAATCTCTCTCCTGTCAACCACACCATGAAGGCCACACCTATTCCGGTAGGAGGGGGAGGGATTATAAAACCCAGAAGTGTGGATTCTGCATGATGGGGGAGGGAGAGGTCATGACTGTCTGAGCTGTGAATCAACTGAACACACTGAATGTCTACTGAACTGTGAGTGTGGTGTTTTATGTGGTTTTATGGTGGTCTCACCCTGCTTGAAATGGTATGAACCTGCATTTGAATGTGGTGGCCTTGCACTTTGCATGAAATGGTATGAAACTGCATTTGAATTTGGTGGCCTTGCACCCTCCTTGAAATGGTATGAAATGGCACTTGAATTTGGTGGCCTTGCACCCTGCTTGAAGTGGTTGGAAACCGCACTTGAATTTGGTGGCCTTGCACCCTGCTTGAAATGGTAGGAAAATGGATTTGAATTTGGTGGCCTTGCACTCTGCTTGAAATTGAATTTCAAGGAATAGGCGCGAGTCAACTGCCAGCCCACCAGCCATGAGTGAGCTGCCAGCACATCAGGCTTGAGGGACTGAGCTGCCAACCCAAGAATCCATTTGGCCCACAATGTCCATACTACCCCTCTGGAGACCAGTAGTCCCTGCAGCCAACAACACCATACCAGCGCTCCAGAAAGTGCCCCCCCCCCCACTGCCCATGAATATTGGAATTGGTGGAGAGGTGGAATATTGCGTCGGGGGACCAGCCCTCCCGTGTGAACATGGGACCCAACGGTTCCCACTTAGTCTAGTATTTCAATAAGATATCCTCTCATCCTAAATTCCAGGGTATACAATCCCAGCCGCTCCATTCTATCAACATATGACAGTCCGGCCATCCCGGGAATTGACTTTGTGAACCTACGCTGCACTCCCTCAATAGCAAGAATGTCCTTGGAGATGTGACGTTTTACAGAGTGCTGGAGTAACTCAGCGGGTCAGGCAGCATCTGTGGAGAACATGGATAGGTGACATTTCACAGAGTGCTGGAGTAACTCAGCGGGTCAGGCAAAATCTCTGGAGAACATGGACAGGTGACGTTTTGGGTCGCAAGCCTTATTCAGACCAACCAAAAACATCGCTTATCCATGTTCTCCAGAGATTGGTCTGCTGTGTTACTCCAGCAACTTTTGGGGGTTTTTTTGTAAACCAGCATCTGCAGTTCCTTGTGTCTACGGAGAATGCCTGGACCTCTCTTGGAAGGTGGGCTGATTCACTGAAAATGCAGCAGTGGACCTCAAATCAGCCGTTAGGTGATAACAATGAAAAATAAACCTCCATAGGATACCTTATCATGTATCTAATACACTGTAAATGGCTCGATTGTAATCATGTATTGTCTGCTAGGATAGCACGCAACAAAAGCTTTTCACTGTAACTCGGTACACTCGGTACATCAGGAAACATGTTCCCGATGTTGGGGGAGATCAGAACCAGGGGCCACAGTTTAAGAATAAGGGGTAATCCATTTAGAAAGGAGATGAGGAAAAACGTTTTCACACAGAGAGTGGTGAGTCTGTGGAATTCTCTGCCTCGGAAGGCAGTGGAGGCCGAATCTCTGGATGCTTTCAAGAGAGAGATAGATAGGGCTCTTAAAGATAGTGGACTCGGGGGATATGAGGAGAAGGCTGGAACGGGGTACTGATTGTGGATGATCAGCCATGATGACATGGAATGGCGGTGCTGGCTCGAAGGGCCAAATGGCCTACTCCTGCACCTATTGTCTATTGTCTATTGACCCGAACCGTCACCTACTCCTTTTCTCCCGAGATGCCGGAGAAACTAAATAAAGATTCTTCAATTCTGTTTGAGGACAGGTGCTGAACAGTGGTTTTGGTACGACCTATCAGTATGTCTCTGACACCTGTTAGCAATTGGAAAATCCAACACAACCCGTGTGCTGGAATGGTAACAGCCTAGGTCCTACAAAGAGCTTTGACGTGATTAATTGGGCCATTGAATAACAAGCTCGTCAAGCTTTTCCACCAGCTGGTGCTTTACTGCCCACCAGCTAACGGGCAGAGGATCTAACGTTGGCAATGCGAGTGGAAAACACATGTCACCAGCTGTGTCACACAGGAGAGCTTTTCCAAAGGCAACGGGCAAAGAACCGCACATTGAATATTCAACAGTACAGCTCATTGACAGGCCCATCGGTGGCACGGCGGTAGAGGTGCTGCCTCACAGTTACTCCTCTCGGAGAAAACCCACACAGGTCACTGGGAGAACGTACAAACTCCGTACAAACAGCACCCGCAGTCGAGATCAAACCCGGGTCTCCGGCGCTGCATTCGCTGTAAGGCAGCAACTCTACCGCTGCGCCACCGTGACTGCCACAGACGAGCTGTGCGGGAGTGGGTTTGGAATGCAGCCTGTCCCACGGAGCTTGACGGTGCAGTGATGTCCATTTGAGCTCTGATACTTGTGGTATCTGGAACATAGAACATGGAACAGCACAGCAAATGGCCCCTTCTGCCCACAAAATGTTTGTGCCGAACTTGATGCCAAGTTCAGTCCAGTTCAGTTTAGTTTATCGTCACGTGTAGATCAATACACAGTAGACAATAGGTGCAGGAGTAGGCCATTCGGCCCATCTGGTCAGCACCGCCATTCAATGTGATCATGGCTGATCATCGCAATCAGTACCCCGTTCCTGCCTTCTCCCCATATTCCATGACTCCGCTCTGTTTAAGAGCCCTATCGAGGACCTTCATGAGTGAGAGTCAGGGGAGAGGGAAACTAGAGGTATGAATAGGTTCAGAATCTTAGGTAAAAACCCTCTCATTCAGATATTTAACTTTAGATGTTCAGAGTTTAGAGATGGGCCATTCAGTCCACCGAGTTCGCGACAACCAGCGTCTTTGTCTGAAGAAGGGCTTCGACCTGAAACGTCACCTATCCCTTTTATTCCAGAGATGCTGCCTGACCCGCTGAGTTACTCCAGCTTATCGTGTTTATCTTTGGATTAAACCAGTATCTGCCTTCCTACACGTTTATTTAGTTTAGTTTAGTTTAGAGGCACAGCGTGCATACAGACCCTTCGGCCCACCAAATCCGTGCCGACCAGCGATCCCAGTACACAAGCACTATCCTACACACTAGGGACAATTTACAGTCTTTACCAAAGCCAATAAATATATCTACTTCAAACACTTTTATTTCCTCCACTTTTCAATTAAAGTGATCGCTGGGACCAGCAATCCCCGGATACCAACGCTATCCTGCACACAATTAACCTGTACGTCTTTGGAGTGTGGGAGGAAACCGGGGCACCCAGAGTAAACCCACGTGGTCATAGGGAGAACGTACGAACAGCAACCAGTCAGGATGAAACCCGGGTTTTTAAAGCTGAAAGGCAGCAACTCTACCGCTGCGCCATCGTGCCGACCCAAATTATGGATACCATAAATGTATTTAGTGCAGTGAAGAAGGGTCTCAACCCGAAATGTCACCCATTCCTTCTCTTCATAGATGCTGCCTCACCTGCTGAGTTCCTCCAGCATTTTTTGTCCTCCTTCGATTTTTCCAGCAACATGCAGTTCCTTCTTAAAATATTTCTTTGCTTAAATGTTCTATGTTGTCTAAAAGTAGGTGAAACCAAGATTTAATCTGTAAATTTGGATTAGAAATTACCTTATATTCCATGGTGGAGAATTCACATATTCTTCAGTAAGGAACAATTGATAAAAACAGAAAGTAACACTAATACAAACACATAGAAACATAGAAACATAGAAATTAGGTGCAGGAGTAGGCCATTCGGCCCTTCGAGCCTGCACCGCCATTCAATATGATCATGGCTGATCACCCAACTCAGTATCCTGTACCTGCCTTCTCTCCATACCCTCTGATCCCTTTAGCCACAAGGGCCACATCTAACTCCCTCTTAAATATAGCCAATGGAGTGGCCTCAACTACTTTCTGTGGCAGAGAATTCACCACTCTGTGTGAAAAATGTTTTTCTCATCTCGGTCCTAAAAGATTTCCCCCTTATCCTTAAACCGTGTTACTGCTACTGCTACTACTCGGGTCGAGGGGACTGTGGGGTCGGAGCGCCGTGTCCGGTCCCGCCTCACCCGTCCCGACGTAGTGCATCCCATGGAGTGCAGCAGGAGCAGCGCTTCGCCCGTGGCCCCGACGGTCGGCAGCCCGGCCAGTTGTCCGACCTTTGGACCTTCGCTTACCGCTGAGACCACCACCACCCCTCCTTCTATTGGCCGATCATCGGTCCATGTGTTGGATGGGGGGCCGGACTTTGCGAGCGACGTCGCGCGGCCCGGGCCAAAACTCCTCAGCTGGCCCGCCGGCTGGGCTTTATGTACAGTCCAGCGCCCGGGCCAACTCATCATTCACCCAACCACGGCCGAGCCGGTCAACGAATTGCGTTGGGAATTTGTCCCTTATTTTGACCTTTTGCCCCTTATTTGGGAGTGAGAAAGTTGGCAACCGTACTTACAGCACCAGCAGCCTAGTTTCAATCCTGACCTATGAGTCTGAGTTAAATTAGTTGTGTTCTTCCTGTGATAACGGAAGTTTCCTCTGGGTGCTCTGGTTTCCTCCCGCGTCCCCCCCACCCCCCCCAAAATAATAGCACATTATCAGTTGGTTGGCCGCTGAAAATTGTCCCTTGTCTGAGTCTTGGTGAGTCTTAGAATCGTCAGCGAAGGGCTTGCTTACGTGCTGCACGAATCTATATTTAAGGGCGGCGCACAATGGCGCAGCGTTAGAGTCGCTGCCTTGCAGCGCCAGAGCCTCGGCTGCCACCCTGACTACAGGGGCTGTCTGTGTGAACTTTGCACTTTCTCCCTGAAACAGCGTGGGTGTCCTCCGGGCGCTCCTATTTCTTCCCAGATTTCAAAGACGTGCGGGTTTGCAGAGTCATTGGCTTCCGTAAATCGCCCCTAGTGTGTAGGATGTGAGTGGGATAATATAGTATTAGTGTATGGGTGATCGATGGGCAGTATGGTCTTGGTGGGCCGAAGGGCCTGTTTCCATGCTGTATCTCTAAACTAAGCTAAACTAATTCTCTAAAATAACTCTTGTATCGACATGTATCGACAAAATTTAGTTATTACAAAGATGCAGACACAAGTTCCCCTGGACTACACTATGCAATACACAACCTCAACATTTTTCTTTTATGTTGATTAATTTTACAATGAAAATGCCAGGCAAATATGAAATCACTTCTGGTAAGAGTCTCTGGTCTTTGGCATAGAATCATACCATTTGTAAACATGCATGTCCAACTTGCCCACACCGACCAACATGTCCCATCTACACCATCCATGTATCTGTCTAAATGTTTCTTAAACGTTGCAATAGTCCCTGCTTCAACTACCTCCTCCAGCAGCTCGTTCCATACACCCACCACCTTTTCTGTGAAACCCACCCTTCAAGTGAAAAAGTGACCCCCTCGGTTTCCTATTAAATCTTTCCTCCCCTCACCTTAAACCTATGAGCTCGTGTTCTCGATTCCCCGAATCTTGGCAAGAGGCTCTGTGCACCTACCCGATCTATTCCTCTCATGATTTTGTACACCTCTCTAAGGTTACCCCTCATTCTTCTGCTCTCCAAGGAATAGAGTCCTAGCCTGCACAACTTCTCCATACAGCTCAGGCCCTCGAGTAGCAAAGAGTAGGAGTGAACGGGTTCTTTTCAGAATGGCAGGCAGTGGCGAGTGGAGTGCCGCAAGGCTCAGTGTTGGGGCCGCAACTGTTTACCATATATATTAATGATTTGGAAGAGGGAATTAGGAGCAACACTTGCGGATGACACATAGCTGGGTGGCAATGCGAACTGTGAGGAGGTTGCAGGGTGACCTGGACAGGTTGAGTGAGTTGGCAGATGCGTGGCAGATGCGTGGCAGATGCAGTCTAATATAGATAAATGTGAGGTTATCCACTTTGGTGGCAAAAACAAGGGAGCATATTATTATCTCAATGGGGTTAGGTTAGGTAAGGGGGAGGTACAGCGAGACCTGGGTGTCCTTGTACATCAGTCACTGAAAGTTGGCGTGCAGGTACAGCAGGCAGTGAAGAAAGCTAATGGAATGTTGGCTTTCATAACAAGAGGATTTCAATATAGGAGTAAAGAGGTTCTTCTGCAGTGATCCGGAAGTGGCGGCGCTGCTTGGCAGCTGCGGCTCACCTGCAGTCCGTCTGTCTTTTATTTTATTTTTGTCTTTGTCCCTGTTTTTGGTGTTTATTTTTGGTTTGTTGGGTTGTGTATGTGTGTGTGTGTGGGGGGGGGGGAGGGTGGGAGAAACGGGGTTTCTCCCTTCGGGGGGATGCGACTTTTCCTGTCGTGTCCCCCGACACCGTCTCCGTCTGTGCTGAGGCCCTGGTGACGGCCTTCCAGCTTCCAGCGGCGGCGGCACGGCCTTCAGAGCTTCAGCGGCGACCTGGCTTCCTGCGGCGACCTGGTTTTCGGGAGCTGCGGTGCTCCAGCGGCGGCCTGGCTCCCTCTGAGCTGCGGTGCTCCAGCGGCGGCCTGGGTTTCGGGAGCTGCGGTGCTCCAGCGACGTTCCGGCGGCGGGCCCTGTGGCGGTGTTCCGGCGTTCCGGCGACAGCGGTGGCGGCGGCCTGGATCTCCTCAGTGCAGAGGGAGAATAAGGAGGGAAGAAAGACAGAGACTCTAAGACTTTTGCCTTCCACCACAGTGAGGAGGTGTTTGGTGAACTCACTGTGGTGGATGTTAATTTTGTGTTTATTGTGTGGTATTGTTATTTTTATATATGTATGACTGCAGGCACGAAATTTCATTCAGACCGAAAGGTCTGAATGACAATAAAGGCAATTCAATTCAATTCAATTCAGTTGTATAGGGCTCTGGGAAGACCACATCTGGAGTATTGTGTACAGTTTTGGTCTCCTAATTTGAGGAAGGACATCCTTATGATTGAGGCAGTGCAGCGTAGGTTCACCAGCCTGCAGCTGGAGCCTCCGATTCTCCGGGGTCGGGCAGCAGCAGCGCGCCATCACAGCTCCTCCCGTTCCCAACACGGCCAGCTCCACGATGGTAAGTAAGTCCGCAGCTCCACGACTGGAGCCCCAGGTCCGGTTGGAGGCCGCTAGGCCCCAACGACAACGGAGACCCGACAGAGAAAAGGTCGGGTCCTCCATACAGGGAAAGATTTAAAAAGTTTCCCAACCCCTAGTGTGTGTAGGATATTGTTGGTGCGCAGTGGACACGGACCCGGTGGGCCGAAGGGCCTGTTTCCGCTCTGTTTCTCTAAACTAACCTAAACTAAACACAGGAGCAGTCGGTAGAGCAGAGGGCCGCAGGCCTGCTGGCTTCCTGGATCAGAGGCGTTTCTGGATTTCCAACATGAGGACTGGACTTTAGACTGTTTGTGTTTCTTTTTCTTTTTTTCTTTTTAAACAATGCCAAAATTGTGCCGAATGTATATTCGTGGTTCATAAATTAATATGTTCAAGGAGCAGAATTATTTCATTCGGCCCATCAAGTCTACTCCACCATTCAACCACACCGGAGGCAGGAAACATGTTCCCGATGTTGGGGGAGTTCAGAACCAGGGGCCACAGTTTAAGAATAAGGGTTAAACCATTTAGAACGGAGACGAGGAAACACTTTTTCAGACAGAGAGTTGTGAGTCTGTGGAATTCTCTGCCTCAGGGGGCGGTGGAGGCCAGTTCTCTGGATACCTTCAAGAGAGAGCTAGATAGGGCTCTTAAAGATAGCGGAGTCGAGGGATATGGGGAGAAGGCAGGAACGGGGTACAGATTGGGGATGATCAGCCATGATCACATTGAATGGCGGTGCTGGCTCAAAGGGCCGAATGGCCTACTCCTGCACCTATTGTCTATTGATCTATCTCTCCCTCAGGCCCATTTTCTGCCTTCTCCCCATATCCTCTGACACCCGTACTAATCAAGAATCTGACAATCTCCACCTTAAAAATATCCATTGACTTGGCCTCCAAAGCCGTCTGTGGCAATGAATTCCGCAGATTCACCACCCTCTGACTAGGAAAATTCCTCCTCATCTCCTTTCTAAAGGAAGTCCCTTTTGTTCTGAGGCTGTGCCCTCTGGTCCTAGACTCTCCCACTAGTGTAAACATCCTCTCCACATCCACACCATCCAGGCCTTTCACTATTCGGTAAATTTCAATGAGGTTTCCCCCTCATCTTTCTAAACTCTAGCGAGTACAGGCCGTTTGTTATGCAAAATAATTTCATTGTACTGTACATGTGACAACAAAGAACCATTGGACCATACGTTCCTTAATAGGAGCTTCAGACGTCAACAGGAAGATTTCTTTCCAGGTGCGTCAAGACGGGAAAGATATTGCTCGACAACCTCCACAAGACTACCCATCATCCTAGCAGAAAACGGCCAACGTGACCCCACCACTCGCCACATCTTCCCATCTCCCACCCCCCCTTTGGCTTTGGTAGAAAAAAAATGCGTAGATTGTTCCTAGTGTGTGTGGTGTGCGGGGCGATCGTTGGTCGGCGCGGACCCGGCGGGCCGAAGGGCCTGTTTCTGCGCTGTACCTCCGAAGTCTAAAGCCTGGAGTTAGTAAACGAGCTCCCTGGCACGGAACATCCACCGCCAGCCCCAACGAGGTGCTGCTGACGTGGCTGGGAAGCCAACACGAAGTGCAGATGGGTTTTACAGCACAGTTCAAACACCTTAGGGCATCTGAAAATTCAAAAGAGAAGCTGGTTTTGATTAATAACAAAAAGCGGCAGAGCGTGCCAGCTAGCGAAAAAAAAACCCCTGAGTGAGAACAGAACAGAGAGCACGGCAGCCAGCCGCACCAGTGATTTTATGGATCGTTGTGTGATCATGTGAAAAGTTCACTCTAGATTAAAAGGAGCGCTGCTGAAGGGCCTGTCCCACCTGGAGATTTTTTTTCAGCGACTGCTGGCATCATTGACTGACGTATCAGGTCACCGAAAAATTTGCGGCGCGATGCGGCGGTGACGGGGCGTAACGACGGCGGTGTTTTTCAAGTCAGGTCAAGAGTCAAGAGAGTTTATTGTCATGTGTCCCGGATAGGACAATGAAATTCTTGCTTTGCTTCAGCACAACGGGATATAGTAGGCACGAATACAGAACAGATCATATCAGTGAGTCCATATACCATTATATAATATATACACACATCAATAAATAAGCAGATAAAGTGCAAATAAACAAATAATGGTCTATTAGTGTTCAGAGATTTGTTTCAGTTGAGTTTAATAGTCTGATGGCTGTGGGGAAGTAGCTATTTCTGAACCTGGACGTTGCAGTCTTCAGGCTCCTGTACCTTCTACCTGAAGGTAGCAGGGAGATGAGTGTGTGGCCAGGATGGTGTGGGTCCTTGATGATGCTGCCAGCCTTTTTGAGGCAGCGACTGTGATAAATCCCCTCGATGGAAGGAAGGTCAGAGCCGATGATGGACTGGGCAGTGTTTACTACTTTTTGTACCGTTTTCCTCTCCAGGGCGCTCAAGTTGCCGAACCAAGCCACGATACAACCGGTCAGCATGCTCTCTACTGTGCTCCTGTAGAAGTTAGAGAGAGTCCTCCTTGACATGCCGACTCTCCGTAATCTTCTCAGGAAGTAGAGGCGCTGATGTGCTTTCTGAATAATTGCATCAGTGTTCTCGGACCAGGAGAGATCTTCAGAGATGTGCACGCCCAGGAGTATTCAAGTTCCGCTGCATTTTGAAATGTTCAAAATCTTTTGGCCAGACTGATATGAAGCCGGCAGTCGCCGAAAGATAATCGCCAAGTGGGACAGGCCCTTAAGTCAGAGGTGCCGTCATTGTTTTAATTTCAGTTTTTGTTTTAGTTTTAGAAATCCAGCAAGGATATAGGCCCTTCGGCCCACCGGGTCCGCACCAACCAGCGATCCCCGCACATTAACACTAAAAATCACCGAACGCCAATACGTCAGCCCGCCGCGTCACGCCGCCAATTTTAACACTATCCTACACCCACTAGTTTTTTACATTTACCAAGCCAATTAACCTTCAAACCCAAGACCTACGTCTTTGGAGTGTGGGAGGAAACCAAAGATCTCGGAGAAAACCCACGCAGGTCACGGGGAGAACGTACAAACTCCGTACAGACAACACCCGTAGTCAGGATCAATCCCGGGTCTCCGGCGCTGCATTCGCTGTAAGGCAGCAACTCTACCACTGCGCCACCGCGAATGCGATGAACAGGCCTTTGCTCTCTCAAATGGATGTTAAAGATGCAGTAGCATGGGGGGTGTCATGTAGGAATTAAAGAGTCATAGAGTCACAGAGCGTGGAAAGAGGCCCTTCTGCCCAACTTGCCCATGCCGAACAATGAGCCCCATCTACACTAGTCCCATCTCCCTGCGTTTGGCCCCTATACCTCCAACCCTGAGCTATCCATGTACCTGTCCAAGTATTTCTTAAACATTGTGATAGTATCTGTCTCTTAGACCTCCTCTGGCAGCTCGTTCCACACACCCACCACCCTTTGTGTAGAAAAAGTTACCCCTCAGGTTTTTATTAAATCTTTGCCACCCCCCCCCCCCCCCATCTTAAACCTATGTCCTCTAGTTCTTGATTCCCTTTACTTTATTCATCTCGTGATCTCATACACTATACACTTGAGTAATATATATCTTGCTCAATCAACATGACCAATCACATGGGCAAAACACATAGCGCTGGAGGAACTCGGCAGGTCAGGCAGCATCTGTGGAGGGAACGGGTGGGCGATGTTTCAGGACGAAAATCTTAATTGATTCAGACTGATTGTAAAAAAGGTGGGGGGTGGGGATGAAAGATGAAACAAGAGAGGTAGGGACAGGTGTGATAGGTGGATAAAGGTGAAGGGTGTGTGTGGGGGTTAAGTGGTAGATGGGTGGAGGAAGTGATAAAGTATAAGTAAGTAAGTAAGTTTATTGGCCAAGTATTCACATACAAGGAATTTGCCTTGGTGCTCCGCCCACAAGTAACAACATGACATACAGTGACAGTTACGAAAGAATTGTGAATGAATTTACGAATGAACGAATGAATGGATAGAGGTGAAAAGGAGACAAAGGGGAGTCAATGAGGGGAGGAGAGACGAGGAGAGGAGAGGAGAGGAGAGGCAAGGAAAGGAGAGTCAGAGGGAGGGATAGTTAGAAGTTGAAAGAGGGAGGATAAAAGGAAATCGCACTCCAGCTTCTGGCATCTGGAGGTGGTCTGGTGCCTTCTTTAATCTGGAGTAAAATTACGAGAGTGCACTTGAAATCCTCCCCGGAGGTCTCCCCGAAAATGTGGTGCCTCGGCCGGGTGAGGCGGCCGATCTCGACCTCATCGGGACCCCCACGGAATTTGCCCCCTGCGGCCGGGGCTCTGGAACTCCGGCTCGGCCGAACCTGGCAGATCCTTTCCCATGGCCAACCTCCGAGGCCGACTTTGATGGCCGGTATCTCGCCTCCACTCTCCTCAAGGCAGTGACCTCTGTTGGTTCGACAAAACGGATAATACAGTAAAGGGCCTGTCCTACAAGCATGCAACTCCATGCGATGAGCGCGACCTAACGTGGTCGCTTGAGCTGTCCGGCGTCGCGGGGCCGGTCCCACTTCGATCGTCGGAGCCGTGCGGAATTGTGCGGAGCTCGTCCCGACATCGCGCGGGGCTCCGAACAAACCATGTTCGAAAATTCCGCGCGGCAACGGCTTGTCGGCTCGCAGTCGCCTCGACGCATTACACACCGCCCGGACATCGTGCCTCCATGAACCTATCTGTAGGTGCCTCCGTGACCCTCTCTGTGTGCCCCTCTCTGTCCTGGCGAACTTACCTTTAAGACTTCGCTCCAAGTTCGCCTCACTTTGCGCCGCGTTGCGCCACTGACCCGACCTCCGCGCGGCCCTCGCTGACGGTTTGGTCGCGCTTGCCGCATGCAGGCACATGCTGGTGGGAACGGCCCTGTCCAGGGGATCACCCGACCTCCGCGCGGCCCCCGCTTCTAGTTTGATCGCGCTAATCGCATAGAGTTGCATGCTTGTGGGGCAGGCCCTTTAGGCTTTGGAACCAAGGGTGCCAGAAAATTGGTGGCGGACCCATTTAGTTATTAACACATTTTATCATGGCTGTGGAGTTCTGAGAGGCGACTATGTAAATACACACTTCCACTATTTTCTCCATTTCGTTGCATCTGCTTCTTCAATCGTGAACATGTGCATTGTGCCAATAATTGTGCTGGAGGCAGTTCCCAGTAGAAAATTAATTACAAAATCCTTAGCAACTTCTTCTTCTTGCGTATGGCGTGCACGGCCTAAAGTTGTCGGACAACTTGTTCTGTTTGATCTTATTTGATTGTGCACGCCGGGTTGTTGCATTCGTCGAAACAGGGCGGACCACGTGAAGGTTGCAATCTCCCACCTCTTGCAACCGTTTAATAGGAATCCGAGGGGTATTTTTTTCTACACAAAGGGTGGTGGGTGTATGGAACGAGCTGCTGGAGGAGGTAGTTGAGGCAGGGACTTCCAACGTTTAAGAATCAGTTAGGCAGGTACATGGATAGGACGGGTTTGGAGGGATGTGGACCAAATGTAGGTAGGTGGGACTAGTATAGATGGGACATGTCGGTCAGTGCGGGCAATGTTGGGCCGAAGGGCCTGTTTCCACACTGTATCATTCTACGACCAGAAGGTTCAGCAGACCTTGGCGGGCAGAGCGCGTGTTTGGTAAAACGGTCGCCTACTCCACGCTTGTTCCTGTAGCATTTAGACTCAGTCATAGAGCGTGGAAACAGGCCCTTCAGACCAACCTGCCCACACCGACCAACATGTCCCATCTACACCAGTCCCACCTGCCTGCATTTGGCCTATATCCCTTTAAACCTGCAGCTCGTTCCATAACCCCACCCACCCTATGCGTGGAAAAGTTACCCCTTGGGCTCCTATTAAATCTTTTCCCCCGCCTCACCTTAAAATGTCTGTTGTCATCCTGGATTATATTCCTATCTAAAGGTACACTGATGAATGGAACATGTCACAAGAACATTAAAACATTAAAAAAATAAGAAGGTTAGGCTCTTCAACCCCTGAAACCTACTCTATAATACAAGTCTGCAGGTTAATGGGCTTCTGTAAATGGTCCCATCACAGACTAGATCGCCAATATTGTCCCTAGTGTGTAAGATAACACTTGTGTACAGGTAATCGCTGGGCCGGAATAGGTGGGCCTGCTTCTGTGCTGTATCTCTAAAACTGAAACTGAAACTGAATTCCACAAAATGACAGCTGATCATTGAGCTCAGTGTCATATTCCATCAACATCCACATCATAAATCCAAAGGGTTTCTACAGCTATATTAATAGCAAAAGGATAACAAGGGATAAAATTGGTCCAATGGAGAGACCGAGTGGACAGCTATCTGCAGAGCCAAAAGAGATGGGGGAGATATTGAACAATTTCTTTTCTTCGGTATTCGCCAAGGAGAAGGATATTGAATTATGTGAGGTAAGGGAAACTAGGAGAGTAGCTATGGATACTATGAGTTTCAAAGTAAAAGAAGTACTGACACTTTTGAAAAATATAAAAGTGGATAAGTCTCCAGGTCCTGACAGGATATTCCCTAGGACATTGAAGGAAGTTAGTGTAGAAATAGCCGGGGCTATGACAGAAATATTTCAAATGTCATTAGAAACGGGAATAGTCCCCGAGGATTGGCGCACTGCGCATGTTGTTCCATTGTTTAAAAAGGGTTCTAAAAGTAAACCTAGCAATTATAGACCGGTTAGTTTGACTTCAGTGGTGGGCAAATTAATGGAAAAGATACTTAGAGATAATATATATAAGTATCTGGATAAAGAGGGTCTAATTAGGAACAGTCAACATGGATTTATGCCTGGAAGGTCATGTTTGACTAATCTTCTTGAATTTTTTGAAGAGGTTGCTAGGGAAATTGACGAGGGTAAAGCAGTGGATGTTGTCTATATGGACTTCAGTAAGGCCTTTGACAAGGTTCCTCATGGAAGGTTGGTTAAGAAGGTTCAACTGTTGGGTATAAATGCAGGAATAGCAAGATGGATTCAACAGTGGCTGAATGGGAGAAGCCAGAGGGTAATGGTGGATGGCTGTTTGTCGGGTTGGAGGCAGGTGACTAGTGGGGTGCCGCAGGGATCTGTGTTGGGTCCTTTGTTGTTTGTCATGTACATCAATGATCTGGATGATGGGGTGGTAAATTGGATTAGTAAGTATGCAGATGATACCAAGATAGGGGGTGTTGTGGATAATGAAGAGGATTTCCAAAGTCTACAGAGTGATTTAGGCCAGTTGGAAAAATGGGCTGAAAGATGGCAGATGGAGTTTAATGCTGATAAATATGAGGTGCTACACCTTGGCAGGACAAATCAAAATAGGACGTACATTGTAAACGGTAGGGAATTGAAGAATACAGTTGAACAGAGTGATCTGGGAATAACCGTGCATAGTTCCTTGAAGGTGGAATCTCATATAGATAGGGTGGTAAAGAAAGCTTTTGGTATGCTAGCCTTTATAAATCAGAGCATTGAGTATAGAAGCTGGGATGTAATGTTAAAATTGTACAAGGCATTGGTGAGACCAAATCTGGAGTATGGTGTACAATTTTGGTCGCCCAATTATAGGAAGGATGTCAACAAAATAGAGAGGGCACAGAGGAGATTTACTAGAATGTTGCCTGGGTTTCAACAGCTAAGTTACAGAGATAGGTTGAATAAGTTAGGTCTTTATTCTCTGGAGCGCAGGAGGTTAAGGGGGGACTTGATAGAGGTCTTTTAAATGATGAGAGGGATAGACAGAGTTGATGTGGACAAGCTTTTCCCTATGAGAATAGGGAAGATTCAAACAAGAGGACATGACTTTAGAATTAAGGGACAGAGGTTTAGGGGTAACATGAGGGGGAACTTCTTTACTCAGAGAGTGGTAGCGGTGTGGAATGAGCTTCCAGTGGAAGTGGTGGAGGCAGGTTCGTTGGTATCATTTAAAAATAAATTGGATAGGCATATGGATGAGAAGGGTATGGAGGGTTATGGTATGAGTGCAGGCAGGTGGGACTAAGGGAAAAAAGTTGTTCGGCACGGACTTGAAGGGCCGAGATGGCCTGTTTCCGTGATGTAATTGTTATATGGTTATATCCCTTGACTGTGAGGATGTGATAAGCAGTTATTGGCAAGGCCCTTAACAGCACTGAAATGCCGAGGGATCTTGGAGTCCAGGATCATAGCTCACTGACTAACGGTGGCTGCACAAGTAGATAGGTTGGTAAAGAAGACTTATGGCATGCTTGCCTTCATTGCTGGAGGCATTGAATATAAAGGGGCCGGCCCACTTAAGCTATTTTTAGGCGACTGCCGGCGACTGCCATAGTCGTAGCAGGTCGCCGAAAAACCGGCGACTGGACCCCCCCCCCCCCCTTCGACATCAAATTTGAAATGGAATCATTACTTTATTGATTATTTGAAGGGGCAAACTGGTTCGGCACGAGAACCCGACTGAAACCAGAAGCAAAGAATAGATGAAGTAGTACATTTCATAAAACGCGGATATATCTCCAACGATGCAAAATCCGTAGAATTCTTTCCCAACTTTTTATATTTATATATATATTTTTTGTTTAATCTTTGTTTACTATTTTCTATCTTTATAAAAAATGGAAAAAAATAATATACTATTACTATGCAATCATAATAATTACTATGCAATCATTAATATAAATAATACTGATTATGTATATCTACAAAGAACAAAATGATTTTTATTACGTCAACAATGAACACGTACCTTCTGATTATGTAATTGCTTCTAATTAATAAAAAAATTTAAACAAAAAAAGGAATCATTACATAACAACAACAAAAAGGTCAGCACCGGCGACAACCTACGTCACCTGACGACAACTACGACAGCACCTACGGCAGGAGAAGTCACTGGCGTCAAGCCAACAGTCGCCGACTGTCTCTGAAAAATGTTCAACATGTTGAAAATCCAGCGGCGACCAGAAAGACGCTACGACTCTTAAAGGGCGACTGAGGAGACGACTCACGACCATACAGGCGACACACCCCGGCGAGCATGTGGCGACAGCCTAATCCCCTGTAGTTGCCTAAAAAATCACCTAAGTGGGACAGGCCCTTAAGAGTCAGGAAGTCACGATGCAGCTCTACAAGACTTTGATTAGGTCACCCCATTGCAACCAAGATGTGGAGGCTTTGGAGGGGGGTTGCTGAGGCAGGTTTACCAGAATGTTGCCTGGAATAATTCTAGCTACAGGAGGAGGTTAGATGGACTTGGATTGTTTTCCCTGGAAGGTCAAAGTTGAGGGCAAACTTAAAAGAAGTGCATCGAATGATGAGAGGCATAGATAGGGTAGATAGTCAGAACATTTGTTCCAGAGTGGAAAAGTCCAACACTAACTTTAAGGTGTGGGGGGGAGGGGGGGGGGGGGGGGGGGATTTTTAATGAAGATGTGCGGGACAAGATTTGTACACTGAGACTGGTGGGATCCTGGAACACATTGCCAGGGGTGGTGGAGGCAGATACAATTATGGTGTTTAAGAGGATTTTGGACAGGCACATGTAAGTGCAGAGAACGGTGGGGGGGGCACATGGATCATGTTAAGGGGCCTGTCCCACTTTCTCAACTTAATTCAAAACCTTTGCCGAGTTTAAAGGACCTAAAAAAAAAATCAAGATCGTGGTAATCTACGAACTCCTACGACCTTCCACGACTATGTTCACGAACTCCTACGAGTACGTCTACGAATTCCCACGACTATTTTGACGCCCTCCATACGAGTAAAAAGTTGCAATTTCTTTCATCCATTTTTTTACTCGTGGATAATTTTATCGGGCTGGAAAAAATGTCCCGACTTACCTGATGCCACGAGTACCTACGGCTGGGGCGTAACGAGCCGCTACGATATATCCACGTCCTCGCTACGAGCATTCTGCGAGTTTGAATCAAGGGGAAAACTCGGGAGAATTCGTGAATAACTCGTCAAATTGGGACAGGGCCTTTACCTGGCATCATGTGGTGAGTCTGTGGAATTCTCTGCCTCAGAGGGCGGTGGAGGCCGGTTCTCTGGATGCTTTCAAGAGAGAGCTAGATAGGGCTCTTAAAAATAGCGGAGTCAGGGGATATGGGGAGAAGGCAGGAACGGGGTACTGATTGGGGATGGTCAGCCATGTTCACATTGAATGGCGGTGCTGGCTCGAAGGGCCTAATGGCCTACTCCTGCACCTATTGTCTATTGTCTATCATGTTCGGCACAATCATTGTGAGCCAGAGGGCCTGTTCCTGCACTGGATCTATGTTCTATGTTCAATAACTCACTTGTTATCTAAAAATCTATTGATCCACTAAGCTTCCGCAACTCTCTCCAGCAGAGCATTCTAAATATTTACTACCTAGGGACAACATGTTTCTTGTCATTATGTCTCCAGTTGATATGGATTCACACCGGTCAAAGTCCGAACATTTTCTGCAATGCACACACAAACAAAATTGAAGCTAGATCAGCAACTTCCATGCTTTCAATACGTTGGGAGCAAGTAGAAACTATGGAACGAGCTGCCAGAGGAAGTGGTTGAGGCCGGTACTGTTGCACAGTTTCTTTCTTTCTTTTTTTTCTTTCTAATAAACTAATAAAATCTTTCAGCTTCACACGGGAGGGCTGTTCTCCACCTCTCCAATATTGCTGGCCAGTGGGGGGTGGGGGGGTGGGGGCTTTCTGGAGCGCTAGTATGTGTGTTGTGGGTCAAAGGGACTGGTTTCCAGAGGGTTAGTATGGACATTGTGGGCCGAATGGATTCTTGGGCTGGCAGCTCAGTCACTCTGGCCAGGCAGCTCAGTCACTCTGGCCAGGCAACATTTTAGAACCAATAGAGACACTTTTTGCAAGCATTTTAGAACCAATCGAGACACTTTTTGCAAGCATTTTAGAACCAATCGAGACACCCTTTCAGCAAGCATTTTAGAACCAATAGAGACAGACACTCTTTCAGCAAGCATTTTAGAACCAATAGAGACACTCTTTGCAACCATTTTAGAACCAATAGAGACACTCTTTGCAACCATTTTAGAACCAATAGAGACACTCTTTTCAACCATTTTAGAACCAACAGAGACCCTTTTTGCAACCTTTTTGAACCAATCGAGACACTTTCTGCAAGCAATTTAGAATCAATAGAGACACTTTCTGCAAGCATTTTACAACCAACAGAGACACTTTCTGCAACTATTTTACAACCAATAGAGACACTTTTTGCAAACATTTTAGAACCAACAGACACTTTGTACAAGCATTTTAGAACAATAGACACTTTTTGCAAGCATTTTAGAACCAATAGACACTTTTTGCATTTTAGAACCAATAGACACTTTTTGCAAGCATTTTAGAACCAATAGACACTTTTTGCATTTTAGAACCAATAGACACTTTTTGCAAGCATTTTACAACCAATAGAGACACTTTTTGCAAGCATTTTAGAACCAATAGACAGTTTTTGAAAACATTTTAGAGCAATAGACACTTTTTGCAAACATTTTAGAACCAACAGACACTTTGTACAAGCATTTTAGAACCAATAGACACTTTTTGTAACCATTGTAGAACCAATAGACACTTTTTGCAAGCATTTTAGAACCAATAGACACTTGTTGCAAACATTTTAGAACCACATTAAGGTCACTCACGGTTGAGTAGACATGTGTTCAGTGCTATTCAGAGCTCAGAAAGACGTGATCCTCTGGTTCCTCCATCTTGCAGAGACTGAGCGAGGCCCACCACTTCCTGGTTTTCTAGTCCCTCCCCCTCCCTCCAGCAGGGGCGGTAGAGAGAACGGTGAATTTGTTAAAAACATTAATATCTCTCTGATTTTTCATCGATGCGAAAAATCCTCTGGTCCCGGAAGGCGGAGGGGGGCTCTGTGCGAGCGGGCTAAAAATTACGGTCGTAGGTGGCGGCGTTCTCTCGGAAATCACAGCACAGCGAGCCAAAAGCGGTCAAGATCAGACTTTTAGTAATATAGATTTAAAAGAATCTTATATATGTGGGAAAAAAAACACAAAGATAAAAAGACAAAAAAAGAGGGAAAAAGGAAGAAACAAAACCTCCCTAAACTAAAGAAAAAAAGTGAAAGAATAAATTAAATAAATAAATACATAGAGAAATAAATAAATAAAGAATAAAAAAACAAAGTAAAACAGAATCTGAACTGAGAATGTCAACGTTAAAGAAACACTGAGACATGTTGGTCGGTGTGGGCAGGTTTGGGCCGATGGGCCTGTTTCCACGCTGTGTCACTGCTCAAATGGAATGTTTGCACAGAACGTCGGCAACAAAATGTAGATAACACTTATTTCCTTACGGCTCCAGTTGATATGGATTCACACCGGTCAAGATCTGACCACTTCCTGCATTGCACACCAAAACAAAATTGAAGCTAAATCAGCAACTTCTGTGCTTTCAGTACGGACTGAGCAAACAGAAAGTACACTGCCACTCAAACAGATTTTGTTTACTTCATAAAATGCACCCTTTGTTCGGCACGGTGGCGCAGCGGTAGAGTTGCTGCCTCACAGCGCCAGGGACGTGGGTTCGAGCCTGACTACGGGTGCTGTCTGTACGTTCTCCCTGTGACCACGTGGGTTTTCAATAGACAATAGACAATAGGTGCAGGAGTAGGCCATTAGGCCCTTCGAGCCAGCACCGCCATTCAATGTGATCATGGCTGACCATCCCCAATCAGTACCCCGTTCCTGCCTTCTCCCCATATCCCCTGACTCCGCTATTTTTAAGAGCCCTATCTAGCTCTCGCTTGAAAGCATCCAGAGAACCTGCCTCCACTGCCCTCTGAGGCAGAGAATTCCACAGACTCACTACTCTCTGTGAGAAAAAGTGTTTCCCCGTCTCCGTTCTAAATGGCTTACTCATTATTCTTTTGACTCCTTATGACTTGCTCCTTTTCCCCGGGTCCTCCGGTTTCCTCCCACATTCCAAAGACTTACAGGTTTGTAGGTTCATTGGCTTCGGTAAAAAAAATGTACATTGTCCCTCATGTGTGGGATAATGTACAGGGTGATCGCTGGTCGATATGGACTTGGTGGGCCAAAGTGTCTGTTTCCACGCTATATCTCTAAACTATGGCATGGTATGGCACTTTATTTGTCACATGTACAGTGAAATTCATTTTTGTTTTCAGTTCAATGCAAGTATCACAATACATAAGCACTCAGATACAATAGACAATAGGTGCAGGAGTAGGCCATTCGGCCCATTCCAGCCACCACCGCCATTCAATGTGATCATGGCTGATCATCCACAATCAGTACCCCGTTCCTGCCTTCTCCCCATATCACCTGACTGAGTGGGGGCCTCATTGAAACATACAGAATAGTGAAAGGCTTGGATAGAGTGGATGTGGAGAGGATGTTTCTACTACTGGGAGAGTCCAGGACTAGAGGTCACAACCTCAGAATTAAAGGACGTTCTTTTAGGAAGGAGATGAGGAGAAATGTCTTTAGTCAGAGGGTGGTGAAACTGCGGAATTCTTTGCCACAGAAGGCTGTGGAGGCCAAGTCAGTGGATATTTTTAAGGCAGAGATTCCATCTTAGATGCATCAGAGATGCATCTTAGAAAAGAATCTCAGATACAGTACAAGTGTATAGCAGTAGTATCGAAGGGCCAAATGGCTTACTCCTGCACCTATTATTGTCTATTGTCTATTGTCTATACACTATACAGTGTCGCCAGTTTGGGGCCATTTTCAAGTCCCAGTTGTTGTAAGTGCAGGGATCTTGATCTGACCATGAAGGTCTGTTGTCATGGCGACGTTGCAGGGTTCGGCCTGGCCAAGCGTAGCCGCGGTGTCCTCCACCGCCGCTGCTCCACCGCTGTAGGCCGCGTCCGGTCCACATGCTCGGCTACTCGGTCCGGCCCAGCCCCAGCAAACTAAACTGGACTAAAATGCATCCAACACATTTTCGCAGCAAAACTCGGTGTTTCTGTCTGAAAAAAAAAGCCCTGTTCAGATTTGCAAAAAGAACTTTGCTGCATCTCAGCTAGAGATTTTTGCAGGGTTGATTTGTTTCAATGCAAATTGAGTCTCGTGACACTAACCAAACTAACTGGATGGTTGACTTCTTAGGTTCAGTGATAAGCCACGTGCGAGGGAAGTCGTGGAAGGCAGGCATTTGAAATGGGAACAGGCTGTCCAGAGTGTGTACGCAGGCACGAATACAAACGTCCCCACAAACAACGTTCTTGTTTAAACATTTGTCAGCGTAATAGCAGGTCGACGGGACGGGAGTATATGAAATTATGAGTGGCGCAGGTGGGCAGAATCTTTTTTTCCCTAGGCACGGTGGCGCAGTGGTAGAGTTTTGCTGCCTCGCAGCTTCAGAGACCAGTGTTCGATCCTGACCACGGGTGGGGTTTGTACGTTCTCCCTGTGACCTGCGCGGGTTTTCTCCGGGTGCTCCGGCTTCCTCCCACACTCGAAAGATGCGCAGGTTTTTAGGTTAATTGGCTTTGGTTGTGAATTGTCCCTGGTGTGTGTAGGATGGTGTTAGATCGCTGGCCGGCGTGGACTCGGTGGGCCGAAGAGGCTGTTTTACGCGCTGTTTCTCTAAACTAATCGAAAAAAAATTGCCAAAGACCAGACTACACAGCGTTAAAGTGTGAGCGGCAACATTGAAAGGCAGATACATCAGTGGCATTTAAGAGACTGTTATATAAGCACATGGATATGCAGGGAATGGAGGAATATGGAGCGTACAGGTAGATGTGATTATGGCATCGTATTCAGTACAGAGAATGTGGGCCGAAGGGCCTGTTCCTGTGCTGTATTGCTCTATATTCTATGTAATAATGCTGCTGTGTATTTTCCCCAGATCCCGGATATTCCTCGGATATGCTTTGTTAGTTTAGTTTAGGCCTT
The DNA here is from genome assembly GCA_963514005.1 of Raja brachyura. Next base: position 10,917,906 of record OY740783.1, on the reverse strand, counting down.
TCCACCCACCGGGCCCACACCGACCTCCAAGCCAATGGACCTACAAACCTGTACGTCTTTGGAGTGTGGGAAGAAACCAAAGATCTCGGAGAAAAGCCGTGCTGGTCACGGGGATCACGTGCAAACTCCGTGCAGACAGCGCCCGCGGTCAGGATCGAACCGGGTTCTCTAGTGCTGTAAGGCAGTAGCTCTGTCCGCGCTGTCTGTGAATGATCCATATCCTTCTATTCCCTACACTTCCATGTGCCTATCTTAAACCCTTTGAAACACCACTATCGCGTCTGCCTCCACCGCCACCCCTGGCAATGTGTTCCAGGTCCCACCATCCTCTGTGTAAAAGACTTGCTCCCACATTTCTCCATTAAACCTTCCCCCCTCACACCTTGTAGCTTCTAGTGTTGGACATTTCATTCAGTAAGTTCTTCAGTTCGTTCGTTTTTTAGTTCAGTAGTTAGGTCGTGGCTGACCATGGGTGTCTCCAGGGTGCTATTCCCTATCATGGAGGACGCCTGTGCGTGACTTTGTTTAACGTGGGGAGACTGGTGCACAGACAGTCACCCCATGGTCCTTGACAGATCTGGGTCAGGATCCAGTGGCATGGAGTCCAAGACGACCGGTGACCCTTTTCTGCTGCAGCCTTCATCCGCCTTCCCAGCCGTTGTGACGCTCCACTAAGGTTAGCCATCGTCCTCCGCCTGTTCTACCGTTGAGGTCTTGGTTGGATTGCTCTTTGTCAGGGACCTCCCCCTCGACCTTACCACCATGGGTGGCCCTACCAGGAGCATTGCTCCAGACGGCATCGCTCTCAGGATCTCAGGTCCACACACAAGCTTCTCCACCACGACAAGGTGACAATCCACGGGGAAGTTCATTAGTCATAGGAGCAGTATTCGGCCCATCAAGTCTACTGCGCTATTCAATCAAGGCTGATCTATCTCTCCCTCTCAACCTCATTCTCCTGCCTTCTCCCCATAACCCCTAACACCCATACCAATCAAACATCTTGATCTCCGATATCTTTAGTTTCCTCCCACACTCCAAAGACGTGCAGGTCTGCAGTATTTAGAAAGGCCCACTGACTTGGCCTCCACAATGTCCGTGGCAATGAATTCCACAGATTCACCACCCTCTGGGCGGTCACGGTGGCGCAGCGGTAGAGTTGCTGCCTTACAGCGAATGCAGCGCTGATGTCCCGGGTTGGATCCCGACTACGGGTGCTGTCTAAACGGAGTTTGTACGTTCTCCCCGTGACCTGCGTGGGTTTTCTCCGAGATCTTCAGTTTCCTCCCACACTCCAAAGACGTACAGGTTTGTAGGTTAATTGGCTTGGTCAATGTGAAAATTGTCCCTAGTGTGTGTAGGATAGTGTTAGTCAATGTGCGGGGATCGCTGGTCAGCGCGGACCCAGTGAGCCGAAGGGCCTGTTTCCGCGCTGTATCTCTAAACTAATCTAAACTAAACTCTGACTAAAGAAATTAATCTTTCTGAGGCTGTGCCCTCTGGACCGAGACTCGAGGATATCATCATCAGCGGTCACTCGAAACGAGTATCCGTGTCCTCTCCTCTCCACAGGGTCATGTACTTGTGGGTCAACAGATGTCTGTAGAGGCCGATCCGTGACCCACACACCCTGGTCCAACGTGGGCAGTGGAGACTGGCGGTGGTTGGTAGTCGTCGAGCCCCCTTCTCTCTCTCCTTACGGTACTGTTGCTTTATCTCTGCGACACAGCATAGTTCCATTTCGTGACGTGCAGCTCCTTCCTGCACGGATTTCTTCCAGGAGCACCTGGAGCGTCCAGTGCAATGTGCTCCCAGTTTCTCGATGTGTTGTGGAATTTCTTCAGACTGTTCTTGATGTTGTCCTTGAAGCGTTTCTTTAAGCCGCCGGGGGCTCGAGGACATAGGCTTAAGATGAGAGGGTAAAGACTTAACCCAGACTTATCCAGAATGCCGCTGCCAGAGTCTTGACCAACACCAAGAAAATGGCTCACATTACACCTGTCCTTAAATCTTTGCACTGGCTCCCTGTGTGTAAAAGGATAGATTTTAAAATTCTGTTACTGGCCTACAAGGCACTGAATGGTCTGGGTCCAAAATACATCTCTGACCTACTTGTTGTATATGAGGCACCCAGACTCCTCGGGTCTTCAGGGACAGGTTTACTCTGTGTTCCCAGGGTCAGAACTAAAAAGGCTGAAGCAGCGTTCAGTTTTTATGCTCCACACCTGTGGAACAAGCTCCCTGAACACCTGAGGTGTGTACAGACTGTAAGCTCATTTAAATCAGGCCTAAAAACACTGTTGCTTACTGTAGCTTTTCCATAACCCAACGTGCAGGTAATCTTAACCTTCTAATCTTTAAAATCGTTTTATTGTTTAAGTAAACTATGTTATTCTTTTGTTTCTTTTGTAAAGCACTATGAATTGCTGCTTGCACGAATGGTGTTTTATGAATAAATTTGCCTTGCCTTAACAGGAACCCGAAGGTCAGCTTTTTCACACAGAGAGTGCAGGGCATATGGAACGAGCTGTCAGAGGAGGCAGTTGCAATAACACTATTTAAAAGACACTCGAGCGGGTACATGGATAGGAAAGGTTTGGAGGGAGATGGACAATGTGCAGGTAAATGGGACTTAGCTTAGTGGTAGACAGAAATGCTGGAGACACTCAACGGGTGAGGCAGCATCTATGGAGAGAAGGAATTAGGCAACGTTTCCGGCCGAAACCCTTCTTCAGACGGGCCTGTTTCCGTGCCGTATGACTCGCTGTACTTAGACTGGTTATACCTCGGCCCAGGACAGCAATTCTCCGCTGCAGGAACATCGTGAATGGTGAATCCAGCCCAGTCCATTGTAGGCGCAGCCCTGCCCACCACATTCCATATAACCATATAACCATATAACAATTACAGCACGGAAACAGGCCTTCTCGGCCCTTCCAGTCCGTGCCGACCATTTATTTTCCCCTAGTCCCATCTACCTGCACTCAGACCATACCCCTCCATTCCCTTCCCGTCCATATACCTATCCACTATTCCTCCCTGTGGCTTCATCAATCCACAGCTCTTCAAACCTAAAAGCTCTGTCCCACGGTACGAGATCATTCCAAGAGCTCTCCCGAGTTTGCCCTGATTCGAACTCGGAGATTTACGGTAATGGCCGCTCGTTGGTACTCGGGGCTCTCGTGGATATTTTTCATCATGTTGAAAAATCTTCACGATTCTCCCGTGTCTACCTGCCGTTAGCGAGTCTTCCTTAGTACCTGCCGTTAGCGTTACGAGCCGCTAAGAGACGTCCCCGAGCTCCGATGTACCCGCTACGTTCATTCTCCGTGCTTACCACGAGTTTGATTTTTTTAAAACTTGGGAAAGCTCTTGGAATGAACTCGTACCGTGGGACAGGGCCATAACGTGTAGGAAGGAACTGCAGATGCTGGTTTACACCGAAGATAGACACAAAATGCTGGAATAACTCAGCGGGACAGGCAGCATCTCTGGAGAGAAGGAATGGGTGGGGTTTCAGGTCGAGACCCATCTTGAGACTCTGACTTCAGTCTTCAGTCGAAAGAAGGGTCTCGACCCGAAATGTCCCCCATTCCTTCTCTCCAGAGATGCTGCCTGTCCCGCTGAGTTACTCCAGCTTTTTGTGTCGCTCTTCAAACCTACATCACATCTTCTGTTTTTGTCTCTGGTCTTTGTCCATTCCTTCCCTCCAGAGAAGGATGCCCGTCCCGCTGAGTTACTCCAGCATTTTGCGTCTATCTTCGATGTAAACCAACATCTGCAGTTCCTTCCTACAACCAACTGCGCATCACAAAACCCCTAGCCTAAGTCGAATAACTGCCTGCCACATATTTTTCTGCCTATCCCCTATCCATGTTCTCCAGAGATGCTGCCTAACCTGCCAGGTTACAGAAGGCTGTGGAGGCAAAGTCCGTAGATATATTTAAGGCAGAGAGATAGATAGATTCTTGATTAGTACGGGTGTCAGAGGATATGGGGAGAAGGCAGGAGAATGGGGTTAGGAGGGAGAGATAGATCAGCCATGATTGAATGGCAGAGTAGACTTGATGGGTCGAATGGCCTAATTCTACTCCTATCAGTTATGATCTGATGATCCTACGATATTACTCCAGCACTTTGTGGCCTTGTGTGTATTAATCAGCATCTGCAGTTCTTTGTTTCTATCTTTTCACTTTGGAGAATTCCCTTTGTAACAATTGGTTCTACCTCCAATTGTTTTGATAATCCTAGGTTTGGAGGGATATGGACCAAATGCAGGCAGGTGGTGCTTGTGTAGATGGGACATGTTGGTCGGAGTGGGTCGAAGGGCCCTATGACTCAATTATTACACTCATTAGATTGCAAATTTTGAAACTGTCTTAAGATTTTGCCGTAAATGGGTGATATCATGGACTCCATTTCAGTTCCAGTGAGATTGAAGTAAAGGCAGAACTGTCTTTGAACTGGAAGATAGACACAAATTGCTGGAGTAACTCAGCGGGACAGGCAGCATCTCTGGAGAGAAGCAATGGGTGACGTTTCGGGTCGAGACCCTTCTTCATCCATCCCTTCTCTCCAGAGAAGGATGCCCGTCCCGCTGAGTTACTCCAGCATTTTGTGTCTATCTACAATATAAACCAACATCTGCAGTTCCTTCCTACACATTTGAACTGGAAGATAAGGGGTTCAATCTCATAAAGTCCAACTTTGGGAGAACTGCCAAAAAGTATTTCTTCTCACAGAGATTTACTAATTGCCTTAAAAGTTTGCCGGGAAATAGGTCAAGCTGAGGACAGAAGAATCATTGAAGAAAGGCACAGATGTTATAATGAAAGGACAGTGGGGTCACTCATGTGAAAATATGACATTAAGTGAGTTGAACAATTTCTCCTTGTGATGGCCTTGTAATCTTAATGATGTTCACAATTTGTGTAACAGGGTGGTGAAGTTAATATTAATAATGCAATCAGTCAGTGGTGATTCGAACTCTGAAGCAAAGTACTCACATGGTACCTTATCATAGAATTCTACCTCCCTCTTCGGTACTGCGGTGCAGCGGTAGATCCTCTGCCTTCCAGCGGCAGAGAACCAGGTTCGATCCTGACCAGATGCTCTGTCTGTACGGAGTTTGTACATTCTCCCCGTGACCTGAGTGGGTTTTCCCCAGGTGCTCCAGTTTCCCCCCACATCCCAAAGACGTGCAGGTTTGCAGTTTAATTGGCTTCTGTAAAATTGTAAATTGTCCCTGGTGTGCACAGCAGCTCCTCGGCCTACGATGGGGTTGCGTTCCGGTAAACCCATCGGAAATCGGAAATATCGTAAGTCGAAAACGCATTTAATACAATTTGGTCACGTGGCCGGAAGTGACGCGCGGCTCGCGGCCGTCGCCCAGCGTTTGCGCCATCGTAAAGTCGAGAAATCGTAAGTCGAAGCAATCGTAAATCGGGGACCATCTGTATAGGATAGTGTTAGTTCACCCGACCACATCAAACAACGTCAAAGAGGAGGAAGTGGACTGAACTTTGGTGCCTTCCCTCACAGTGGGAAACTTTGATTCCGCTGTGCGGGGATGTTTATCTTAAAGACTATCGTGTTCTGTGTTCTTTTTTTATTTGTATGGCTGTATGGTGACCCCCAAATTTCACTACACCAATTGGTGCATGTGACAAATAAATGTCCCTTGAATCTCTAGTGTACGGTGGGGGGAGATTGCAACCTTCACGTGGTCCGCCCTGTTTCAACGAATGCAATCAACCCGGCGTGCACAATCAAATAAGATCAAATAGAACAAGTTGCCCTACAACGGGGATCGCTGGTCGGCGCGGACCCAGTGGGCCAAAGGGCCTGTATCTCCAAACTAAACTAAACTAAGCCAAACGCGGGTCACTGGTGATGTGAAGCTGAACAAAACTCATAGATTGCTCCTACCACTGAATGTTATCGAGAAAAATGTAGTCAGTATTTTGACATGGCACAAGGCCACATATGTGGAGGAATATTTTGGGACTGGAGACTTTACAAAACCTTCTCCAAGAGTTGGTGCATTGGATAATTAAGGGATTTGATGATGCCTGATAGCAATTAACGGCATCTTAAGGGGCTGTCCCACTTGGACCACCTAATTGGCGGGTTTAGAAGAGTTTGAAAAAATGACATGTTGAAGACCTCCTTCGACCATGTTGAAGACCAGCTTCGACTAGCTACGACTAACTTCGGGAAAATTGGACACTGAATAGTGGAAAGTGAAGACGACCTCCTTCGATCTCTAAGGAGATCCCTTCGACTATGTTGAAGACTATCTACGACTACCTTCGACTACCCTCGATCACCTACGACTAACATGCCGACTTACTACGACCCACTACGACTAAACCTACAAGAAAAAAAAAGTATTGATTTTTTTCCATGGCGACCTTTTTTTACTCGCGGGCAGTTTTCAACATATTGAAAAAAACCCCGCAACCTAGCTGAGGCCTCGAGTACGCGGAGACCACTCCCGAGCATGAAGGAGAGTTAAGAAGACCTCCAACGACCTCGTGTCGACCATGCCGCGAGTATGAGTCGGGGGCAAACTAGCCAGAACTCGCGGATTAGGTCGCCCAAGTGGGACAGGCCCTTAAGGGAAGGTAAGCAAGCTCTTGGTCAAAGAGATAGATTTGAAGGAATGGTTTTAAAGAGGGTGCAATGAAAGAGATGGTAAGAGTGCATGGCATCATAGAGTGATACAGCATGGAAACAGGCCCTTCAGTCCAACTAGCCCACACAGACCAACAGCTCCCATAAGCACTACTCCCACCTACCTGCTTTAGGCCCATAACCTCTCTAAACTTGTCATATCCATGTGCCTGACTAATTGTTTCTAAAACATTGCGATAGTCCCTACCTCCACTATCTCCTCCGGCAGCTCGTTCCATACACCCACCACCCTTTGTGTGAAAAAGTCACCCCTCGGGCTTCTATGAAATCATTCCCCCCTCACCTTAAACCTATTTCCTCCGGTCCGTGATTCACCTACACTGGACAAGAGACTCTACCCGATCTATTCCTCTCATGATTTTGTACACCTCTATAAGATCTCCCCTCATCCTCCTGCGCTCCAGGGAATAGAGTCCCAGCCTTCTCAACCTCTAGCTTAGGCCTTCGTGTCCTGACAACATGCTCGTAAATAGTTTCTGGGAAAAGTTTGAAGGAGATGTAGGGGGGAAAGAATTTTTTTTTCACAGAGGGTGGTGGGCATCTGGAATGTGCTGCCAGGAGTGGTGGTGGTGGTGGTGGTGGTGGTGGGCGGGGGGGGGGGGGGGGCAGATACAATCGTGGCGTTGAAGAGGTTTTCAGACAAGTGCATGTATATGCAGGGAACGGAGGCAATTGGATCAGAAGCAGGCAAAAGAGAGTTGTTTACGCTAGCATTAACGTAGGGACCCAGAGTCATACAGCTTGGTTCACCTGCATCTCCTCCAAACTCATCTCCTGCATCCGCTGTTCCAGGTGTCAACTCCTCTACGTCGTTGAGACCAAGCACAGGCTTGGCGATCGTTTTCGCTGAACACCCCCGCTCAGTCCGCCTTAACTTTCCTGATCGCCGCACTTCAACTCCCCCTCCCATTCCCAATCTGACCTTTCTGTCCTGGGCCTCCTCCAGTGTCAGAGTGAGGCCCAGCACAAATTGGAGGAGCAGCACCTCATATTTCGCTTGGGTAGTTTACACCCTTGCGGTATGAACATTGACTTCTCTAACATCAGATAGCCCTTGCTTTCTCTCTCCATCTCCTTTCCCTCTTACTGTCTCCGCCTACATTCTATCTCTGTCCCGCCCACTCCCTGGACATCAGTCCAAAAAAGGGTCTCGACCCGAAACGTCGCCCATTCCTTCTCTCCAGAGATGCTGCCTCACCTGCTGAGTTACTCCAGCAATTTGTGACAACCTTCAGTTTGGAAACAGGCCAGATTCAGGCACAGTTTCTTCTCAGCTGTTATCAGGCAACTGAACCATCCTATCAGCAACCAGAGAGCAGCCCTGAACTACTATCTACCTCATTGGAGACCCTCGGACAGGTACTGGACTTTATCTTGCACCAAACGTTATTCTCTTTATCATGTATCTGTACACTGTGGGCGGCTCGATTGTAATCGATGTATGATTATGATCAACCATGGACAGGTTGCAACAAAATGCCGGAGGTCGGATTGGCCCATGGTGGGTGCTGATCGCTCGAGGTCAAAGCGCTGCTGAGACCAAATAGGGACCAAGCGTTGGGGGCTGCCTAGATCAAAGAACGGCCATTGGGGACTAAATGGAAACCTTGTGTATGCTAAACAAAGAAACTCACTGTGACATTGTGCGATCCCGACTACGGGCGCTGTCTTTACGGAGTTTGCATGTTCTCCCCGTGACCACGTGAGTTTTCTCCAAGATCTTCGGTTTCCACCCACACTCCAAAGGTGTACAAGTTTGTAGGTTATTTGGCTTGGTATAAATGTAAATTGCCCCTAATGAAATACCTCATATGCAAAACATACTTGGCTAATGAAGTATTATTGTATTGTATTGTGTGTGTAGGATGGTGTTAGTGTGCGGGGATCTTTGGTCAGCACGGACTCGGAGGACCGAAGGGCCTGTTTCCGCACTATATCTCTAAACTAAACTAAAGTACGATTCATTATCCAGTTTGTTTTCATACATTGCGTTCCTTCAGCTTGGAATGAATTTCAATGATGTGCCATGAATCGGTATTAAAACATTTAAACCTGCGAGACTTCCGGAGCCTTTCAAAGCCTACTTTGGAGAGGATGAAAAATCAGTTGTAGCAGCTGTGCCAGAGGTTTCATGTTAATAAGTTGTAATGGAGCAGAATTAGGCCATTCAGTCCATCAAGTCTATTCCGCCAATTAATCACCAGCTAATCTAACATATGACGAGTGCTTGTCTGGCACTGGGCCTGTACTCGCTGGGCCTCTACTCGCTGGGCCTGCACTCGCTGGGCCTGCACTCGCTGGGCCTGCACTCGCCGGGCCTGTAGTCGCCGGGCCTGTACTCGCCGGGCCTGTACTCGCCGGGCCTGTACTCGCTGGGCCTGTACTCGCTGGGCCTGTACCCGCTGGGCCTATACTCACTGGGCCTGTACCCGCTGGGCCTGTACTCGCTGGGCCTGTACTCACTGGGCCTGTACCCGCTGGGCCTGTACTCGCTGGGCCTATACTCACTGGGCCTGTACCCGCTGGGCCTGTACTCGCTGGGCCTGTACTCACTGGGCCTGTACCCGCTGGGCCTGTACTCACTGGGCCTGTACCCGCTGGGCCTGTACCCGCTGGGCCTGTACTCACTGGGCCTGTACCCGCTGGGCCTGTACCCGCTGGGCCTGTACTCGCTGGGCCTGTACTCACTGGGCCTGTACTCGCTGGAGTTTAGAAGAAACTCACCAAATAGTGAAAGGCCTGGATAGAGCGGGTGTGGAGAGGATGTTTCCACATGTGTGAGAGTCTAGGACCAGGGGTCGTAGCATCAGAATTAAAAGACGCTTCTTTAGGAAGGAGATTAGGAGGAATTTCTTTAGTCAGAGGATGGTGAATCTGTGGAATTTAGTTTAGTTTAGTTTAGTTTAGAGATACAGCACGGAAACAGGCCCTTCGGCCCATCGGGTCCGCGCCGACCATCCTCACATATTAACATCACCCTACACCCACTAGGGACAATTTTTACATTTACCAAGCCAATTAACCTGCAAACCTGTGCGTCTTTGGAATGTGAGGGGAAACCAGAGATCGCGAAGAAAACCGACGCAGATCACGGGGAGAACGTACAAACTACATACAGGAAGCACCCATGGTCAGGATCTAACCCGGGTTTCCGGCGCTGTAAGGCAGAAACTCTACCGCTGCGCACCGTGACTGCCCACGTAAGTTGTGGAGGCCGTCGATGGATATTTTAAAAGCAGAGAGATAGATTCTTGATAAGTACGGGATTGCATGGAGGAGGTCGAAGAATGGGGTTAGCATGAATGAATGGCAGAGTAGACTTGATGCACCGAATGGCCTCATTCTGCTCCTTTCACGTGACCTTCTGAACCATCTTTCCCTCGACACCCCATTCTCCACCTGAAGGTTCTTCCAAGATGAGGGGACAAAATGTGGCCACTACGTTCTCAGCGAGATAACTTTGAGAAAAATGTTGTGCAAGCCGCACATTTATGCATCAATTTTTCCGAGGCCCTTTGTGCTAGCACAAAGCCAAAACCCTGACAGCCACACAATGCATCAATTAATTTTTGTAATGACTGAGTTATGGGCCTGGGAGCAAAATTAGGGCAGGGCTATAAGCACATGCAAACTTCACCAGTCTTAAATCACCATTATAATGAAGCGTCTGTGCTGAATCTTGCAATTTCAGGCAAGGCTCCAACGACAGTAATCACCTCACCCATAAAACATAACATAGCTGTGTTTATATTGTGCCTCCCACAATCAAATGTAATGCATAGCTCCTTTCTAGACAATGGCAACCACACTGACATCATGCACCATTGGAAAGGCAGCAACCAACTTGGGGCCAACCTGGTCTCATCTGCAGCAATGAAGTATTGAGGAGCTTATGTCTTCTATTTACTTGTTGGTTGTTCGTGTTCATAAGATATAGTAGCAGAATATAGGCCATTGGGCCCATCAAGTCTACTCCACCATTCAACCAAGCAAGGGTCAAGAGCTTCAAATTCCTGGGCGTGCACCTGTGAAGATCTTTCCTGGTCCGAGAACACAGATGCAATTATTAAGAAAGCTCATCAGCGCCTCTACTTCCTGAGAAGATTACGGAGAGTTGGTCTGTCAAGGAGGACTCTCTCTAACTTCTACAGGTGTACAGTAGAGAGCTTGCTGACTGGCTGCATCGTGGCTTGGTTCGGCAACTTGAGCGCCCTGGAGAGGAAAAGACTACAAAAAGTAGTAAACACTGCCCAGTCCATCATCGGCTCTGACCTTCCTTCCATCGAGGGGATTTATCGCAGTCGCTGCCTCAAAAAGGCTGGCAGCATCATCAAGGACCCACACCACCCTGGCCACACACTCATCTCCCTGCTACCTTCGGGTAGAAGGTACAGGAGCCTGAAGACTGCAACAACCCGGTTTAGGAATAGCTACTTCCCCACAGCCATCAGGCTATTAAACCTGGCTCGGAACTCTGAACATTAATATCCCTCCATCTGTTATTTGCACTTTATTAATTTATTAATTCATGGGTGTATTTATGTATAGAATTGTAGTCAATGCCTTCTATGTTCTGTTGTGCTATGCAAAGAAAGATTTTCATTGTCCTGTCAGGGACACATGACAATAAACTCTTTTGACTTTGACTTTGAACCATGGCTGATCTATCTCTCCCTCTCAACCCCATTCTCCTGCCTTCTCCCCATAACCCCTGACACCCGCACTAATCAACAATCTGTCAATCTCTGCCTTAAAAATATCCACTGACTTGGCCTCCACAGCCGTCTGTGGCAATGAATTCCACACATTCACCACCATGGGCAAGACACCATGGGATCGTTTAAGACCGGGTCAAGATGGCAGATGGGGCCCATTGACAAGCATGTCCACCAATTTCCATTCTCCAGTGCCTGCACGGTGGCGCAGCGGTAGAGTTCCTGCCTCACAGCGCCAGGGAATCCAGGTTTGACCCAGACTACGGGTGCTGTCTATACAGAGTTTGTACGTTCTCCCCGTGACCTGCATGGCTTTTCTCCGGGATCTCCCACACTCCAAAAACGTATTGGCTGTGTATAATTATAAACTGTCCCTCGTGTGTGTAGGATATGCGGGGATCGACGGTCAGAGTCGACTCGGTGGGCCGAAGGGCCTGTTTCCACACCGTATCTCCGAACTAAGCTCCTACCTCTATCTCCCTCATTGGAGACCCTATCTACCTCATTGGACAACCTTGGACTATCTTTGATCAGACCTTACTGCACTTCATCTTGCACTATACGATATTCAGGATATTCCCTTCATCATGTGTCTATACACTGCGAATGACTCAATTGTCATCATGTATAGTCTTCCCACTGACAGGTTAGCATGCAATAAAAGCCCTTCACTATACCACTGACTGTTATATGTTGATAGATTGGAGCAGCTGGGCTTGTATACTCTGGAATTTAGAAGGATGAGAAGGGATCTTATTGAAACATATATTAAGGGTTTGGACACGCTGGAGGCAGGAATGTACCCGATGTTGGGAGAGTCCAGAAGCAGGGGCCACAGTTTAAGAATAAGGGGTAAGACATTTCGAACGGAGATGAGGGGAAAGTTGTTCCACACAGAGAGTTGTGAATCTGTGGAATTCTCTGCCTCAGAAGGCAGCGGAGGCCAATTCTCTGCATGCTTTCAAGAGAGAGTCGGATAGAGCTCTTAAAGATAGCGGAGTCAGGGGATATGGGGAAAAGGCAGGAATGGGGTACTGAGTGTGGATGATCAGCGATGATCACAGTGAATGGCGGTGGTGGCACGAAGGGCCGAATGGCCTACTCCTGCACCTATTGTCTATTGTCTATTAAAGGCCAACATGCCATTAGCTTTCTTCGCCGCCTGTTGTACCTGCATGCTTACTTTCAGTGGGTACACAAAAGGCTGGAGAAACTCAGCGGATGCAGCAGCATCTAAGGAGCGAAGGAGATAGGCGACGTTTCGGGTCGAGACCCTTCTTCAGACTCATTCAGACCCTTACTTTCAGTGACTGCTGCGTTCCAAAGAATGGAGTCCTGGTGTGCTCAACCTCTCCCCATAGCTCCCTATATATGGTGCATAGGACAGACAAACATTCTTGATTTGTATCCAAACACTCGCAACCAATTTTGCCGATGGCAAAGGCTTATTAAAGTGATTTATTCTTTAATAATCGTAAATCAGTCGCAATGTTTCATCACAGATTGCTGGAAGGTGTAGCAGTTAAATAAATCAGCCTAGAACCCGTCATAACCACTGCACAACCTGTCCCCGTCCAGCTATCAACGCTGACAGCCGCTCAAGAATGTTGCACAATCCAAAATCATCTTGAAGGGGAAAGGGAAATGCACAAACCAAACCCTGCAAAGCCACGGTTATCGCTTGAGAACTTACTGCAATTAATCTGGTGGAATGATTCTCCTAGGTATAAACAGGCAGGGCATCAGAAAGTAAGGAAAAAAATCACAGAAACATAGAAATTAGGTGCAGGAATAGGCCATTCGGCCCTTCGAGCCAGCACCGCCATTCACTATGATCATGGCTGATCATCCAAAATCAGTACCCCGTTCCTGCTTTCTCCCCGTAACCTTGATTCCGTTAGTCCTTAGAGCTATATCCAACCCTCTCTTGAAACCATCCAGTGAATTGGCCTCCACAGCCTTCTGTGGCAGAGAATTCCACAGATTCACAGCTCTCCGGGTGAAAACGTTTTTCCTCATCTCAGACCCAAATGGCCTACCCCTTATTCTTAAACTGTGACCCCTGGTTTTGGACACCCCAACATGGAGGGGTCCTGCATCTAGCCTGTCCAATCCCTTAAGAATTGTACCGGTTTCTATAAGATATCCTCTCATCCTTCCAAATTCCAGTGAACAGTGTTGATCCATTCTTTCATAATATGTTAGTCCCGCCATCCCGGGAATTAACCTGGTTAAATCACCTAGAAATGGGCTGATTGGGGGGATCACATTGAAACTCACCAAATAGTGAAAGGCATGGATAGAGTAGATGTGGGGAGGATGTTTCCACTGACTGTTAGAGGGCACTCGGCCTGTACCCAGTGGAGTTTAGAAGGATGAGGGGGTGCCTCATTGAAACTTACCGAATAGTGAAAGGCATGGGTAGAGTGGATGTGGAGAGGATGTTCCCACTAGTGGGAAAGTCTAGGACCAGAGGTCACAGCATCAGAACTAAAGGACGTTCCTTTAGGAAGGAGGTGGGGAGGAATTTCTTTAGTCAGAGGGTGGTGAATCTGTGGAATTCATTGCCACAGAAGGCTGTGGAGGCCAAGTCAATAGATATTTTTAAGGCAGAGGTTGACAGTTTCTTAATTAGTACGGGCGTCAGGGGTTATGGGGAGAAGGCAGGAGAATGGGGTTGAGAGGGGAAGATAGATCAGCCATGATTGAACGGTGGAGTAGACTTGATGGGTTGAATGGCTCCTAGAACTTATGAACTATGAGAACGATTTTCTTAGTTATAAACAGGGAGAATATCAGAAGAGAGAAACCTAGAAATAGGCTTTTAGTGGGGGATCTCCTCGAAACTTACTGAATAGTGAAAAGCCTAGATAGAGTGGATGTGGAGTGGATGTATCTACTGGTGGACTCGGACTAAAAGGACGTACATTTAGAATGGAGATGAGGACAATAGACAATAGACAATAGGTGCAGGAGTAGTCCATTCGGCCCTTCGAGCCAGCACCGCTGAGTGTGTGAAGTAAATATCAAGGACAACATTTATTTAACCAGAGGGTGATGAATCTGTGTAATTCATTGCCACAGAAGGAGAATTTCTCAATGGGAATTTCTGAAGCGGAGCTAGACAGATTCTTGATTAATAGGGGTGTCAATGGTTATGGGGAGAAGGCAGGAGAATGGGGTTGATAGGGAAAGATAGATCAGCCATGATTGAATGGTTGAACAGACCCGATGGGCCAAATGGCTTGATTCTTCCCCTATGCCTTCCGGCCTAATAACCCGGCAGAATCTGACAGAATGACACAGCGGCAGGGTGGCGCAGCGGTAGAGTTGCTGCCTCACAGCGCCAGACACCCGGGTTCGATCCTGACTACGGGAGTTTGTACATTCTCCCTGTGACGGCATGGGTTTTCTCCGGGTGCTCTGGTTTCCTCCCGCACTTGTAGGTTAGCGTTGGTATTCGGGGGTTTGCTGGTCTCAGCGATGGCTTCAATGGGAACGTGGAGAAAATAAAAGTGCGTGAAGTAAATATCAATGTCAAAATGAGTACTTGATGGGCAGCATCCCTGGAGAAAGAGGATGGATGACGTTCTTCAAAACTGACTCGAAATTTCACCCGTCCTTTTTCTCCAGAGATGCTGCCTGACCCTTTCGTCAGTATGTACCAGCATCCGCTGTTCCTTTCTACACTATGCAGAAGTGGCCAGCACAGGTACCACAATGGCACAGATACCTTAAGCCCCTGTCCCACTTAGGAAATTTTTTCGGCGACTACAGGCAACCAGGCTATTGTCATATGGTTGCGGGGTGACACCTGTAGGGTCAATAGACAATAGACAATAGGTGCAGGAGTAGGCCATTCGTTCATGAAGTTCATGCAAAATAAGCTGTATATTTGGTGGCACGTATATATATATATATATATATATATATATGTAGTGCCAACTTTATAGGGGGCAATGGTGGCGCAGCGGTAGATTTGCTGCCTTACAGCGCCAGAGACCCGGGTTCGATCCCGACTACGGGTGCTGTCTGTACGGTGTTTGTACGTTGTGGCTAGTTTAAACCAAAGGCTCTTCTCCATTGCCTCCGCCACGTATCAGGCAGCGAATGGCTCAGCTCTTGCAACGTTTGTTCTCCCCGTGACCTGCGTGGGTTTTCTCCGGGTGCTCCGGTCTCCTCCCACACTCCGAAGACCTAGATGTTTGCAGGTTCAGTTGGCCCTGGTAAAGATTGTAAACTGTGGTCACTAGTCTGTGTCGGATAGTGACAGTGTGCGGGGCGATCGCTGGTCGGCGCGGACTCGGTGGGCCCAAGGGCCTGTTTCCACGCTGTATTTCTAAACTAAACTGGAGCAGAGTAGTTTCACGGCGTAGATGTGGGTAAAATAATGTCGCAGGGGAACGAAGACCATAGTTGGTCACAGCTTCCAGTTAGCAAAATTGGAAATACAACATTGCTACTCAATTATTGACAAGTTATGATCCTTGCTCATAATTAGAGGTGGCCAGAAATAACATAGACAATAGACAATAGGTGCAGGAGTCGGCTATTCGACCCTTCAAGCCAGCACCGCCATTCAACGTGATCATGGCTGATCATCCCCAATCAGTACCCCGTTCCTGCCTTCTCATCCAGAGAACCGCCCTCCACCGCCCTCTGAGGCAGAGAATTCCACAGACTCACCACTCTCTGTGAGAAAAAGTCGTGAATAGTCTCCTCAAGTCGCCTAAAGAGTCGCAACGTTCTTCTGGTCGCCGCTGGATTTTGAAATGATCAAAACTTTTCAGCGACCGTGGGCTTGACGTAGTTTGTCTCCTCCTGACGAAGGTGCTGTCGTAGGTTGTCGCCAGGATGACGTAGGTTGTCGCTGGGTGCTGACCGGTGAATTCCATTGGCGACTACCCACATCAACCTACGTCAGCTGGCGACAGGTACCGGCGACTGATTTGTCTTCAGTTGTTGCCGACAGGGTATAGGTACCACTAAGCCCCACAATATCTGATGCCGTTAAACTAATCTCTGCCTGCACATAGAAACATAGAAACATAGAAATTAGGTGCAGGAGTAGGCCATTCGGCCTTTCGAGCCTGCACCGCCATTCAATATGATCATGGCTGATCATCCAACTCAGTATCCCGTACCTGCCTTCTCTCCATACCCCCTGATCCCTTTAGCCACAAGGGCCACATCTAACTCCCTCTTAAATATAGCCAATGAACTGGCCTCAACTACCCTCTGTGGCAGAGAGTTCCAGAGACTCACCACTCTCTGTGTGAAAAAAATCTTTCTAATCTCGGTCTTAAAGGATTTCCCCCTTATCCTTAAGCTGTGACCCCTTGTCCTGGACCTCCCCAACATCGGGAACAATCTTCCTGCATTTAGCCTGTCGAACCCCTTAAGAATTTTGTAAGTTTCTGTAAGATCCCCTCTCAATCTCCTAAATTCTAGGGAGTGTAAACCGAGTCTTTCTTCATAAGACAGTCCTCACATCCCAGGAATCAGTCTGGTGAACCTTCTCTGCACTACCCTCTATGGCAATAATGTCCTTCCTCAGATTTGGAGACCAAAACTGTACGCAATACTCCCTGCTCCTATACTCAAATCTTTTTGCTATGAAAGCTAACATACCATTCGCTTTCTTCACAGCCTGCTGCACCTGTATGCCTACTTTCAATGACTGGTGTACCATGACACCCAGGTCGCGCTGCATTTCCCCTTTTCCTAATCGGCCACATGATCCACACCCGTCCCTTCCATACATATCCATGTGCCTATCCAAAAGTCGCTTAAACGCCACCATCGTATCTGCCTCCACCACCGCCCCCACCAGCAAGTTCCAGGCACCCACCACCCTCTGTGTAAAAAAACGCCCCACTTCTCTCCTTTAAACTTTGCCTCTCTCACCTCAATGCAAAGCCTTCCAGTCTTTGTGTAGGAAGGAACTGCAGATGCTGGTTTACAACGAAGATGGAATTCCACACAATGCTGGAATAACTCAGCGGGACAGGCAGCATCTCTGGAGAGAAGGAATGGGTGACGTTTCAAGTCGAGACCATCTGTAGAAGGGTCCTGACCCAAAATGTCACCCATTCCTTCTCTCCAGAGATGCTGCCTGTCCCCCTGAGTTACTCCAGCATTGTGTGCCTTCTCGTCTTTGCCACTTCCACACTGGGATAAAGGGCCTGACTATCGATACCTGCCATCATTTTACATCTAGCGTGGCTCTTTTAAGTTCCTGGGAACCATCATCTCCAAGGACCTTAAGTGGGGGGCTACCATCGACTCCACAGTCAAAAAGACACAACAGAGGATGCACTTCCTGCGGCAATCTGCCACAGGCAACGATGGCCCAATTCTACACGGCCATCGTAGAGTCTGTCCTCACCTTCTCTATCATGGTCTGGTTTGGCTCAGCCACCAAGCACAACACCCGGAGGCTGCAGCGAATCGTCCGATCAGCAGAGAAGGTTATTGGCTGCAACCTTCCCTCCATTGACGAACTGTACACTGCAAGGGCCAGGAAGCGAGCGGGCAAGATCATCTCTGACCCCTCTCACCCTGGCCGCAAACTCTTTGAATCACTTCCCTCTGGAAGGCGACTCCGGACTGTCAAAGCTGCCACAGCCAGACATAAAAACAGTTTTTATCCACGAGTAGTTGCTCTACTCAACGGCCAAAAATCTGTAGCCTCCCTTTGATCTGGTATTTTGTTGGTTCACATGCTTGATCAATGGTGTTTTATCATTAATGTCTTATTATTATTAATGTTTAGTGTCTTATTATTATTAATGTTTAGTGTCATGTTGTTACTTGTGGGCAGAGCACCAAGGCAAATTCCTTGTATGTGAATACTTGGCCAATAAACTTACTTACTCTTCCAGGCTTTACTCCTTTCCAAAGACGGACTCGTAATGCATTTTGAAGAAGATTGAATTTCATCTTCATAACGGAGCAGCATTGAATGCAGATTAAGATGGCGAGTAGATGGGAAGGAAGGAGTGACGCAAACCAATGTTCATTGTTGCACCATGAGTCATCCACAGCTCATTATAACAAGCCCACTGGACTAGCTGATCACTACATCCGAGTCCAAAAATAAAATCAGAAGCAGAGCTTCTCTGTCGCCACGAAAATATTAAGAACAAATTGGCGTAGTGGTAGTGTGGCTGCTTTACAGCGCCCGAGACCGGGGTTCGATCTTGACTGTCTGTGCGGAGTTCGTACGTCCTCCCCGTGACCACGTGGGTTTTCTCCAGTTGCTCCGGTTTCCTCCCACACTCCAAAGACGGAACAGGTTTGTTTGTAAATTGTGCCTAGTGCGTGAGATAGTGTTAGTGTACGGGGTGATCGCTGGTCGGCGTGGACTAGGTGGGCCGTAGGATCTGTTTCCGCGCTGTATCTCCAAGCTAAATTCTACTAAACTAAACGCGGGTCTCTAGCGCCATGAAGCAGCAGCTCTACCAGCTGCGCTACCGTGGTGCCTGGAAAAACTCTACCCCATCTCATCACGAGTTCCCTTTACTTACTTAGGCCCACTTCGGTCATGGCTGACCATGGGTGTCTCCAGGGTTGAAGGACGCCTGTGCGTGACTGTGTTTAATGTGGGGAAAATGGTGCGCAGACAGCCACCACACGGTCCTTGACAGATCTGGGTCAGGATCCAGTGGCATGGAGTCCAAGACGACCGGAGACCCTTTTCTGCTGCAGCCTTCATCCATCCGCCTTCCCAGCCGTTGTGACGCTCCATTAAGGTCAGCCATCGTCCTCCGCCTGTTCCACCGTTGAGGTCTTGGTTGGATCGCTCTTTGTCAGAGACCTCCCCCTCGACCTTACCGCCATGGGTGGCCCTACCAGGAGCATCGCTCCAGACGGCATCGCTCTCAGGATCTCAGGTCCACACACAAGCTTCTCCACCAGGACAATCAATTCCCTAAACATCAAAGACAGGCACAAAATGCTGGAATAATGGCCCTGTCCCATGGTACGAGTTCATTCCAAGAGCTCTCCCGAGTTAAGAAAAAATCGAACTCATGGTAAGCACGGAGAATGAACGTAGCGGGTACGTCGGAGCTCGGGGACGTCTCTTAGCGGCTCGTAACGCTAGCAGCAGGTAAGCACAGGAAGACTCGCTAACGGCAGGTAAGCTCGGGAAGACTCGTGAAGATTTTTCAACATGTTGAAAAATGTCCACGAGAGCCCCGAGTACCGACGAGCGGCCATTAACATAAATCTCCGAGCTCGAATCAAGGAAAACTCGGGAGAGCTCTTGGAATGAACTCGTACCATGGGACAGAACCATTACTCAGCGGGCCAGGCAGTATGTCAAGATCAGGTCCAGAGTTGCTGCCTGTCCCGCTGAGTTAGGATCCAAATGTCGTGAATTAGGTCGTGAAAGCGAGGCAGCCTCTCTACGCCAACATCTGCAGTTCCTTCCGACACATTTCCCAAACGTCACCCTCTCCCACCTCCCCCTCCAGCCCTTTCCACATGCGGTGTGGCTGCTCGGTCTCAATTCCAGGCATTATTTCCCAACACACTGGAAGAGTGTTCTTCTCTGTGGTAGGCAAGGACCAAATACCTGGGATTATCGTGTTAACAGGCAAACTTAATGCGATCCACATGCATTTTCAGTGAGAAATAATAACTTGCAGATGGAAAATATTCCAAAAAATTTGAAACTGGAACCAAACAATTGTCTTGCTTGATCAAAGTTAATTAAATTCATATCAATTTGGGTTTTCTAATTCAATTTAGAGTTTCCCTCTGCCCAATATTAAATGCAGCAAAAACATATTTGCGTGACACCAACGATCAATACTTGCCCAGTCCAATGCTGTACTAAATCAATAAGCCATTAGCAGAATTGATACGTAAAGTATTTCTGCCACTAATAATATATCATCTCCATAGTTGCTGGCAACTAAAAATCTGTTTCACATTATTTCACAAGACCTGAATCTTCACATATATTATGATATTTCCCACAGTCGACAACTTCTGCTTCCAAAAAGGTGGCGCAGCAGTGGAGTCGCTGCCTCACGGCGCCAGAGACCCGGGTTCGATCCTGACCACGGGTGCTGTCTGTACGGAGTTTGTACGTTCTCCGCGTGATCTGCACGGGTTTTTTACGGTTTCCTCCAACACTCCAAAGACGTACATGTTTGTAGGTTAATTGGCTTCTGCAACTTGTAAATCGCCCCGGGTGTGTAGGGTAGTGCTAGTGTACGGGGGGGATCGCTGACCGGCGCGGACTCGGTGGGCCGAAGGGCCTGTTTCCACGCTGTATCTCTCATAATCATCATAATCATACTTTTTTGGCCAAGTATGTTTTCCAACATACGAGGTGTTTCATTTGCCATACAATAAAAGGCAATAGAAAACACAAAATACATTTTAACATAAACATCCACCACAGTGACTCCTCCACATTCCTCACTGTGATGGAAGGCGAGAAAATGTTCAATCTCTTCCCTTCTTTGTTCTCCCGCGGTCGGGGGCCTCGAGCCTTCCGTTGACGGGACGATCTTGACTCCCGTGGCCGGCGGTCGGGCCCTATGTATCGGGGAGATCAAGCACCCCCGCGTCGGTCAATCGGACCCTGAGTCGGGGCTGGTCGAAATATAACCATACAATAACCATATAACCATATAACAATTACAGCACGGAAACAGGCCTTCTCGGCCCTTCCAGTCCATGCCGACCATTTATTTTCCCCTAGTCCCATCTACCTGCACTCAGACCATACCCCTCCATTCCCTTCCCATCCATATACCTATCCGCTTTCCACACAATTCACACAATTCCACACAATTCCACACAAGATCATTCCACACAATTCACACAAACATCCATCACAGTGAATCTCCTCCTCACTGTGATGGAAGGCAAAGTCTTGTCTCTCCCGTTTTTCATTCTTCTCCCGATGGTAAAGCCCCCGGCGGGCGAAGGCCGCGCCAGATGATGTAAGGCCCTGCTCCGGGTCTTGATGTTGGAGCCCCCGGCGAGCAATGGCAAGTCCCGCGGCTTTTGAAGCCGCGCCGGGTGATGTAAGGCCCCGCTCCGGGTCATTTCAACCCCGCAACTCTTGCGGGAGTAGTTGCCGTTGCGGGAGCTCCAAAAAGCGGTCTCCCACTCAAGGACCCGCGAGCTCCCGCTGTTACCGTCCACCGGGCCTGCGGCTGGAGCCTCCGAGGCTCTGAAGTCGGGTCGCAGCCGAGCACCACCACAGCTCTCCACGCTGCGAGGCTGGCCAGCTGCACGACGGTGAGTCCGCAGGCTCCGAGACTGGAGCCCCCAGGTTGTACCGGTTGGAGGCCGGTGCTAGGCCCCAACGACAACGGAGACCCGACAGGGAAAAGGGTTAAAGGTCCCCCCCCCCCCCCCACATACACACAGCTAAAAACAGTAGATAAACTGTAACCAAACGATACACTCAACAGGGTGCTCTCTTTCCTCTCACACGCCAAAGACATGCAAGCTTGTTCGCTTAAATTGGCTTGGTAAAATTGTAAATTGTCACTAGTGTGTGCAGGATAGTGTTAGCATGCATGGATCGCTGGTTGGCGTGGACTCGGTGGGCCGAAGGGCCTGTTTCTGCGCTGTATCTCTAAACTAAACTTAATCTCTCAGGTGCAGACAGCACCCGTAGTTGGGATGGAACACGGGTCGCTGGCGCTGTGAGGCAGCGACTCTACCGCTGCGCCGCCGTGCCACTTCTTCCCAACAACCATCAGTCTCTTAAACTTAGCACAACACGAACCTCTACTATGAACTATGGACCGTCTTTTGCTGCACTACGAGAGAGCTAGATAGGGCTCTTAAAAATAGCGGAGTCAGGGGATATGGGGAGAAGGCAGGAACGGGGTACTGATTGGGGATGATCAGCCATGATCACATTGAATGGTGGTGCTGGCTCGAAGGGCCAAATGGCCTGCACCTATTGTCTATTGCCATATCCCCTGACTCCTCTATTTATAAGAGCCCTATCTAGCTCTCTCTTGAAAGCATCCAGAGAACCGGCCTCCACCGCCCTCTGAGGCTGAGAATTCCACAGACTCACCGCTCCTTGTGTGAAAAAAGTGTTTCCTCGTCTCCGTTCTAAACGGCTTACCCCTTATTCTTAAACTGTGGCCCCTGGTCCTGGACTCCCCCAACATCGGGAACATGTTTCCTGCCTCTAGCGTGTCCAAACCCCTAAATAATCTTACACGTTTCAATGAGATCCCCGCTCATCCTTCTAAACTCCTTCAGAGTATACGAGCCCAGCCGCTCCATTCTGAACAATCAGCTCCATTGTCTTGCTGACATTGAGAGCAGGGTTATTGGTGCGGCACCATTCAATCAGAGCTTTAATCACCCTACTGTACGCTGACGCTTTGCCCAACAGTGGTTGCATAATTGACCTCAAATATTAACCGTCTCTCTCAACTGATGCTGACTGGGCTGGTGAGTGGTCCAAGCACTACTTCATCGCTGTAACCGATGCAAGGAGCTCATGGCAGGAGAAGTTAATAAGTTCATTTGATCAATTTTCCTCATAGAGACAAGAGACAAGAGACATTTATTTGTCACATGTACCAATTGGTACAGTGAAATGTGTGGTCGCCATACAGCCACACGAGCACAGAACACGATAGTCTTAAGCATAGACATCCCCGTCAGAGGGCTGCCCTAATCTAACGATATCTCAAAGACGCTTCCTTGACTATGGTTTAATAACTGCAAAAAAAACGTATACTCAAATTCTGGAAAAAGATAACAGTCCCCACAGTGAAGATATGGATCACAGAAATGACCGAGATACGACCATATAACCATATACCCATTTAACCATATAACAATTACAGCACGGAAACAGGCCCTCTTGCCCCTTCCGGTCCGTGCCGACCATTTATTTTCCCCTAGTCCCATCTACCTGCACTCAGACCATACCCCTCCATTCCCTTCCCATCCATATACCTATCCACTTTACTTTTAAATGTTAAAATCGATCCTGCCTCCACCACTTCTGCTGGAAGCTCATTCCACACAGCCACCACTCTCTGAGTAAAGAAGTTCCCCCTCATGTTACCCCTAAACGTCTGTCCCTTAATTCTCATGTCATGCCCTCTTGTTTGAATCTTCCCTACCCTCAATGGGAAAAGCTTATCCACGTCAACTCTGTCTATCCCTTTCATCATTTTAAAGACCTCAATCAAGTCCCCCCTTAACCTTCTGTGCTCCAAAGAATAAAGACCTAACTTGTTCAACCTTTCTCTGTAACTTAGTTGCTGGAACCCAGGCAACATTCTAGTAAATCTCCTCTGTACTCTCTCGATTTTGTTGACATCCATCCTATAATTAGGCGACCAAAATTGTACACCATACTCCAGAATTGGTCTCACCAATGCTTACTACATCTAGAAAAAATAGGGCTTGTCTTGACTGACAAACCAGATCAATTTTCCAAAATATGGTCTCCTTTTATTGAAATTTTTCAACATAATGCTGAACACAAACTCAAAACCAACGGTAGGGTCGGGTGAGCGGGCATATGGAAGGGTAGTGGGATATATCTCCGCTTCGTTCACTCCGTTAGTTCTGGGGTTTTTCGTTTTTCTTTTTCGTGTCTTTCTCGAAATTCTTTTTTTTCTTTTTCTTTTCGTCTTTCTTTACGTTTTTCCCTTTTTCCCTTTTTCCGATTTAGTTATTAGTTTATAAAATGTTAAACTTGAAGCAGTGCGAAAATTGTGTAATTGTTATGTCGATTACTTTCTCGTTGTACGATTGCTTCTAATAAAATTAATATTAAAAACAAAACACAGACATCCCCACACAGCGGGAACAAAGTTTCCCACTGTGAGGGAAGGCACCAAAGTTCAGTCATCCTCCTCTGTTGCTAACCCGTGGTCGGGGGGGTCCCGATCCCCTCCGCTGTCGCCACTACAGGAGGCCCGATGTTCAGGCCCTCTCGCCAGGATGGTGGAACTCCGACGTCGGAACGGGAATATAGCCAAACTCAACGGCTTGGTCATCCGAATCGGCCACTTACTACCGGAGTCCGCGGCTCCCGAAGTCCACAAGCCGCGCTGGGCGGAGATTCAACACTGGCGGCCCTCGGCAAAAGGTCCCAGGACTTCCGCGATGGTCGAAGCTCTACAAACCACACCTCCGCGATGTTGAAGCAGCAGGCCCGACGCTCCGGAGCTTCAAACGGCGATCGCAGGTAAGGCATCGCCCGCTCCACGGTGAATCGAGTTCTGCGCCGCCGCTGAAGCTTTGGCCGGTCCCCGGCAGGAAAGGTCGCGCCAATCCAGTCGGTAGGCCACGAGAAGGGGGGAGGGGTGAGGACGCGACTCGGAGAATAGTCGCATCCTCGCCAGGAAGTGATTGAGAATTGGTTTCCCCCTTACTCCTCCTTATTCCTCCTGGGATAAATAAAGTTCTATTGTGTCATATAGGAGGTCCCCACCAAAAACCTGTTTCTAGCTTCATCTCTTTCCTTTCTGTAACTATCCCTGTTTAGAACTAGGAGAATCATTCTCAAAGTTCATAAGGTCTAAGAGCGGAATTAGGCCATTCAGCCCATCAAGTCTACTGAAGGGCCAAATGGCCTAGTGCTGGCTCGAAGGGCCAAATGGCCCACTCCTGCACCTATTGTCTATTGTCTATTGTCTATTGTTTATACCCATCTGTGGCAAAGAATTCCACAGATTCACCACCCTCTGACTAAAGAAATTCCTCCTCGTTTGCATTCTAAAGGTGTGTACTTTTATTCTGAGGCTGTGACCTCTGGTCCTAGACTCTCCCACTAGTGGAAACATCCTCTCCACATCCACTCTATCCAGGTCTTTCACTATTTGAGATTCGGCTTGAGAGTGGGAGATAGATCAGCCATGATTGTATGACGGGGTAGACTCAATGGGCCGAATGGCCAACTTCTCCTCCTATGTCTTATGGTCTGATGATCTTGACTTCCTACTTACAAAATGAGGTGGCCTTGGTCAGGGTTCGCTTGTCTGGGACCAGCGCAGTATTGACAGTTTCCTCACATCGCAACAATATAATTTCTGGCAACAAGGAAAGTCCAGTGAGATCAACCACACAGATAATGTTGACAGCATCTACCACCTAACCATTTGCCAAATTCCTCAATTTATTTTCTTTCCATGAAACTGATTGTTTCCAATTGATTCCAAGAGCCAATCACGTTAACTCATTCAATGTCTTTCTCTGAAAAAACTATTATAGTTTATTAATCTCAGAGTAAATGTTCTTATCCCGAGTTCCCCTCTTGTCCTGAACTTCCCTACTTTAACATACTCCCTTAATTAATATATTTAGTTTGGAGATACAGCGCAGAAACAGGTTTCTCAAACAACAATAGACAATACACAATAGGTGCAGGAGTAGGCCATTTGGCCCTTCAAGCCAGCACCGCCATTTAATGTTATCATGGCTGATCATCCCCAATCAGTACCCCGTTCCTGCCTTCTCCCCATATCCCCTGACTCCGCTATTTTTAAGAGCCCTATCTAGCTCTCTCTTGAAAGCATCCAGAGAACCGGCCTCCACCGCCCTCTGAGGCAGAGAATTCCACAGACTCTCTGTGCGAAAAAGTATTTCCTCGTCTCCTTTCTGAATGGTTTACTCCTTATTCTTAAACTGTGGCCCCTGGCCCCAGAGGTTCACAAATAATGTTAATAAGTGATAGGAGCAGAATTAGGCCATTTGGCCCATCAAACCTACTCCACCATTCAATCATGGCTGATCTCTCTCTCTCTCCAAACCCCATTCTCCTGCCTTCTCCCCATAAACCCCTGACACCCGCCCTAATCATGAATTTATCGATTTCCACCTTAAAAATATCCATTGACTTCTCAGGTTGAGGGGAGACCTGAAAGAAGTATATGAAATAGGCATAGATAGGGGAGACAGTCAGGGAAAATGGGGACAGTCATTCTCCCCAATGCCCAACACTAAAGGGCAAAGCTTCACGGTGAGAGGGGGACAGTTTAATGGAGATGTGCGGGGGCTGTTTTTTTAACAAAAAATCAAACTCGTGGTAAACACGTAGAATGAACGTAGCGGGTACATCGGAGCTCGGGGACGTCTCTTAGCGGCTCGTAACGCTAATGACAGGTACTCGGGAAACGCGGTAAGCTCGGGATGACTCGTGACGATTTTCTAACATGTTGAAAAATGTCCACGAGAGCCTCGATTACCTACGAGCGGCCATTGCCGTAATCAGGGCAAACTCGGGAGAACTCATGAATTAGCTCGTACAGTGGGACAGGGCCATAAGGGATATGGATCATGTGCCGGCAGAGGGGGTTAGTTTTTACTTGGCATCATGTTCAGCGCAGACACAATAGACAATAGGTGCAGGAGAAGGCCATTCGGCCCTTTGAGCCAGCAATACCATTTAATGTCATCATAGCTGATCATCCCCAATCAGTACCCCGTTCCTGCCTTCTCCCCATTTTCCCTGACTCCCCTGAGACCTATCTAGCTCTTTCTTGAAAGTATCTAGAGAACCGGCCTCCACCGCCCTCTGAGGCAGAGAATTCCACAGATTCACAACCTTCTGTGTTTCCTCATCTCTGTTCTAAATGGCTTACCCCTTGTTCTTAAACTGTGGCCCCTGGCTCTGGACTCCCCCAACATCAGGAACATATTTCCTGCCTCTAGCGTGTCCAAACCTTTAATAATCTTATATGATTCAATAAGATCTCCTCTCATCCTTATAAACTCCAGAGTGTACAAGCCCAGCCGCTCCATTCTCTCAGCATATGACAGTCCCGCCATCCCGGGAACACATTGCCAGAGGTTGGTGATGGAGGCAGATACGATAGTAGCGTTTAAGAGGCTTTTGGATAGGCACATGAGTGTGGGGGAATGGAGGGATATGGATCACAGAGAGACAGATGAGAACACTTTAACTTGGCATAATGTTCGGCACACATATTGTGGGCAGAATGGCCTTTTCTGTTCTACGCTTGGATTCACGTCAATGGGCCAGACCTCTGGAATTCTATTTCAGTCATATCAGACCACTGGAACAGTTTCAGATAGAGTTAGTGGAAAGCACAGCAGTTGACTCATGATTCTGGACTTCAAAACTGGACACAAAGTTATGGAATAACTCAGCGGCTCAGGTAGCATCTCTGGAGAGCTTGCATAGGTGACATTTCGGGTTAGGACCCTTCTTCACATGGCCTACCTTTAAGACATAGAAACATAGAAAGATAGAAACATAGAAAATAGGTGCAGGAGTAGGCCATTCGGCCCTTCGAGCCTGCACCGCCATTCAATATAGAAACATAGAAACATAGAAAAATAGGTGCAGGAGTAGGCCATCCGGCCCTTCGAGCCTGCACCGCCATTCAATATGATCATGGCTGATCATCCAACTCAGTATCCTGTACCTGCCTTCTCTCCATACCCTCTGATCCCTCTAGCCACAAGGGCCACATCTAACACTCTCTTAAATATAGCCAATGAACTGGCATCAACGACCTTCTGTGGCAGAGAATTCCACAGACTCACCACTCCCTGTTTGAAAAATGATTTTCTCATCTCGGTCCTAAAAGACTCCCCCCTTATCCTAAAACTGTGACCCCTTGTTCTGGAGTTCCCCAACATTGGGAACAATCTTCCTGCATCTAGCCTGTCCAACCCCTTAAGAATTTTGTAAGTCTCTACAAGACCCCCCCTCAATCTTTTAAATTCCAGCGTGCCTATCATGTGCCTATCCAAGATGAGAGGGGTAAAGATTTCCCTTGAAAGTGGCGTCACATGTGGATTGGGGGTGTATAGAATGATGTGAGGACTAGATCGGGTAAACGCACAAAGTCTCTTGCCCAGAGTAGGCGAATCAAGAACCAGAGGACATAGGTTTGAGGTGAGAGGGGGAAAGATTTAATAGGAACCTGAGGGGTAACTTTTTTTACACAAAGAGTGGTGGGTAAATGGAATGAGCTGCTGGAGGAGGTAGTTGAGGCAGTTACTATCGCAATGTTTAAGAACCATTTCGACACGTAAAACTGGTTTAGAGGGATATGGGCCAAACGTGGTTAGGTGGGACTTGTGTAGATGGGGCATAGAGTGGGAAGGTTGGGCCGAAAGGCCTGTTTCCACGCTGTATTTAATCTATTTAATCAGAAGCTAAGGGACAACATTTTCTCTCAGAGGGTGGTGGGTGTATGGAATGAGCTGCCAGAAGAGGTAGTTGTGGCAGACATTTTGGTCCGCTAATTTGAGGAAGGACATTCTTGCTCTTGAGGGAGTGCAGCGTAGGTTTACATAATTCCCGGGATGGCGGGACTGTCATATGCTGAGAGAATGGAGCAGCTGGGCTTGTACACTCCGGAGTTTAGAAGGATGAGAGGGGATCTCATTGAAACATATAAGATTGTTAAGGGCTTGGACACGTTAGAGGCAGGAAACATGTTCCCGATGTTGGGGGAGTCCAGAACCAGGGGCCACAGTTTAAGAATAAGGAGTAAGCCATTTAGAATGGAGACGAGGAAACACTTTTCCTCTCAGAGAGTGATGAGTCTGTGGAATTTTCTGCCTCAGAGGGCGGTGGAGGCAGGTTCTCTGGATGCTTTCAAGAGAGAGCTAGATAGGGCTCTTAAAGATAGCGGAGGCAGGGGATATGGGGAGAAGGCAGAAACAGGGTACTGATTGGGGATGATCAGCCATGATCACATTGAATGGCGGTGCTGGCTCGAAGGGCCGAATGACCTACTCCTGCATCTAATGTCTACTGTCTATTGACCCGAAGCGTCACCCATTCCTTCTCTCCGGAAATGCTGCCTGTCTTGCTGAGTTACTCCGGCTTTTTGTGCCTATCTCTTTGCACAAATCGCAGGAACGGGGTACTTATTGGGGATGATCAGCCATGATCACATTGAATGGCTCGAAGGGCCGAATAGCCTACTCCTGCACCTATTGTCTATTGTCTATTATCTATTGTCTATTGACAGGTATGTGAATCGGAAGACTTTCGGAGGTATATAGACCAAACGCGGGCAAATTGTGCTAGCTTCGACGGGGCACCTTGGTTGGCATGGACAGGTTGGGCCGAAGGGCCTGTTTCCGTGTCGTGTGACCCCATGGCTCTTTTTTAAAAACAGCGGCACAACACGAGAGATTACACAATTATTCATGTTTAAAATGAAATAATTAATTGTTAGAATTATTAACGAGGCAGAAACAAGTTCAAGATACTCTCCATCTGGAGATGAAGCAGAATCTGTACACCACATGAAGCCACTGCATTGAAAACGTCCAATGTCCATGATTCAATTCATATCATGTGAAGGTCAGCATCAATCATCACTTTTCTCTTTCACTCGAAAATCACTGGTTTCACATTTCTCTTTATAGCGAGCCAGCGCTGGTCGTCAATGCCAAGTCTTCTCTTCCAGCTCATTGTCTCCGAAAGATCAAAAAATGGGCTGGCTGGATCCTTAGAATCAGTTCAGTGCACAAATGAACACTTTCAGCTGTCCTGCTGTAAGTGACTGCGGGGTCTAGCAAGTTAAGTCTATTTATAATCAGCTAATGGATGCCTCAGTTAGTGAAGCGATCTTTTGTCAGACTGCTCTTGCAGACTAGATGTCTCCTCGAGCTGTCCGAGGGCCAAGTATTTCTAACACATAATCAAAACAAAAAGGATATTATTCATAATTACTTCTCAGAGGTTACTTTGAATCTTATATCTTCTGAAGCCGTCTCTCACTGTCCAAGAATAGATGTGTCCTGCAAAGTTTAGTTTAGAGATTACAGGGTTGAAGCAGGCCCTTCGGCCCACCAGGCCCGCACCGACCAGCGATCCCCGCACATTAACACACACTAGGGACAATTCACATTTACACCAACGTAATTAACCTACAAACCTCTATGTCCTTAGAGTGTGGGAGGAAACCGACGATCTCGGAGAGAACGTGCAAACTCCGTACAGACAGCACCCGTAGTCAGGATCGAACCCGGATCTCTGGCGCAAAGTATGGAAAATTACAGCTGTCGTCTTCTTCTTCTTTTCGTGTCCGTCTTCCATGTTACAAATGTTGACCTCGCTGTCATCGAACCGTCCCGAAAAAGACGCAAGCTTCCGGTGACAATCAGTGGGAGTCGTCACTTGTCACAGTAGATGGTGGTGGTAGCAGAATTAGCTCAGGATAATTCCAGTTTCCAGCCCCGCGACGTGGACGCTTCTGCTATGGGGCCACAGGTGTCATTAAGCAAAGGTAGGGCAGTGTTACGACTCCCGAAGGCTGGTTCCTCAGAGTCGCGTACCAGGGTCAAGTTTAGATTAAAAAACAGTCTTTAACTTGTAACACTAAAACAAAACCCGAACCTGATTTTTAAAGAGCACGGTCAGGGACCAGGATTAGCTAACAAATAATATATAAGTGTGCTCCAGCCACCCTCTCAATGGGCCGTCGGACTGAAGACTCTAATCCTACCTATATAGCCCTAACCCTGCAACCAAAATACCCGAAAACTCTCAGGTCATCCCTTCCGTCCCAATATAACATTAATTTGCAAAAGTATGCGACAAATATACAAAGTGCTGTGCCATGCGGAAGCTCTTAACCCCTTGATTCCTGGCTCCCAGCCACGGCCTGCAGAGAAACAGAAAGGTAAGTACACAGCATTCACCAGGGGGGGGAAGTACCTAACAGGCAACACGGCGACGCAGCGGTAAAGTTGCTGCCTTACAGGGCAAGAAACCTAGGTTCCGTGCTGTCTGCACGGAAATTTGCATGTTCTCCCAGTGACCCCGTGGATTTTCTCCGGGTGCTCCGGTTTCTTCCCGCATTACAAAGATGTGCAGGTTTGCAGGTTAATTGGCTTGGTGTAATTGTAAATTGTCCCTAGCGTGAAGCGTACGGGGTGATCACAGGTCGGCGTGGGCTCGATGGCCCCAGGGCCCGTTTCCGCGCTGTATCTCTAAAGTCGAAAGTCGAAAGTAAATAGTTATGCAAATACATTTTCCAGCTCTAATTGTCATTTTTGTCAACCTCCTGAGATTAGCAAATGCAAAGAACTGAGCCAGGACGATTATCAAAACACTTCTTCCTTTCTTAAATGTTCCTTGGTATTTCTAACCATATAACCATATAACAATTACAACACGGAAACAGGCCTTCTCGGCCCTTCCAGTCCGCCTTTCTTAAATGTTCCTTGGTATTTCTAACCATATAACCATATAACAATTACAACACGGAAACAGGCCTTCTCGGCCCTTCCAGTCCGTGCCGACCATTTATTTTCCCCGAGTCCCATCTACCTGCACTCAGACCATACCCCTCCATTCCCTTCCCGTCCATATACCTATCCATTTTACTTTTAAATGTTAAAATCGATCCTGCCTCCACCACTTCTGCTGGAAGCTCAGTCCACACAGGCACCACTCTCTGAGTAAAGAAGTTCCCCCTCATGTTACCCCTAAACTTCTGTCCCTTAATTCTCATGTCATGCCCTCTTGTTTGAATCTTCCCTACCCTCAATGGGAAAAGCTTATCCACATCAACTCTGTCTATCCCTTTCATCATTTTAAAGACCTCAATCAAGTCCCCCCTTAACCTTCTGCGCTCCAAAGAATAAAGACCTAGCTTGTTAATTTAACAGGGATAGCGAGCTGGATTATCCGTGGATTGTCACCTTGTCGTGGTGGAGAAGCTTGTGTGGACCTGAGATCCTGAGAGTGATGCCATCTGGAGCTATGCTCCTGGTAGGGCCACCCATGGCGGTAAGGCGGGGGGGCCTCTGACAAAGAGCAATCCAACCAAGACCTCAACGGTAGAACAGGCGGAGGACGATGGCTGACCTTAGTGGAGCGTCACAACGGCTGGGAAGGCGGATGAAGGCTGCAGCAGAAAAGGGTCTCCGGTCGTCTTGGACTCCATGCCACTGGATCCTGACCCAGATCTGTCAAGGACCGTGGGGTGGCTGTCTGGGCACGACTCTCCCCACGTTAAACAAAGTCACGCACAGGCATCCTCCATATAGGGAATAGCACCCTGGAGACACCCATGGTCAGCCACGACTGAAGAAGGCCTAAGAAGAAGAGCTGGATTCAGGGGCAGGCAGCGAGGTCAGGGTTGCTGCATGAGGATCACAGGAGGATGAGGGGTGATCTTATAGAGGAGGTGTATAAAATCATAAGAGGAATAGATCGGGTAGATGCACAGAGTCTCCTGGGGACTAGAGGACCAGAGGACATAGGTTCAAGGTGAAGGGGAAAAGATGTAATAGGAATCTGAGTTGGTAACAATAGACAATGGACAATAGACATTAGGTGCAGGAGTAGGCCATTCGGCCCTTCGAGTCAGCACCACCATTCAATGTGATCATGGCTGATCATCCCCAATCTGTACCCTGTTCCTGCCTTCTCCCCATATCCCATGACTCCGCTATCTTTAAGAGCCCTATCCAGCTCTCTCTTGAAAGCATCCAGAGAACCTGCCTCCACCGCCCTCTGAGGCAGGGAATTCCATAGACTCACCACTCTCTGTGAGAAAAAATGTTTCCTCGTCTCCGTTCTAAATGGCTTACTCCTTGTTCTTAAACTGTGGCCCCTGGTTCTGGACTCCCCTAACATCGGGAACATGTTTCCTGCCTCTAGTGTGTCCAATCCCTTAACAATCTGAAGAGTCTTAACCCTAAGAGTCTGAACAAGGGTCTCGACCCAAAACGTCGCCTATCTCCTTCGCTCCTTAGATGCTGCTGCACCCGCTGAGTTTCTCCAACAATCTTATATGTTTCAAACCTTTTCACACAGAGGGTGGTGGGTGTATGGAGGAGGTAGTTGAGGCAGGGACTATCGCAATGCCGGAGGAGGTAGTTGAGGCAGGGACTATCGCAATGTTTAAGAAACAGTTCGACAGGTACATGGATAGGACAGGTTTGGAGGGATATGTTGGGACTGAAGGCAGATAAATCCCCAGGGCCTGATGGTCTGCATCCCAGGGTACTCAAGGAGGTGGCTCTAGAAATCATGCATGTATTGGTGATCATTTTCCAATGTTCTCTCGACTGGATCAGTTCCTGTGGACTGGAGGGTATCCAATGTAACGCCACTTTTTAAGAAAGGCGGGAGAGAGAAAACGGGGACTTATAGACCAGTTAACCTTACATCGGTAGTGGGGAAGATGCTGGAGTCGATTGTTAAAGATGTTTTAGCAGCGCACTTGGAAAGCAGTGACAGGATCGGTCAAAGTCTGCATGGATTTATGAAGGGGACATCACCCTTGAATAATCTTCTGGAATTTTTTGAGGATGTCACCAGATGTGGTGTAAGTATCTGTACTTTGACCAGGCCCCACACAAGAGATTATATGTGCAAAGTTGGAGCACATGGTATTGGGGGTAGGGTATTGACATGGATAGAGAACTGGTTGGCAGACATGAAGCAAAGAGAAGGAATTAACGGGTCCTTTTCAGAATGGCAGGCAGTAACTAGTGGGGTGCCGCAAGGCTCAGTGCTGGGACCCCAGCTATTTATACAATATATTAACGATTTAGACAAGGGAATTATATGTGGCATCTCCAAGTTTGCAGATGGCACAAAGCTGGGTGGCAGTGTGAGCTGCGATGAGGATGCTAAGAAGCTGCAGGGTGACTTGGATAAGTTGGGTGAGTGGGCAGATGCATGGCAGATGCAGTATAATGTCGATAAATGTGACGTTATCCACTCACATGTGACAAGAACATGAAGACAGATTATTATTTGAATGGTGTCATGGAGAATGGTGAATGGAAAAGGGGAGGTGCAACGAGACCTGGGTGTGCTTGTACACCAGTCACTGAAAGTAAGCATGCAGGTACAGCAGGCAGTGAAGAAAGCTAATGGCATGTTGGCCTTCATTGCGAGAGAATTTGAGTTTAGGATCAAGGAGGTCCTACTGCAGTTGTACAGGGCCCTGGTGAGAACGCATTTGAAGTATTGTGTGCAGCTTTGGTCTCCTAATTTGAGGAAGGACATTATTGCTATTTAGGCAGCGTAGGTTCACCGGGTTAATTCCTGGGGTGGCGGGACTGACATATGATGAAAGAATGGGTCGACTGGGCTTGTATTCACTGGAATTCAGAAGGATGAGAGCAGGCACGTGCCGTCAGGGTAGGCAAGGTAGGCACTGCCTACCCCGACTAAAATTATAACATAGTATTAACTAAATATAAATAATAAAGGCATGGGATAATTTTGCGTATGTAAGAGATCGATCTCTTAGGTAGGCATAATTCTCCGTGCCTTTCATCCGCAGCGCTTGTAACACGGGAAGGTCTGTGCAGCCCACGTGCCGTCAGCGCTGCCTGAAGCCGTCACTTTCAAGCGGGGCTGAAGGCAGCAGAAATTCTGCCTCTTAGGTACCAAAGGGAGAAGAATGGAGCTCATGTACCAATAATGTGGTAAGTACATTTTGTGTTGATGTTTTTAAATACTGTATTTCCCGGGGTGTTGGGGTGGGGGGAGAGCTCCTTTCACAGCGTTTGGGGAGTCTGGCCCGGGGTAAAGTTGCGGGAAGGGCACGAATGTTGTGAATGAGGGGATTGGGATAATGCCACTTGCGACGCTCCTTGCACGGAGGCGTGCAATGACAAGGCATTGAGGCCGGGGGGGGGGGGGGGGGGGGGTGGGAGAGAAGTAGCTCGGGTGGCTGAGCGGCTGCCGGGCCGGACAGCGGAACCAGCTGCCATCTTAGCACCTTCTGCCGGTCCCCGCTCACCTCTGGCAGCTCTCCATCTAAAAACCTCTCTTCTGCCGCTCGCTGGCCTCACTCATGTCCTTAAATTCCGACAGCACGATTGAGGTTGCTCGGCTGTGGGACTTTAAGGATTTGCAGGAAGCTGCTGACATGAGCGAAGTCGGCGAACGGCAGGTGGCAGGTGTTCCGACGGAGAGCACTGCCAAAGGTGAGCGGGCTGGCAGAAGGCGCTGAAGTGGCGGCGAGTTCCTCTGTCGGGTCCCGGTGGCCGCTCGTAGCTCCCCGAGCTGCTTCGGGTCCCGGTGGCCGCTCGTAGCTTCCCCAGCTACAGTGCGTGGCTTCGCGCCCGGAGAGCTGCGGCAGTGGTGAGTGAGTGAGTTACTGGCATTATCCCCGACACCCTCCTTCTCAACACTCGTGCCCTCCCCACAACTTTACCCCTGGCACAGACTCTCCACACGCTGTGAAAGGAACTGTTCCCCCAATTGGTCTAGGACTAGGAAGCCTAGGAAGGGCAAATTGAAATGTCACTGTCTTAAATCTATTTATTTATTTATTTATTTATCGGCGATAACAATCTGCGCATGCGCGGTTTAATTTTTTTTAAAGCGGACTAAGTGCCTACCTTGAGTAATTACTCACGGCACGTGCCTGGATGAGAGGGAATCTTATAGAAACATATAAAATTCTTAAAGGATTGGACTAGATGCAGGAAATATGTTCCCGATGTTGGGGGAGTCCAGAACCAGTGGGTCACCGTTCAAGAATAAGGGGTATTACATTTAGGACTGTGATGAGGAAAAACGTTTTCACCCAGAGAGTTGTGAATCTGTGGAATTATCTGCCACAGAAGGCTGTGGAGGCCACTTCACTGGATGTTTTCAAGAGAGAGTTAGATATAGCTCTTGAGGGCTGAAGGAATCAAGGGATATGGGGGATAAACAGGAATGGGGTACTGATTGGGGATGATCAGCCATGATCACATTGAATGGCGGTGCTGGTTCGGAGGGCCAAATGGCCAACTCCTGCACCTATTTTCCTATGTTTTTTCAATGTTTTCTAAGGGTTGAGAAGCTTGTGAGAAAAATATTTTGGGGTTAGGTTTATTGTTGTCACGTATACCGAGGTAGAGTGAAAAGCTCAAATCAGATAAATACAAGGAAGTCAAACTCAAGTACAATAGGGAGAGGGAAGTGGAAGACACAGAATGCAGAAGTCCAGAATATAGTTCTCAGTATTAGTTTAGTTTACGCATAAAGCATTGAAACAGGCCCCAGGTAATAGCTGGTCACAGGCGAGGCAACAAAAAGTGCTGCCTTAACGTAGTGGATTAGACAGCATCTCTGGAGGACATAGGTAGGTCATGATTTTGGACCTGAAATAGGTTTGTAAATGAGGATGAGAGTGACCTCAGAAACTTGTCTTAAGGTCGTAAGCTCAAGTGATAGGAGCGGAATTAGGCCATTCGGCCCATCAAGTCTACTCCGCCATTCAACCAAGGCTGATCTATCTCTCTCTTCTAACCCCATTCTCCCCAGGCACCCGTGCTACTCAAGAACCTATCTATCTCTGCCTTGAAAATATCCATTGACTTGGCCTCCACAGCCGTCTGTGGCAAAGAATTCCACAGATTCCCCGCCCCGTGTCTAAAGAGGTTCCTCCTCGTCTGCTTGCTAAAGGACTGTCGTTTAATTCTGAGGCTGTGACCCCTGGTCCTGGACTCTCCCACCGGTCAATGTATGGCTGCTGAAGCATCCACCGCCTTCCAACGCCAGGGCATTGTGGATACTAAAAACCCCTTGTGCAGAAGGCAAAGGGCAAGCTTTCATCTCTGTGAGAGGAAATAATGGAAAGAGGAGGGGAATGGCGCTGAGTGAATGAGCTCTTTCAGAGGGTCTGGCTACAGCTCTCAGCGTTGAATGGCTTCCTTCTGCACTGTTGAAGTTGAAGAATCCAAGCTTTGATAACGCATGCTCGTCCATGGCCGAACCCTTCCAGGAAAGACTTGCTTGTTGGCATTGGCATTTGTGTCTAAGGTCGCGCATAAATCGTAGACGTTGGCTTCCAACACAAGGTGCTTGTATGCTATATTTCCACAGATTCACAAAGGGCCCAGTGTTTTTGCCTGTCTTCATTCTCCCGACCACATATTAATTTTGCTTCTGGCTTCTGCGCTCCCTCATGACCTCTGCTGACTGGCTATTTCCTGCTGGAACTGTCTGTAAGCCGCTGCTGCTTTTCCACGGAGACTTTTCACTCCGTGCCGGGCCTTAGGAGGCACAGCGGAGGACACCGCGGCAGAGAACACCGCGGCTACGCTCGGCCAGGCCGACCCTGCGACGCCGCCAGGACAACAGGCCTTCATGGTCAGATCAAGATCCCTGCGCTTACAACAACTGGCACTTGAAAATGGCCCCAAACTGGCGACTCGGTTATGCAGCCCCAGTGTACTCCTGCTGTACACTTGTGGCTTACTTTACTTTAGTCTAGAGATACAGCGCAGGAACAGGCGCTTCGGCCCACCGAGTCCGCGCCGACCAGCGCTCTCCAACACGCACTAGCGGCATTTCACCATTTTATCGAAGCGAATTAGCCCACAAACCTGTACGTCTTTGGAGTACGGGAGGAAACCGGAGATCCTGGAGAAAACACACGCCGGTCACGGGGAGAACGTGCGGTCTCCGTACAGACAGCACTCGTAGTCGGGATCGAACCCGGGTCTCTGGTGCTGTAAGGCAGCAACTCTACCGCTGCGCCACCGTGCCGCCAATGTATCTGAGATGCTTATCTAAGAAATATCGAAGGGATTATGTAGAGTGATCTGGACAAAAGTGAATTTCACTGTACCTCGGTACGCGTGATATTAAGTTACATTGACCTTTGTCCTTTAGAGTTATAGCATCATACAGCTCAGAAACCGACCCTTCAACCCACCGTATCACGTTTACCCATCCACACATGGACAAAGGACAAAGGACATTTATTGTCAAATACACCATTACTGGTGCAGGGAA
The DNA here is from genome assembly GCA_963514005.1 of Raja brachyura. The sequence goes on along the minus strand of OY740783.1, from coordinate 10,879,779 downwards.
ATCTGAGTTGCCATTTGCAGAACACCAATAACAAATAAAACACAACATTAAAGAACTTGGCATTAAACATAAAAACATCCCCCCACAATGGTTCCCACTGTGAGGGAAGGCAGCAAAGTCCAATCCTCTCCCTCTTAGTTCACCCGTGGTCGGGGCCTATTTGAGGCCTCCGCAGTCTCCGGAGTCAAGTCAAGTCAAGTTTATTCGTCACATACACATACGGGATGTGCAGTGAAATGAAAAGTGGCCGTGCCTGAGGACTTTGTGCAAAACACAAACAGACAAACAAACAAACAACAAACTACAAACAGAATCACATGTTCTTTTCCATATTAAATATTGTGGGCGGTATTGTGGTCCAGTAAGTTAGTAGAGTTAGTCCCTGGTGAGATAGGAGTTTACCGTCCGAATGGCCTCTGGGGAGAAACTACTTCTCATCCTCTCCGTTCTCACAGCATGGCAATGGAGGCGTTTGCCTGACCGTAAGAGCTGGAACAATCCATTGTTGGGGTGGAAGGGGTCTCCCATTATCTTATTGGCTCTGGAGTTGCACCTCCTGATGTATAGTTCCTGCAGAGGGGTGAGGGAAGTTCCCATAGTGCGTTCGGCCGAACACACTACTCTCTGCAGAGCCTTCTTGTCATGGGCAGAGCAGTTCCCAAACCAGATTGTAATGTTTCCGGACAAGATGCTTTCCACAGCCGCAGAGTAGAAGCACTGGAGGATCCTCGGAGACACTCTGAATTTCCTCAATTGCCTGAGGTGGTAAAGGAGCTGCCTTGCCTTACTCACGAGTGCTGCAGCATGTGATGTCCATGTCAGATCCTCAGAGATGTGGACTCCCAGGTATTTAAAGCAGCTCACCCTATCCACAGTATCCCCATTTATCCTCAATGGTGTGTACGTCCTCGGATGATGTGCCCTCCTAAAGTCCACAATCAGCTCCTTCGTTTTTTTTGATGTCCGAGAGGAGGCTGTTGTCCTGACACCAGAGTGCCAGATCAGCTACCTCCTCCCGGTAGGCCTTCTCATAGCAATGTTACAAAATTTTGAGATTTAAAAAATCAAGTCTGCAATTTATCCCATCAGATAAAGCATAAAAAGAACTTTAATTTGACACCTAATTTACTTTCATATCTTCAGTATTAAGAAAGTTATGGCCATTTTCATACTCGGAAATTAGCATCTTGCTCCCCATTGCCTTTCAATTGACTTAACTCAAAAGCTGTGATCTGGAAAAGTTAAAAGTCCATAACTTTCTTAAAAATTAAGAGAACTCAATGAAATTTTCAGTTATTATAGATTGAAGCATTCTGAAACAAATATGAAACAATCTTACTTGGATGACCTGAAATTAAAGCATATAATTAGTTAGTTATCTAATTGTAGCTAATTACAAAATTCAATGAGTAGATCTAAACATCTATCCATTTCTTAAGAAAAGATAAACTTTTTTAAAATTGCTTAAGTGTCCAAATAACATTCACACAATAATCCACAATATAACATAATTTTTAAATCTCATTTTCATGTATTTCTGGGCCAAATGGAAGGAATTTAGTGTTTGATGCCTGTAAATTAATGGCCATTTAAATCAACTAGCGAGTGGGTTTTAGTGGAATGCGGTGAATTGGAACGTTGCGGTTAGCGGTGAAGTCGGGGGGGAAAAATACTGTTTGTTCATACATTTTTTGGGAACCCATTTCGCAACATAAAAATATTATTAAAGCCTCCCGAAAAACCAACTTTTAATATAAAAATAAACTATTTACCTTTTCTTCTCCCCTACGCTAAATCCTTCTGGTTGTCGGTGCTCACGGCTTTTGAAGGTGATTTTTAAATTACTCTAGTTAATAAATAACTTAGAGTAATTTAAAAATACCTTCATTGATGAAATGTCGGAGCGATTTTTCTTCCGCAACCAAATCGCCCGACATTCATCGATTTGTCCTGCCTGTTGAAAAATGGCACTTTAAGCCCGCCCCCCTCTGAAAGGCGCCAAAATCGCGCACACGGGGAGCGGCAGAAGTGCAGCGCTGCGCAAGGTAAGTTTTGCAACATACCTACTTCTCTTCTTAGGTGGCCCGATGTTACAGGCTCTCTCGCCGGATGATGGAGCTCCGGCGTCGGGGGAACACTCTTCAGCGGCTTGGAGTGTCTGGAACGGCCGCTTGCTGCCAGAGACCGCGGCTCCCGAAGTCCGCGGGCCGCGCTGGCCGGAGCTCCGACACTGGCGATCTCGGCGAACACCTTTGCCTGGTCTGTATTCATCGTGGCCTTGCCTAGACAAGTGTCTATCTAAATGTCTGTTAGGTATGGCAGTTATATCTGGCTCCACCAACTTCTCAGGCAGCAAGTTCCAGATATCGACCACTCTCTCTGTAAAAACAACTTTGCCTCCCAGATCCCCTTTAATACGCTGCCCTCGCTTCTTAAACTCAAGCCCTCCTGTTTTTGACGGTAAAACAGTTTCTGACTATCTACCCTCTCCATATCTCTCATAATCTTATATACCTCCAAATCTTATATACCTCCTTGGCTTCAGGGAAATCAAACCCAGCCTGTCCAAAGATAGAGACAGCGCTGGAATAACTCAGAGGGTTAGGCTGCATCTCTGGAGAAAAGGACTAGGAGATGTTTCTGGCCGAGATGGGACTGATTGTGCTGAGGGGCTCTTTGCCCAAACATCAGGAACAACCCCCCCCCCATCTGTATCCACCCATCGACAACCCTATTCAGTCCCAACCCGAAACGTCACAATTCCTTTTGCTCCAGACATGCTGCCATGTTATATAAGACGTTGGTGAGGCCACATTTAGAGTGCTCTGTTCAGTTTTGCTCTTCATGTTATTGGAAAGACCTCAACGGTGGAACAGGCGGAGGACGATGGCTGACCTTAGTGGAGCGTCACAACGGCTGGGAAGGCGGATGAAGGCTGCAGCGGAAAAGGGTCTCCAGTCGTCTTGGACTCCATGCCACTGGATCCTGACCCAGATCTGTCAAGGACCGTGGGGTGGCTGTCTGTGCACCAGTCTCCCCACGTTAAACAAAGTCACGCACAGGCGTCCTCCATATAGGGAATTGCACCCTGGAGACACCCATGGTCAGCCATGGCCGAAGGGGGCCTAAGAATACAGGAAAGATGCTGTCAAGCTCGAATGGGTGCAGAGGATGTTGCCAGGACTAGAGGGCCTGAGCTATAGGGAGAGGTTGAGCAGGCTGGGTCTCCATTCCTTGGAGCGCCGGAGGATGAGGGGTGATCTTATAGAGGTGGACAAAATCATGAGAGGAATAGATCAGGTGGATGCACAGGGTCTCCTGCCCAGAATAGGGGAATTGAGGATTAGAGCAAATAGGTTCAAGGTGAAAGGGAAAAGATTTAATAGGAACCCGAGGAGTAACTGTTTTACACAAAGCTTGGTGGTTGCATGGAACGAGCTGTTGGGGGAAATCGTTGAGGCTAGAACTATCGCAACGTTTAAGAAACATTTAGACAGGTACGTGGATGGGAAAGGTTTCGAGGAGTATAGGCCAAATGCAGGCAGATGGGACTAGGGTAGATGGTGTGGGCAAGTTTCCATGCTGTATGACTCTATGTCTAACCTATTTTAGGTAAAACAAGCAGATAGAAACATAGAAAAATAGGTGCAGGAGTAGGCCATTCGGCCCTTCGAGCCTGCACTGCCATTCAATATGATCGTGGCTGATCATCCAACTCAGTATCCCGTACCTGCCTTCTCTCCATACCCCCTGATCCATTTAGCCACAAGAGCCACATCCAATTCCCTCTTGAATATAGCCAATGAACTGGCCTCAACGACCTTCTGTAGCAGAGAATAGTAAGATTGAACGAGAACTTACCAAGTTTGAAGGTTGATCTTTATTTCATGAGGAGTTGCGGTGAGGGATTTCGTGAAGAGCCCGCCGGCACGCATGCGCGACATTCTTCAAAGCAGCGGTGTGGAATCACAGAAACAACAACAGAAATGACTTGGCATAGTAAGATTTAAAGAGACTCTGATTACCAGCTGAAGATGATCGAGGGTTGGGAGCGGAGGGCACGAAATCCCTCACCGCAACTCCTCATGAAATAAAGATCAACCTTCAAACTTGGTAAGTTCTCGTTCAATCTTACTATTTCATTTCGGAGTCACGTGAGTGACTTCGTGAAGACTTCAAAGCTTCTGTGATTACACGCCCTGGACAACGTCCATGCGGACACACCACTAGCAAGGATGGATTGGAGTAAACAAGTTGACGAAACGAGGTTATACTGAAACAAAAAGAAGATTTGTTAATAACACAACAAATAACGCCCTTTTAATCAGGGACATCCCCACGTTCACACCCGGCGTTCAGCACGGCCTCTGCGAACTGAAGGGGAGCAGCAACAGGCTTATTATAGAATCGCTGGAACACAGCTTCATTCGCCCATCCTGCTGTGGCGAGGATATGGTCCATGGGTACCTCCATGACTCTCGCCGCCGACGTAGATGCAGCCCTGGTGGAGTGGGATGTAAACACATTAGTGTCAATACCTGCCTTATTCAGGACGATCCGGAGCCACCTGGATATCGTCTGGACTGTCACTCGATGGTGAGGTCTTTTGTGAGTGACAAGCAGGTACAACTCCATTCCTCTGATGCTCCTCGTCACCTTGATGTAGTAACGGATGTGAGTGGCTAAACATAGCCGAGCATCTGCAGGGTATGCCGGGAACTTCAGCTGCAGCCCTGTGCACCCAGGTCTATGCTGCTTAAGTAGCTCATCGATAAAAAAGACTACTTCTCCAGGGGTCGACGTCATCCTGTCAATACGTAGTTTGTGGAGCGTCTGAACCCGCTGTGCTGAAGTCAGCGCTAGTAACATCACCAATTTCATAGTGAGTTGGTCCAGCTGTAACCCTTCCATGGGTGACCACGACCTGAGCAGGGTAAGCACATCCCTGACATCCCAGGTGATGTTGTAGCGTGGTGTAGGCGGATTCAGATTGAATATTCCCCGCATAAGCCTGGACACTAGCCTGTTCGATCCAACCTCGATGTTGAGGTAGAATGATAGCGCACTCCTGGCGCTGTTGATGGCACTATAACTCAAGTGCTCATCATGGTGCAACCCCGCGAGGAATTCCAGGACGTCGGCTATGGAGACATCGTCATAGGTGATGTGAGAGCGACTGCAGTAGGCTTCCCACTTGGTGATGTGGGAGAGATATCTCCGCCTGGTTGACTCTCGACAGGATGCTCCAATGGTGTTCATGGTCCGGGTGGTAAGGCCATACTGCATCCATGGCCTGGTCAGAACCTGCAAGCCAGTAATTTTAGATAGGCATGGCAGGGGTGTAACTCCCCTGAGACAGGGTGAGAAACCACATGCGGGCAACCCTCTAGAGGGACCCAAGGTTGACTAATCATGTCAGAGACCACCGGATACCAAGGCTGTGTAGGCCAGTCGGGTATGACAAGAATGCCTCTGGCAGAATCCATCCTGATTTTTTGTAATACCCGACTGATGAGGCAAAACGGGGGGAATGCATAGAAAACCACTTCCCCCAGTCTAGCGAGAATGCATCAATCGCTAATGCCCCAGGGTCTGGTTCCCATGAAACATATGTCGGTACCTGATGGTTCAACCGGGACGCAAAAAGGTCGATATCCGGTTGGCCAAATTTGGCTGTAATTTGGGCAAATATTTGAGGATGCAGCATCCACTCAATACTATCATTGAATTTGCGTGACCTGGTGTTTGCCACAGTATTAAGCCTACCTGGCAAATAGGTGGCTGAAATCCAAATATCTCGATCAATACACCAGCACCAAATAGTATTAGCCAATTTGTCACAAGAGACTGACCTGGTACCGCCCATATGGTTTAAATATGCCACCGCTGTGGTGTTGTCTATTTGGAGACGGACATGAGTGCCACTAAGATGAGCACAATATGCCCGCAGTCCGTGAAATGCTGCAAGCAGCTCCAAATAGTTAATCCCTTGTACTAGCAACATGCTAGCTTCAAGGGGATCCCACCTGCCTCCACAACTAGAAGAGCTGTCCGCAGCTCCCCAGCCTAGAGAGCTTGCGTCAGTTTGCAAATATACCACCGGATTGGGCACAACAATGGGTTTGAATGCCCTGCCAATATTGGACACCCACCATTGGAGCTCAACCTTAGCATCAGAAGGCAGCTCCATAGGTCTGTCAAAATGACCAGCGTTCTTTTTTAACGCAATAATTTTGGCCCTTTGCAGGTTTTGATAATGCAAAGGCCCAAACCGGGCTGCCGGAAATAAAGCTACGATTTTCCCAATTATCTTAGCTGTATGCCGAATAGATGGTATACTGGCGGATGCGAGATCCTGACATGCAAGGGAGACATCCTCCACCTTGTGAAATGGAATGGTGGCCCTCATTTGAATAGAGTCCACCGTGAAACCCAAATAATCCATAACCTGGGATGGGTGAAACTTCGATTTTTCTGGATGAACTATAAACCCCAGTTGCTGAAATATAGTAACAGTTGCTAAAACAGCGCTTTCAGCTGCTTCCAGAGTAGTGCCAATAATCAGAATATCATCCAAATAAGCCATTACAATATGATGTTCTATGCGTAATTTGGCCATAATAGGTTTAAGTAATTTAGTAAAGAGCCTAGGGGCAGTAGTAAGCCCATTTGGTAAGGCTCGATATTGCCAGAGCTGATCCATCCAGACAAATTTCAAAAATTTCCGGTGATGTTTCCGGATGGACACTGAATAGTATGCATCTTTTAAATCAATACATGCCATAAAGCAACCATGCGAAATCAGTGATTTGGCTGTCTCAAAGGTGTCCATTTTGAAATGTGTATATGTTACAAAGGTATTCAACTGGGTCAAATCAATAATCACCCGACAACCTCCATCCTTTTTTGGTCTAGTAAATATATTGGAGACGAATTCAATGGGCTCGTGAATAGTTTTCTCTATCACGCCTTTTTGTTCCAAACGAAAAATTTCAGCCGTGCCTGCTGCCTGCTCAACAGCAGACAGCGTAAACTTCCGTTTAGGCATATGCTGGGATGGAGGAACTTTGCCGTGAATAAATTCAATAGAATGACCCCGAACATTTTGTAACACAAATTTATCCGAAGTAACTGATACCCAAGCTTTAGCAAAGAACCGGAGTCGCCCTCCAACATGTGAGATTAAAGGGGCAGGAGAAAGAAACCCAGACCGCCTTACCTCCATGGTCACCGGCGGTCCCTGACATACTTGGGTGGCCGAGGAGGTGCTGGGTTGGGCTGACGATAAGATGGCTTCATCTTCCACTGGGGTCGCTGTGTGCCTGACCCTAAAAAAGACCGCTGCTGCTGGCCCTGTTGGTAGTAGTGCTGAGTAGTAGCATATGGTCTTGATGCTGATGCGACCGGACCTCGCGGTCGAGCAGGGGGAGCTTTTGGCACCATCGGTCTGGGGGCGATCTGAGATCGCATAAGTCCCACCGTTTTGGCTACCTCGTCCAGCTCCTTGACCCTCTTCGGAAGGTCTTCCCCGAAGAGTTGTCGGGGCGGTGGGGGCGGCGGTGGCTTACACAATCCTGCAAATTTTGGGTTGATAGACGGACGGATGCTGTTCTTCCGGAAATCGTTGATTTCATGTTGGGTGGCACATAATAGTGCTAACGCATCCTCCTGATCCAATGACAGGTCCGTTCCATCGACCGACCGCGCAAAGGCGGTAATACCGGCCGTGAGGAGTTTGAGGATCCGCTGGAGTTTAACCTCCTGATGGCGGACAGCCACGCCGATGTTGCCCCATATGGGCGTATTGACCAGTGGCACGTTGAGGGCATTACAGTTGGACGGGGCCTTGTGGCGCTGAGTGGCCTGTGAGAGTACTTCCTCCTGCAACCGATGATTCGTGAGAAAGTCCACTGTTGCTGCCAGCTTTGGCTGGAGCGGAAGTCCAGTTGTAATTGGTGCAGCAAATTTGGCTGCCACGTCCAGTAACTCAGCTGTCGGTGGCTCCGACGGTGTTGGGGTGGGGTCAAACCCTTCTTCCCCTTGTGGCTCGCTGATGAGGGAAACCGGCGAGGCGGCCCTGTGCCTGACGATATCCGTGGGTGCGTACTGCTGTTGATTATGGAGTACCAGCTCCAGCAGCCGCTCGATGCGGTCAATACGCCCCCCCCATCCTGAACACTCGGATGGTCGGAGTCCTCCGGCTCAGAAAACATGCCGGGGCTCCTATCATCGGCCCGCACCTCAGAGAAGTGATCTCGGTGCCGGAATGGATCGCTTTCGGCCGCCGCAGCGAAACCGTGCGAGTCCCGTGCGGGCAGGGTGTCCAACCGCCTCTTCTTGGCAGGAGTAGAAGCCGTTGCCACAAAGGGCCCTGACGGCTTGGGGTCGACTCCAGCAGAAGCATGGAGCGACGCCCGCACAGGCTTGCCGGCTGTCCGCATTTCGGACGGTGCCGACGCATGGTCTCGTCCTCCCATCCATGGGGGACTCGGCGACCGAGGCGGGACCGTACCCAAGCCCCCCGTCCCGGCGGCGGGGATTGGGAGTTGGGTAGCAGACCTTAACGACCCAGGTCCCGCCGTTGCACCAGACCGCTCCATGGCGGCTGGTGGAGCCTTGGCCCGGACCGGGTTAGGCTTACGGGCGCCTCTGCTGCCTTTTAATGAAGGGCTAGCGGAGGGGGGTCGGGCCGCAGCACGAACCCCTTCCCCGTTGTCGCCAAAGGCGAACTTGTGGCAGGGTCCACCCTTTCAGGAGGCACCCCGACGTCCTCCTCCACGCACTCCTCCTCGGAGCTGTGGCGACTCAGCGGGTCCCGACCTGCAGCAGCAGACGGCAATGACTTCCCCGCCTTCTTCCCGGCCCCAGGTGGAAACGATGAGGGCGCCAGGCCACGACTTCTTCGTCCAGACATTCTGAACACTCCAATCCGCACCCTTGCTGAAAGACAAAACCGACAGCAAGGGCCAACCAACTTAAGGTGAGTTTAACTTACCTAAGCGGCTCCTTTGGAAGGGCTGGCGAGGAGCGCGCCCCACCGCCAGCTGTCGGCAGCAATGCGTTGCGACGATATGTCGCGCATGCGTGCCGGCGGGCTCTTCACGAAGTCACTCACGTGACTCCGAAATGAAATTCCAGAGACTCACCACTCTCTGTGTAAAGAATGTTTTCCTCATCTCAGTCCTAAAGGAATTCCCCCTTATCCTTAGACTGTGACCCCTTGTTCTGGACACCTCCCAACATCGGGAACAATCTTCCTGCATCTAGCTTGTCCAACCCCTTAAGAATTTTGTAAGTTTCTATAAGATCCCCTCACAATTTTCTAAATTCCAGTGAGTACAAGCCGAGTCTATCCAGTCTTTCTTCATATAAAAGTCCCGACATCCCAGGAATCAGTCTGGTGAACCTTCTCTGAACCCCCTCTATGGCAAGAATGTCTTTCCTCAGATTTGGAGACCAAATATATTTGTGGTAACAGATACACTCTATGTCTCCATAAAGCCTAATCCACAATGAATCATTAACCATATAACCATATAACAATTACAGCAGGGAAACAGGCCATCTCGGCCCTTCAAGTCCGTGCCGAACAACTTTTTTCCCTTAGTCCCACCTGCCTGCACTCATACCATAACCCTCCATACCCTTCTCATCCATATGCCTATCCAATTTATTTTTAAATGATACCAACGAACCTGCCGCCACCACTTCCACTGGAAGCTCATTCCACACCGCTACCACTCTCTGAGTAAAGAAGTTCCCCCTCATGTTACCCCTAAACGTCTGTCCCTTAATTCGAAAGTCATGTCCTCTTGTTTGAGAGGACATGACCAAATCATTAGATTTGGTGCGTAGATCATAGAAAATTATAGTAACATTGAGATGGGAATCAATAACCAACCAAATAATTCGGTGCATTCAAATACATACCCATGAGAAAGTATTTGTGCAGGAAATCACAACAGTTATTTAATTCAATGTCAGAAATCACAAATATTAACTGTTCTCTTTGGGTTTTGGGTTAAATTATCCGGATGTCAACAAACAGCCAAATATTAAATCATGAGAAGAATAGATTGGGTCGATGCACGGTCTCTTGCCCAGAGTAGGGGAATCGAGGACCAGCGGACATAGGTTCAAGGTGAAGGGGGACTCTGAGGTATAAAAGGACAAATGACAAAGGACAAAGGACATTTATTGTCACGTACACCAATTGGTGTAGTGAAATTTGACTTGCCATGCAGAACACAGATAAAGATAAGACACAACACTAAAGAATTAACAATGAACATAAAAACATCCCCCCACAATGGTTCCCACTGTGGGGGAAAGCACAAAGTCCAGTCCCATCCCCATGTCCACCCATAGTCGGGCCTATTGAGGCCTCCGCAGTCGGCACTGTTTTAGGCCTTCTCGCCAGGTGTTAGTGTTCCTGCGTCGGGAGAGTCCTCACAGCGGCTTGTGACACCTGGAACGGCCGCTTCCCTACCGGAGTCCGTGGCTTCCGAAGCCGACAAGGCCGCGCTGGATGGAGCTCACAAACGGTGATCTCGCCGAGAGATCCCAGGCTCCCGATGTTAAAGTTCAGCGCTGCCGCCCGCAGCCGGCCGCCCCGCAGTCCCGCAGCTCCGCGATGTTCACCTGCGGTCTCAGCATTCTGCAGCTCCAGCGCGGCAACCCAGGCAAGGCAGCGCCCGCTCCGCTCCCCGATGGTGCTCCAGCGCTGCGCCGCTGCCGAAGCCGAGGTTCTGGGCCGGTCCCCTCAGGAAACGCTGCTCCAGGCCCGCTGGTAGGCCGCGAGGACAGGTCGACGGTGCAGCCCGGAGAAAAGATGCCTCTCCGACCAGGTAGGGACCCTGAAAAGCAGTTTCCCCCTCCCCCCCCACACCCCCCCACATAAAAAAGGCTAGGGCTCCAAAAACAAACACTAAAACTCACTAAAAATAAAAGAAAGAAGTTAAAAAAACAGACAGCTGCAGGCTGGGCAGCCATACCAACTGGACGGCGCCCCCTGGTAACAGGAATATGAGGGGTAACCTTTTCACACAGAGGGTGGTGGGTGTAAGGAACGAGCGGCCAGAGGAGGTAGTTGAGGCTGGGACTACCCCAACATTTAAGAAACAGTTAGACAGGTACATGGATAAGACAGGTTTGGATGGCAAGGGCCGAAAACAGGCAGGCGGGACTAGTGTAGTTGGGACATGTTGGCCGGTGTGGGCAAGTTGGGCTGAGGGGCCCGTTTCCACACTGTATCGCACTATGACTCTATGGCTGCATGAGGCAAAAGAATATGGCTCAACCATTTCACGTCCTAGGTCACAGCAAACAGTTCAATCAGCAAAAAGTTGGCTCAAATCAGCAGAATTAAAGGTGAAATCAAACCAAAAAAGGCCAAATATAAAAGCCAGCAAGAAATTCAAGATTAAAGCGAACCATTATTTTTAAAATCCCGACACGTTGGAATGGTCACCAAATAAAATTAAGAGACCAGAGTTCGATCCTGACTACGGGTGCTGTCTGTACGGAGCTTGTACGTTCTCCGTGTGACCTGCGTGGAGAAAAATAATAGGAGACACTACATTTGCAACGTCAGAAGAGGTCTAAAGACTGAATCTGAGTTTGAAGAAGGATCGGCCTTGTAACGTCACCTATTCCTTTTCTCCAGAGATGCTGCCTGACCCGCTGAGTTACTCCAGCACACTGTGAAACGTCACCTATCCATGTTCTCCGCAGATGTTGGGGGAGGCCAGACCCAGGGGCCACAGTTTAAGAATAAGGACGAAGCCATTTAGAACGGAGACGAGGAAACACTTCTACACACAGAGAGTTGTGAGTCTGTGGAATTCTCTGCCTCAGAGGGCGATGGAGGCAGGTTCTCTGGATACTTTCAAGAGAGAGCTAGATAGGGCTCTTAAAGATCCAAACAAACCAAGTATCTTGGCATCAAATTGCAGAATGATCTACGTTGGAATGGTCAGACTCATCATGTAACAGTGAAAGCAACAGGTGTCCTAAACTTCCTGAGGCGCAACTTCCATCATTGTTCAGCTTCTGTCAAGGAGAAGCTGTATTTCACCCCTCGTTAGACCTCATCTGGACCTCGCAGTTGCAGCTTGGTACCCATACACAGATAAAAACATTTCATCCATCGAACGTGTCCAAAGACAGGCCGCTCGATTTGTCACTAACACCTACGAGAGAGAAGCGAGTGTCACCAAACTTCTGAATTCTCTGGGGTGGAACTCTCTCCAAGACAGACGTGAAGCTCACCGTTTGACCTGTTTTTACAAAATGTTAAATGGTCAGCTAGACATAGATCACAAGACCTACACCAACCCCAAACCAAATAGGAGCAGACGAGGGCATTCGATCCAATTGGTGGACCCAGCCTCTCTTCCCAATAACCCTCTCTGGCTAAACACCTCCCTTCACCACCTCCAGGTTAAATTCCAGTTGGAATATTTTGGAGGACCAAGTAACCAAGAACCAAGAACCAAGAAAGATAGCGGAGTCAGGGGATATGGGGAGAAGGCAGGAATGGGGTACTGATTAGCGATGATCAGCTATGATCACATTGAATGGCTGTGCTGGCTCGAAGGGCTGAATGGCCTACTCCTGCACCTATTGTCTATTGTCTATTGACCCGCTGAGTTACTCTGTGAAACGTCACCTATCCATGTGCTCCAGAGATTGCTGCTTGACCCGCTGAGTTACTCCAGCACTGGACATGTGTTCACCATGTCCACGGTTTTGACCGCCAGCATTAACCCACATCAGCCACTGGTGCCAATGTTTACAGTTCTGGCAACCCCCTACACACTGTAAGAGCATTCCATCCAACTGTGCGTGACTCTTTATTGTATTTGAGAACATTAATGGTTGCTAGAGTGGATCTAGTCAGTTATTTTTACTGGTACATGGTGTTCCAGTTAATTATACAGTAGCTCTGAGCTCTCACTGGCTGGGTAAACAAGTCAGTACTCACGCACTATCTACTCTGCTTTTAAAGAGATGCATATCTAAGCTCTTGCCGAATATAACTGTTCATAGAACATGCTCTTCCATTTGCACTCGTGCCTAAATTGTGCAGTATCAGCGATTTGTGCAAAGAGATAGGCACAAAAAGCCGGAGTAACTCAGCAAGACAGGCAGCATCTCCGGAGAGAAGGAATGGGTGACGCTTCGGGTCAATAGACAATAGACAATGGGTGCAGGAGTAGGTCATTCGGCACTTTGAGCCAGCAGCTCCAATCAGTACCCCGTTCCTGCCTTCTCCCCATATCCCCTCACTCTGCTATTTTTAAGAGCCCCATCTAGCTCTCTCTTGAAAGCATCCAGACAACCTGCCTCCACCGTCCTCTGAGGCAGAGAATTCCACTGACTCACCACTCTCTGTGAGAAAAAGTGTTTCCTCGTCTCCGTTCTAAATGGCTTACTCCTTATTCTTAAACTGTGGCCCCTGGTTCTGGACTCCCCCAACCGGGAACATGTTTCCTGCCTCTAGCGTGTCCAAACCCTTAACAATCTTATATGTTTCAATGAGATCCCCTCTCATCCTTCTAAACTCCAGAGTGTATAAGCCCATATGCTCTATTCTCTCAGCATATGACAGTCCCGCCATCCTGGGAATTAACCTTGTAAACCTACGCTGCACTCCCTCAATAGCAAGAATGTCCTTCCTCAAAATAGGGGTCCCAAACTGCACACAATACTCCAGGTGTGGTCTCACTAGGGCTCTGTACAACTGCAGAAGGACCTCTTTCTCCTATATTTGATTCCTCTTGTTATAAAGGCCAACATGCCATTCGCTTTCTTCACTGCCTGCCCTACCTGCATGCTTACTTTCATAGACTGATGTACAAGGACCCCCAAATCCCATTGTACTTCCCCTTTTCCCAACTTGACGCCATTTAGATAGTAATCTGCCTTCCTGTTTTTGCTACCAAAGTGGATAACCTCACATTTATCCACATTAAAATTTATTTGCCATGCATCTGCCCACTCCCCCAACTTGATGGACAAGATGGCGGCGCTGGGTTAACAGCTGCGGCCCACCTGCAGTCTGTCTGTTATTTTATTTTTATGTCCTGTTTTTGGTTGGGTTCGTTCGTTTTGTTGGATTGTGTGTGTATGTGGGTGGGGGGGGAGTAACATGTCCGGGTCTCTTCCTTCTGAGGGGGGGGGTGCGACTTTCTGTCGTATTCCCCGTCTCTGTCTGCGCCGAGGCCTAATGGCGGAGCTGGCGGCCTCGGGCCCGGAGCGGTTCCAGCAGCGGCGACGGCAGCAGCGGCGGCGGCCCGACTCCCGGAGCGGTTCCAGCGGCGGCGGCGGCCCGACTCCCGGAGCGGTTCCAGCAGCGGCGGCGGCGGCAGCAGCGGCCCGACTCCCGGAGCGGTTCCAGTGACTACCGGAGCGGTTCCAGCAGCGGCGGCGGCGGCAGCAGCGGCCCGACTACCGGAGCGGTTCCAGCAGCGGCGGCGGCGGCAGCAGCGGCCCGACTACCGGAGCGGTTCCAGCAGCGGCGGCGGCGACAGCGGCGGCGGAAACCCGACTCGGTCCCGGGGCGGCGACCCGACTTGGTCCCGGAGCGGTTGCAGCGGCCCGACCACGGGCCCGGTGGACCCCCCAGGCTGCGGAGTTGAACCGGCCCATTCGTGGAGCTCGGTTGAACCGCGGGACTGACTTACCATCGCCCAGTGCGGTCGCAGCATCTGAGGCCTGGATCACCTCGGCGCAGAGGGAAACAAAGAGGGAAGAGACACAGACTTTAAGACTTTGCCTTCCACCACAGTGAGGAGGTGTTTGGTGAACTCACTGTGGTGGATGTTAAATTTGTGTTTATTGTGTGTTCTGTCATTTTTTACTTATTTATTTTTAATTATATGTATGACTGCAGGGAAACGGCAGGGAGTTTCGTTCGGACCGAAAGGTCTGAATGACAAATAAAGAATCTAATCTAATCTAAAAAATCTAAACCTGTCCAAGTCACCTTGCATTCTCATAGCATCCTCCTCACAGTTCACACTGCCACCCAGCTTTGTGTCATCTGCAGATTTGCTAATGTTGCTTTGAATCCCTTCATCCAAATCATTGATGTATATTGTAAATAGCTGCGATCCCAGCACCGAGCCTTGAGGTACCCCACTAGTCACTACCTGCCATTCTGAAAGGGACCCGTTAATCCCTACTCTTTGTTTCCTGTCTACCAACCAATTTTCTATCCATGTCAGCACTCTACGCCCTATACCACGTGCCCTAATTTTGCCCACTAATCTCCTATGTGGGACCTTATCAAATGCTTTCTGAAAGTCCAGGTACACTACATCCACTGGCTCTGCCTGTCCATTTTCCTAGTTACATCTTCAAAAAATTCCAGAAGATTAGTCAAGCATGATTTCCCCTTCGTAAATCCATGCTGACTCGGACCGATCCTGTTACTGCTATCCAAATGTTCAGCAATCTCATCTTTTATAATTGACTCCAGCATCTTCCCCACCACCGATGTCAGGCTAACTGGTCTATAATTCCCTGTTTTCTCTCTCCTGCCTTTCTTAAAAAATGGGATAATATTAACTATCCTCCAATCCACAGGAACTGATCCTGAGTCTATGGAACATTGGAAAATTATGGCCAATGCATCCACAATTTCTAGAGCCACTTCCCTAAGTACCCTGGGATGCAGACCACCAGGCCCTGGGGAGTTATCAGCCTTCAGTCCCATCAGTCTATCCAACACCATTTCCTGCCTAATGTAGATTTCCTTCAGTTCCTCCGTCACCCAGATCCTCTGGCCACTACTATATCATGAAGATTGTTTGTGTCCTCCTTAGTGAAGACAGATCCAAAGTACCTGTTCAACTCATCTGCCATTTCCTTGTTCCCCATAATAAATTCACCTTTTTCGGTCTTCAAGGGTCCAACTTCGGTCTTAACTAATTTTTTCCTCTTCACATACCTAAAGAAGCTTTTACTATCCTGCTTTATATTCTTGCCTAGCTTACCTTCGTACCTCATCTTTTCCACCCCTATTGTCTTTTTAGTTATCTTCTGTTGTTCTTTAAACATTACCCAATCCTCTTACTTCCCGCTCATCTTTGCTACGTTGTACTTCTTCGCTTTAATTTTTATACTGTCCCTGACGTCCCTTGTCAGCCATGGTCGTCCCTTTCTCCCCTTGGAATCTTTCTTCCTCCTAGGAATGAACTGATCCTGCACCTTCTGTATTATTCCTAGAAACATTGCCATTTTTGTTCCACTGTCATCCCTGCTAGTGTATCTTTCCAGTCAACTTTGGCCAGCTCCTCCCTCATGGCCCCATAGTCCCCTTTATTCAACTGCAACTGACACCTCCGATCTACCCTTCTCCCTCTCCAATTGTAGATTAAACTTGACCATGTTATGGTCACTGCATCCTAATGGCCCATTAACCTCGAGGTCCTTTATCAAATCCGTTTCATTACATAACACTAAATCCAGAATTGCCTTCTCCAATACAAGCTGTTCTAAGAATCCATCACAAAGGCACTCTACAAATTCCCTTTCTTGGGGTCCAGTACCAACCTGATTTTCCCAGTCTACCTGCATGTTGAAATCTCCCATAACAACCACAGCATTACCTTTGCTACATGCCAAGTCGAGGCACTCCTTCAGACTGAGAGTCAGGGGAGAGGGAAACAGGAGATATCAATGGTGATATAGAGAGATAGTGATATTGAGATATAGAACAGATGAATGAAAGCTATGCGAAAAAGTAATGATGATAATGGAAATAGGCTACTGTTAGCTGTGGGCTAGGTGAAAACGAGTTACAGACAATGAGACTCAACAAGAAGACTTTGAAACAAGTAAGACGACTTGGGTGGAGGAGGGACGGAGAGAGAGGGCATGCAGGGGTTGCTTGAAGCTAGATCATAATCAATATCATACCGCAGGGTTGTAAGCTGCCCAAGCGAATTATGAGGTGCTGTTCACCGCTGTAACCCGCTGAGTTACTCCAGCATTTTGAGTCTAACTTGGGTTTAAACCGGCATCTGCAGTTCCTTCCTACGCAAAACAATTGTGCTTGGTGTCCCTTTGAAGTCAAATTACTGCTTAACCTGCTTTCATATTTACTATTAGTTCAGAGCCCTGGGGCTTGATACCCGGATCTTGGGATACGAATTAAAAGTAAATATGAACTAGGTCATGTTTACTGGTTCATATTTACTTTTATTTCAAAACGCTAACCCATCCCAGGACACACTCCTTACAGAAGGAAGTATTTTGGGAAACACTGTTTTGATTATTTATAATTTTTATATTTGATTTTTGCTGAAAAACTGTCTATAAAGCATAGAAGAGTGCAGCACAGGAACAGGCCCGTTGGCCCATAGTGTCGAGGGGTCCACATGTTGCCAATGTTGGGGGAATCCACTACCAGGGGCCACAGTTTAAAAATAGTAAGATTAAACGAGAACTTACCAGTTTGAAGTTTGATCTTTATTTAATGAAGAGTTACGATGAGCGATTACGTGAAGAGGCCGCCAGCCCGCATGCGCGTCAATCTTCAAAGCAGTGGTGTGAAATCACAGATAACAGTTGCTGACCTGAATATAGTAAGATTGGAGAGAACTTGAGAACTACCAGATGACCTTGCTGATACGAGGGTTGGAAGCGGTGGGCACGTAATCCCTGTCATCGGAGTCAGGGGATATGGGGAGAAGGCAGGAACGGGGTACTGATTGGGGATGATCAGCAATGATCACATTGAATGGCGGTGCTGGCACGAAGGGCCAAATGGCCTACTCCTGCACCTATTGTCTATTGTCTGTCTATATTTGTAATTCTATATTTTTGTCTTTATATTCATATGATATTTATAATTTAACATTTTATATTTATATAATGTCATCATTTTATCAATCCAAAGAAGGATCCCAACCCGAAATCACATCCATTTTCTCTCGAGGTGCTGCCTGACGCGCTGAGTTACTCTGCTATTTTGTGTCTATCTTCACTTCAGACTTTAGAGATGCAGCGCGGAAAAAGGCCCTTCGGCCCACCGGGTCCGCGCAGACCAGCGATCCGATCCCCACACATTAACACACACCTACACAATTTTTTTTTTACATTGGGTCTTTATTCTTTGGAGCGCAGAAGGTTAAGGCGGGACTTGATTGAGGTCTTTAAAATGATGAAAGGGATAGACAGAGTTGACGTGGGTAAGCCTTTCCCATTGAGGGTAGGGAAGATTCAAACAAGAGGGCATGACTTGAGAATTAAGGGACAGAAGTTTAGGAGTAACATGAGGGGGAACTTCTTTCCTCAGAGAGTGGTGGCTGTGTGGAATGAGCTTCCAGCAGAGGTGGTGGAGGCAGCATCGATTGTAACATTTAAAAGTAAAGTGGATAGGTATATGGACGGGAAGGGAATGGAGGGGTATGGTCTGAGTGCAGGTAGATGGGACTAGGGGAAAATAAATGGTCGGCACGGACTGGAAGGGCCGAGAGGGCCTGTTTCCGTGCTGTAATTGTTATATGGTTATATGGTTATATGGTTTACCAAGCCAATTAACCTACAAACCTGGACGTCTTTGGAGTTTGGGAGGAAACCGAAGAGCTCGGCGAAAACCCACGCAGGTCACGGGGGGAACGTACAAACTCCGTACAGACAGCGCCCGTAGTCGGGATTGAACCCGGGTCTCCGGCGCTGCGTTCGCTGTAAGGCAGCAACTCTACCGCTAATACCCTCTCATCCAGGCATCGTCCTGCTAAACCTCCTGCACCCTCTCCGAATCATCCACATCCTTCCAGTAGGGGGCAACCAGAACTGCATGTAATGTTCCAGAATCTGGCCTGACCAAAGGCCTATTAGACTGCACCAAACAAGATACAAGATACATGTATTTGTCACGTGCCAGTTGGCACAGTGAAATGTGATCACCACACAGCCATACAATAAAATAAAGAACACAACACACGATAGAGTTCAACGTAAAACATCCCCACACAGCAGGATCAAAGTTTCCCACTGTGAGGGAAGGCACCAAAGTCTATCATCTTCCTCTGTTGCTCACCCGTGGCCGGGGCCTCCGGAGCCCTCCGCAGCCCGCCCGCTCCGGCCCGCTCGCCGGGATGTTGGAACTCCAACGTCGGAACAGGAGGCCAACCTCAGCGGCTTGGACCTCCAAAACAGCCGCTTCCCACTGGAGTCCGCAGCTCCCGACATCCCCAGCCCGCGCCGGACAGAGATTCAACGTTGGCAGCCCTCGGCAAACGGCCCCAGGACTCCACGATGTCGGTCAGCGCCGCCCGCGTTGGGAGCCCCGCGAACCGCAGCCCAACGCGGGTCCAACGTTCCGGCGATCTAGGAAGGCATCGCCCGCTCCACGGTGAATCCAACGCCGCGCCGCCGCTGCCGAAGCTCTGGTCCGGTCTCTGGTAGGAAAGGCCGCTCCGATGCAGTGTTAGGCCGCAAGGTGGTGGGCGAGGACGGGACACGCAGAAATAGGCACATCCTCGCCAGGAAGCGACTGGGAAGCGGTTTCCCCATTACCCCTTTCCCCTCCACCACATAGAAAAGCTAAAGAATCCCCAAAACAAACAGTTTAGACAAACTAAAATTGAAAAAAGATAGGAAAAACTGACAGACTGTGGGCAGGGGCGCGTTCAATGCAGCGCCCCCTAGTGGCTTTGACGCCCTGACGCCATGATGCCCTGACTGTCATTCTCAACGTACACCTTCTTACCCACAAGTTAAATCTTGTTGAATGCAATGTAAATGGATTTTCTAATGTCTTCAATCATAGTACTTAACCGGTCCACATAAAAGTGCCTGGGCTGGAATGGGCAAGCTTTAACTTTGTGGAATGCACAAACTCTCCAGAGTCTAATTTCAAAACCCTTTGAAGAAAATTGAATTGTTTAAATAATGTCCCAATCTTTTTGACATTTCCTGCAAAGTATTTCTAAAACTCGATTAACATTTAGAGGCGGCACGGTGGCGCGGCGGTAGAGTTGCTGCCTTACAGCGCCAGGCACCCGGGTTCAATCCTGACCATGGGTGCTGTCTGTACGGAGTCTGCACGTTCTCCATGTGACCGCATGGCTTTTCTCCATGGGGGGGGGCTCTGCTTCCCTCCCACATCACATTCCAATGGCGTGCGGGATTGTAGGTGAATTGGTTTCTGTAAATTGTCCCTAGTGTGTAGGATAGAGCTGGTGTACGTGTGATCACTGGTCGCTGTGGGCCCTAAACCATTCTTCTTCTTCTGTCGAGTGTCTTTCAGATCTGCAGCTCCGTTGAGGCGAGCCAGGCCAACGTGTCATCGTCCAGGTCAATCAGACCTTGTTCACCATTGAGTGGCCGGTGTTTGGGGCAACTGGTGACCATGTGCTCCACAGTCTGTGTTGGGTCCCCACACTCGCAGGAGGCGCTCGCTGTCCACGAGGCCCCACCTCTTCATCGCTACTCCATAGCGTCCGACGCCTGTCCTCAAGCGGTTGAGGGTTGTCCACTGCTTTCAGGGCAGGTCCTGGCCAGGGAAGCCCCTGGGGTCATCGATGTAATGGTGTAGCCTAGATGGTTCAGCTGACTTCCACTGGTCTCTCCATCTCGTCTTGGGTCAGGCAGCCTTAGAAGCGTCAGCCGGTGTTGTGCAGAGCTTGCGTGGCAAAGGGCCGCCGGGGCTTGAGGCACACGGCTCGTCGTGGTGTCTCCGTGACGATCTGATGGAGGAGGTGGGATTCACTGGTCTGCGCCTTTCGAGAGAGGGCCAGCGTGGCTGCTTCTCGTCTGATGTTGGCTGGGGCGATGCCAGCGAGGACGGGCAGTTGGTTTACTGGGGTGGCTCGTAGGTATCTGGGGTGGCTCGTAGGTTGAGGGCAGCATGCAGCTTGTTGGCGTGAGGGCTATGGCACCAGACCGGGGGGGCACAGTACTCGGCGGCTGAGAACACCAGGGCCACTGTGGACATGCGCAGTTGTGGCTCCCCATGTGGTGCCGGCTAGGCGGCGAATCAGTGCGGCACGGGCGCTTGTCTTTGCCTTGGCACCTTCCAGGTGTGGTTTGAATGACAACGTTCTGTCGAGCTTCACACCGAGGTACCCGAAACCATGCTGTATCTCTAAACTAACCTAATTTAAATGGAGACGAGAAACAATGCTGGAATCTGGAGCTACAGACAATCTGCCTCGACAATCCGTAAACGTCATCTATCCATTTCTAGTAGAGTTTGATTGTATGCATGTGGAAAAGAAGACACAAAGTACAGGAGTAACCCAGGGGGTCAGTCAGCATCTCTGGAGGACATGGATAGGTGATGTTTCGTGGCGGGACCCATCTTCAGACTAACAAGAGGAATCGAATATAGGAGCAAAGAGGTCCTTCTGCAGTTGTACAGAGCCCTAGTGAGACCACACCTGGAATATTGTGTGCCGTTTTGGTCCCCTAATTTGAGGAAGGACACTCTTGCTATTGAGGGAGTGCAGCGTAGGTTTACAAGGTTAATTCCCGGGATGGCAGGATTGACATATGCTGAGTAAATGGAGCAGCTGGGCTTGTACACTCTGGAGGGTTACACAAAAAGCTGGAGAAACTCAGCGGGTGCAGCAGCATCTAGGGAGCGAAGGAGATAGGCAACGTTTCGGGTCGAGACCCTTCTTCAGACTCTGGCGTTTAGAAGGATGAACATATAAGATTGTTAAGGGCTTGGACACACCAGAGGCAGGAAACATGTTCCCGATGTTGGGGGAGTCCAGAACCAGGGGCCACAGTTTAACAATAAGGAGTAAGCCATTTAGAACGGAGATGAGGAAACACTTTTTCTCACAGAGAGAGGTGAGTCTGTGGAATTATCTGCCTCAGAGGGCGGTGGAGGCAGGTTCTCTGGATGCTTTCAAGAGGTAGATAGGGCTCTTAAAAATAGCGGAGTCAGGGGATATGGGGAGAAGGCAGGAACGGGGTACTGATTGGGGATGATCAGCCATGATCACATTGAATGGCGGTGCATCAATCAGTACCCCCCACAATTCCTGCCTTCCCATATCCCCTGACTCAGTTATTTTTAAGAGCCCCATCTAGCTCTCTATTGAAAGTATCTAGAGAACTGGCCTCCACCGCCCTCTGAGGCAGAGAATTCCACAGAGACAACTCTCTGTGTGAAAAAGTGTTTCCACGTCTCCGTTTTAAATGGCTTACCCCTATATTCTTAAACTGTGGCCCCTGGTTCTGGACTCCCCCAACATCGGGAACATGTTTCCTGCCTCTAGCGTGTCCAAGCCCTTAACAATCTTATATGTTTCAATAAGATCCCTTGTCATCCTTCTAAATTTCAGTGAATACAAGCCCAGCCGCTCCATTCTCTCAGCGCATGACAGTCCTGCCATCCCGGGAATTAACCTTGTAAACCTACGCTGCACTCCCTCAATAGCAAGAATGTCCTTCCTCAAATTAGGGGACCAAAACTGCACACAATACTCTAGGTGTGGTCCCACTAGGGCTCTGTACAGCTGCAGGAGGACCTCTTTGCTCCTACACTCAACTCCTCTTGTTATAAAGGCCAACATGCCATTTGCTTTCTTCACTGCCTGCTGTACTTGCATGCTTACTTCCATAGACTGATGTACAAGGACCCCCAGATCTTCCCCTTTTCCCAACTTGACACTTAGATAATAATCTGCCTTCCTGTTTTTGCTACCAAACTTGATAACTTCAGATTTATCCGCATTAAACAGCATCTGCCATGCATCTGCCCACTCCCCCAACCTGTCCAAGTCACCCTGCATTCTCACCCTGCATTCTGTGAGCATCCTCCTCGCTGTTCACACTGCCACCCAGTTTTGTGTCATCTGCAAATTTACTAATGTTACTTTGAATCCCTTCATCTAAATCATTGATGTACAGTGTACAATTTTTGTAACATACCTAGACTAAGGGTGCTGTCAGTACGGAGTTTGTACGTTTTCCCCGTGATCTGCGTGGGTTTTCTCCGGGTGCTCCGTTTTCCTCCCACACTCCAAAGACGTACAGGGTTTGTAGGTTAATATTTTGGTATGCTTGGAAATTGTCCCTAGTGTGTGTAGGATGGTGTTAATGTACGGTGATCGCTGGCCAGCATGGGCTCAGTGGGCCGAAGGGCCTGTTTCCGTGCTGTATCTCTAAACTAAACTAAACTAAACTAAATGTGTCAGAAAGAACTGCGGGTGCTGGTTTAAATCGACGCAAAATGCTGGAGTAACTCAGCGGGACAGGAGAGAAGGAATGGGTGACGTTTCGGGTCGAGACCCTTCTTCAGACTGATGTCAGGGGAGTGGGCAAGGACAAAAAGATGGACACAAAATGCTGGAGTAACTCAGCGGGTCAGGCAGCATCTCTGGAGAGAAGGGATAGGCGACGTTTCGGGTCGAGACCCTTCATCGGACTGAAGGTCAGGGGAGAGGGGAACGCGAGATATAAACGGAACTTAGAACATATGAACGGAAGATATGCAGAAAGCAACGGTAATCAGGGAAAAGTGAAGCCCACAAAACTAAAACATCTTCAGAGTTTACTGTGCTGAGTTGCGTCAATAGTTAACGGAGCATAAGCCCTTGATTCCTGATTACTAAGGGTGTCAGGGGTTATGGGGAGAAGGCAGGAGAATGGGATTAGGAGGGAGAGATGGATCAGCCATGATTAGAAACATAGAAACATAGAAAATAGGTGCAGGAGGAGGCTATTTGGCCCTTCGAGCCAGCACCACCATTCATTGTGATCATGGCTGATCGTCCACAATCAATAACCCGTGCCTGCCTTCTCCCCATATCCCTTGACTCCACTAGCCCCTAGAGCTCTATCTAACTCTCTCTTAAATCCATCCAGTGAATCGGCCTCCACTGCCCTCTGTGGCAGGGAATTCCACAAATTCACAACTCTCTGGGTGAAGAAGTTTTTCTCATCTCAGTTTTAAATGGCCTTCCCTTTATTCTTAGACTGTGGCCCCAGGTTCTGCACTCGCCCAACATTGGGAACATTTTTCCTTCATCTAGCTTGTCCAGTCCTTTTAGAATTTTATATGTTTTCTATAAGATCCCCCTCATCCTTTTGGACCAATGGTGGAGTAGACTTGATGGGCTGAATGGCCTAATTCTGCTCGTATCACGTATAAACATGAACCTACATGCAAACAACAACAATGATCAAGGAAGGTGGATGGGACTAGGTGAGAGTAAGTGTTCGGCACAGACGAGAAGGGCCGAGATGGCCTGTTTCCGTGCTGTAATTGTTATATGGTTATATGTTATATGGAAATGTGGAGCCCACAAGGGTCCATTGTTGGCTGTAGGCTGGGTGATAACAAGTTACACAGACAACGAAACTCAACAGGATGACAGTGAAACGATGACATATGGTGGAATTGCTAGAACCTATGAACTTATAAACTCAGAGACAAGTGCTCTTGAGGGCCTGTCCCACTGTACGAGGGAATTCAAGAGTTCTCCCGGATTTCCCCTGATTCGAACTCGGAGAATTTAGGTAATGGCCGCTCGTAGGTATTCGGGGCTCTCGTGGGCATTTTTCACAGTGCTGAAAAAACTTCACGAGTGTCCGCGTTTTCCGAGCACCTGCCGCTACGAGACGTCCTCCGACGTACTTACCACGGGTTTGATTTTTTTTAAACTCGGGAGAGCTCTTGAATTACCTCGTACAGTGGGACAGGCCCATTACTCCTCTCCCACTCGAGACATCCAGTTCTCCTCAGTCTCCTCAGTCCCTCTCATTCCCAGAAACTCACAAAGATCGATGCAGTACACAGACAAGTGGGCCTGAGGTGAACAACTTTTAATTTATCGTCCATCGTTCAATCAGACCGATGTGACTTACAATAATCCCCACGGCAAAAAATAAAATCGACGGCTTATCTGGAACAGAAAGAAATACATATGTGCAAGCCCAGAAGACCGGTTGGATAAGTTGTTAAAGGGCCTGTCCTACCAGCATCCGACTGCATGCGGTGAGCGCGATCAAACTAGAAGCGGGGGCCGCGCGGAGGTCGGGTGATCCTCTGTACAGGGCCGTTCCCACCAGCATGCGCCGGCATGCAGCAAGCGCGACCAAACTGGCAGTGAGGGCCGCGCGGAGGTCGGGTGAGTGGCGCAAAGCGGCGCAAAGTGAGGCGAAATTGGAGCGAAGTCTAAAAGGTAAGTTCGCCAGGACAGAGAGGGGCACACAGAGAGGGGCACAGAGGCACACACAGAGAGGGCCACGGAGCCACACACACATAGAGGGTCACGGAGGCACCTACAGAGAGGGTCACGGAGGCACGACGTCGAGGCGGTGTGTAATGCGTCGAGGCGACTGCGAGCCGACAAGCCGTTGCCACGTGGAATTTTTGAACACAGTCTGTTTTTCGGAGCCCCGCGCGAAGTCGAGACGAACTCCGCACAATTCCGCACGGATACGGCGATCGAAGTGGGACCGGCCCCGCGACGCCGGACGGCTCAAGCGACCACGGTAGATCGCGCTCATTGCATAGAGTTGCATGCTTGTAGGACAGGCCCTTAAGGCCTGTAATATATAAGTGCTGTAATTTATTAAAGCCATTGCCTAAACGTGCTGTGTTTACATTGCAGCTGTCAAAGTATTTGGACGTGATGGTGCGTGAATGAAAACTACTATTGCTTCTGGCCCAGAGTCACTGAGAATCCGTTTGTACAAAGACAGTTTGAGAGGGCTTGTCTACAAAAGCAATGGGTATAATGCTGAGGCTCTAAAAGGCTGCATTTGGAATATTGTGAGCAATTTTGGGCACCAAATCTGAGGGAGGGTGTGCTGGCTCTGGAGAGGGGGTTTACACGAATGATCCCAGGAGTGAGTGGGTTAACACACGGTGAGCGTTTGACGGCACTGGGCCTGTCCTCGCTGGAGTTTCGAAGGACGAAGGGAATGTACAGAATAGTGAAAGACTATTATATTCTTATGATGTGAGGATACTGTCAATACTGCGCTGGTCCCAGACAAGCGAACCCTGACCGAGGCCACCTGATTTTTCAGGTAGGAAGTCAGGATCATCAGACCATAAGGCATAGGAGGAGAATTTGGCCATTCGGCCCATCGAGTCTACCCCGTCATACAATCATGGCTGATCTATCTTCCACTCTCAAGCCGAATCTTAAATAGTGAAAGGCCTGGATAGAGTGGATGTGGAGAGGATGTTTCCACTAGTGGGAGAGTCTAGGACTAGAGGTCATACATAGCCTCAGAATTAGAGGACGTTCTTTTCAAGGGGATGAGGAGGAATTTCTTTCGTCTGATCTTATGATGAGACAAAGAAAATGCAGCAAAAGCTGCCCTGGGTCAGGTTGTTCATAACTTCTAGTAGCAGATTTAGGCCATTTGGCCCATCAAGTCTAGCCCATCATTCAATCATGGCCGATCTCGCTCTCCCTCTCAACCCCATTCTCCTGCCTTCGCCCCACAACCTCCGACATCTGTACTAATCAAAAATCTGCTGATCTCTCCCGTATAATATCCATAGACTTGGCCTCCACGGTCGTCTGCAGTCTGTCTGTTTTCTCTTTTTCTTTGCTGTCCTTGTCCTGTTTTAGCCAGTTAATTCGAGTTATTAGGGTGTGTATGGGGGGGCAAGGGGGGGGGAGAAAGTGTCTTAGTCTCTTTCTTCGGGGGGGGATGCGACTTTTTTTTGTCGTATCCCCCGTCTCCGTCTGCGCTGAGGCCTAATGGCGGAGCTGGCGGCCTCCAACTGCGATGGACCTCGAGGCTCTTACCAGCGCGAGGCTGGCCGACTTCGGGGCTGTGGCGGGCTCCGTCGGCGGTGACGGCCCGACCTCGGGGCTGAGGAGGTGTCCCGGCGGTGACGGCGGCCCGACCGCGGAGGTTCAGCCGCGGGCCCAGCGGACGACATTGTCAGGAGCTCGCAGGTCACAGGTTGGTGACCTGTTTTTTCGGAGCTCCCGCGGCAACAGCTGCATCCGCTGGACTGGAGGGCGGCAGCTTCGACCGCCCCGGGCCGCGGAGTTTGAACCGGCCCGTTCGCGGAGCTCGGATTCACCCGCGGGCCTTACTTACCATCACCCGGTGGGGTCACAACATCGGAGGCCTGGATCGCCTCAGCGCAGAGGGAGAGCAAGGAGGGAAGACACAAAGACTTAAGACTTTTGCCGTCCATCACAGTGAGGAGGTGCCTGCTGAACTCAGTGTGGTGGATGTTAAATTTGTGTTTATTGTGTGTTTTGTTATTTTATTAAATGTACGGCTGCAAGGAACGAAATTTCGTTCAGACCGAAAGGTCTGAATGGCAATAAAAGATACTTTTAACTTTTTTGATGCATAAGCACTTAGATACCTTAGATAAGCATCTCAGATACAGTACAAGTGTATCACAGTAATACACTGAGAGTGTAGTCTTAGAGTCATACAGCACGGCAACAGGCCTTTCGGCCCAACATGACCGTACCGACCAAGATGCCTCACCTATGCTGGTCCCATTTGCCTGTTTTGGACCATATCTCTCTAAATGTACCTGTCCAAATGTCATTTAAATGTTGTTACAGCCTCAACTACGTCCTCAGTTCGCTCCATACGCTTACTACCCTCTGTGTGGAAAAAATTGCCCCTCGGATTCCCGTTAAAGGTAGCACAGTGGCGCAGCGGTAGAGTTGCTGCCTTACAGGGCCAGAGACGCGGGTTCGATCCTGACTGCGGATGCTGCCTGTACGGAGTTTGCACGTTCTCCCAGTGAACGCGTGGGTTTTTCTCCGGGAGCTCCAGTTTCCTCCCACACTCCAAAGACGTACAGGCTTGTGGGTTAGTTGGCTTCGGTGTAATTGTGAAGGGTCCCGTGCGTGTCGATGGTGTTGGGCTGGGGTCAAGGAAAGAGCATTCACGTCACGACCCTGTTTCCAGCAATCTTTACACCACTGCGCACAAGAAGCGACAAGGCAGACACCATTGCATGCAGGTGCCGAATAGTGTGTTCAGCTGTGATCACAGTGAATGGCGGTGCTGGCTCGACGGGCCGAATGGCCTCCTCCTGCACCTATTGTCTATTGTTTATTGTAAGAGCAATCTGCAATAATGTGCCAAAGTGAAATATTTCTAGATTAGCTAGACTTGTGTCAACTCGTTAGCAATGGGCTGGGGAACCAGCATATCATAATTATCAGCATACCGTTGAAAATAGAGCAGTCAGCAAAACTGGTAACCTGCTACTTATAGACACACAGGATCACACAGGCCTTGAGAGATAGAGAAACATAGAAAAATAGAAAAATAGGTATAGGAGTAGGCCATTCGGCCCTTCGAGCCAGCACTGCCATTCAATATGATTATGGCTGATCATCTAAAATCAGTACCCTGTACCTGCTTTTTCCCCATATTCCTTGATTCATTTCACACTAAGAGCTAAATCGAACTCTCTCTTGAAAACATCCAGTGGATTGGCCTCCACTGCCTTCAGTAGCAGAGAATTCCGCAGATTCACAACTCTCTGCGTGAAAATGTTTTTCCTTCATCTCAGTCCTAAAGATATCACCGTCAGTGTCTCATGTTTCCCTCTCCCCTCACCCTCAGTCTGCAGAAGGGTCTCGACCTGAAACGCCACCCATTCCTTCTCTCCAGAGATGATGCATGTGACGCTGAGTTACTCCAGCACTTTGTGTCTACCTTTGGTTTGAACCAGCACCTGCTGTTCCTTCCTCCACGTTACACTGGCCTTGCTGGGAATTCATGCAGGCAAACCGTTTTTATAGACAACAGACAATAGAAACATAGAAACATAGAAACATAGAAAAATAGGTGCAGGAGTAGGCCATTTCGCCCTTCGAGCCTGCACCGCCATTCAATATGATCATGGCTGATCATCCAACTCAGTATCCTGTACCTGCCTTCTCTCCATACCCCCTGATCCCTTTAGCCACAAGTGCCACATCTAACGCCCTCTTAAATATAGCCAATGAAGTGGCCTCAACGACCTTCTGTGGCAGAGAATTCCAGAGACTCAAAACTCTCTGTGTAAAGAATGTTTTCCTCATCTCGGTCATAAAGGAATTCCCCCTTATCCTTAGACTGTGACCCCTTGTTCTGGACTCCCCCAACATCGGGACCAATCTTCCAGCATCTAGCTTGTCAAATCCCTTAACAATTTTGTAAGTTTCTATAAGATCCCCCCTCACTCTTCTAAATTCCAGTGAGTACAAGCCGAGTCTATCCAGTCTTTCCTCATATGAAAGTCCTGACATCCCAGGAATCAGTCTGGTGAATCTTCTCTGTACCCCCTCTATGGCAAGAATAGACAATAGACAATAGGTGCAGGAGTAGGCCATTTGGCCCTTCGAGCCAGCACTGCCATTCAATGTGATCAT
Organism: Raja brachyura; assembly: GCA_963514005.1. Next base: position 10,850,440 of record OY740783.1, on the reverse strand, counting down.
GGCTGATCATCCCCAATCAGTATCCCGTTCCTGCCTTCTCCCCATATCCCCTGACTCCGCTATTTTCAAGAGCCCTATCTAGCTCTCTCTTGAAAGCATCCAGAGAACCCGCCTCCACCGCCCTCTGAGGCAGAGAATTCCACAGACTCACCACTCTGTGTGAGAAAAAGTGTTTCCTCGTCTCCGTTCTAAATAGCTTAGTCCTTATTCTTAAACTGTGGCCCCTGGTTCTGGACTCCCCCATGTTTCCTGCCTCTAGTGCGTCCAAACCCTTAACAATCTTGCTGAGATTTGCAATGTGTCCCGCAAGGGTCTATGTCCAAACAACTTCAGGAATCGAGTGAAACTATTTCAATTGAATTATTAGCTGGCAACGGATTGTAAAGGTCCTGAAATTGGAGACCCCCTTTCCTTTTGACTTTAGCTAATGACAAAATATAGTGCTCTCTCAGCTACCTCACGTTCTCTGACTCTGTTCAGGGCGAATATATTTTTGTTAGTTTAGGCTGCATTGAAAGGAGTTTATTGTGTTCTTGAACAGAGTAAAATAAGCCAGGGTCACAACCATTGGGATTGTAATTGTTTTATATATATGTGTGTGTGTGTATGTCTCTTTTCCGTGGACTGTCACCTTTTCGTGATGGAGAAGCTTGTGTGGTCCTGAGATCCTGAGGGCGATGCCGTCCGGAGCGATGCTCCTGGTAGGGCCACCCATGGCGGTAAGGTCGAGGGGGAGGTCTCTGACAAAGAGCAATCCAAACCACGACCTCAACGGCTGGGAAGGCGGATGAAGGCTGCAGCAGAAAAGGGTCTCCGGTCGTCTTGGACTCCATGCCACTGGATCCTGACCCAGATCTGTCAAGGGCTGTGGGGGGGTGGCCGTCTGTGCACCAGTCAACCCCACGTTAAACAAAGTCACGCACAGGCGTCCTCCATATAGAGACACCCATGGTCAGCCATGACTGAAGGGGGCCTAAGAGGAATATATATATATATATATAGATGCTCCCGGATTTACGATGCTTCGACTTACGATATTTCGACTTTACGATCGTCAAACAGCCGCAAGCCACGCGTCACCTCCGGTCACATGATCGCGATGTAGTAAATGCGTTTTCACCTTGCGATATTTTCAGTTTACGATCGGTTTATCGGAACGTAACCCCATCGTAGGTCGAGGAGCAGCTATATATATATACATATACACACATGTGTGCGCGTACGGGTATATATATATGAAAAATCTTCAACAGAAAGAGTGTCCTGTCATCATAATAAAATCTTATTATGGGAGCTCCAGGGTGGTTATTTCCGGTTTGCTTCCAGTTCCTCGTGCTGGCGAGAGCAGGAACAGGGAGATACAGGACCTGAATGTGTGGCTGTGGAATTGGTGCAGGGATTTAGATTCTTGGACCACTGGGATGTGTTTTGGAGTAAGGGGGAACTGTACAAAAGGGACAGATTGCATCTTAACTCGGTGGGGGACCAGCATTCTGGCCGGCAGGTTTGCCATTGCTACACGGGTGGTTTTAAACTAAATGAGGTTCAAAGGTTCAAAGGTTCAAAGGTTATTTATTGGTCACATACACCAATTGGTGTAGTGAAATGCTTCTTGCCAATGCAGCACATTAAAAAAAGAATGCAGATTTAACAATAATAAAGAGATTTAAACATAAAAAACATGCCCCCCAACCCATGTCCACCCATAGTCGGGCCTATTGAGGCCTCCACAGTCGCCTTCACGGAGGCCCGATGTTCCAGGCCGTTCTCGCCGGGTGATGGTGCTCCGGCTTTCGGACAATCCTCTCAGCGGCTTGGGACACCTGGGGCGGCCGCTTCCTTACTGGAGACCGCGGCTTCCGAAGCCGACAGGCCGCGCTGGATGGAGCTCCACCACCGGTGATCTCGGCGAGAGATCCCAGGTTTCCGATGTAAAGTTCTGCGCCACCGCTCGCGGCCGGCCGCTCCACAGACCCGCAGCTCCGCGATGTTTTTCGCTGCGGTTTCAGCTCACCGGAGTTCCAGCGCGGCGACCCAGGCAAGGCATCGCCTGCTCCACTATAGCTCTCCTGCGCTAGGCCGCCGCCGGAAACGCCGCTCCAGGCCCCGCTGGTAGGCCGCGAGGATGGGTCGAAAGTGCATCCCGGAGAAAAGCTGCCTCTCCGACCAGGTAGGGACCCTGAAAAGTAGTTTCCCCCCTTCCCCCTCCCCCACCCCCCACTCTCCACATAAAAAAGACTAGAACTTCTAAAACAAAACACTAAAAGGGAAAGAGAGTAAAGGGATAGTTAATGACCCCGGAATTAACGGGAAAGGAAGCTCACAAAGGGATAGGAGAGTATGGCCAAGTGTAATAGGGATCGATGTGGAAGGTGAGATGCGTAAGGAATTAAAAGTATAACAAGTGAAGTAGATGGGCTTGAGACTCAGTTAGAAGTTGGTAGATATGACATTGTGGGGATTACTGAGACGTGGCTGCAGGAGGATCGGGCCTGGAAACTTAATATTCAGGGTTATACATCCTATAGAAAGGACAGACAGGTGGGCAGAGGTGGTGGGGTAGCTCTGCTGGTGAGGGATGGAATTCAGTCCCTTGCGAAGGAAGACATCGGGACTGACGAGGTAGGAATAAAGGGGAGGCCATTTAAGACTGAGGTGAGAAAAATCTTTTCCACCCAGAGAGTTGTGAATTTGTGGAATTCCCTGCCACGGAGGGCAGCGGAGGCCAAATCACTGGATGGATTTAAGAGAGAGTTAGATAGCAGTCAGGGTATATGGGGAGGAGGCCAGAACATTGCATACACTGTAAGGCAGCAACTCTACCACTGCGCCTGAGACCATGGTTCGATCCTGACTACGGGTGCTGACTGCACAGGGTTTGCATGTTCACCTTGTGATCTGTGTGGGTTTTCCCCGAGATCTTCGGTTTCCTCCCACACTCAAAAGACGCAAAAGTGTGTCGGTTAATTGGCTTCAATAGTCATAGTCATAGAGTGATACAGTGTGGAAACAGGCCCTTCGACCCAACTTGCCCACACCGGTCAACATGTCCCAGCTACACTAGTCCCACCTGCCTGCGCTTAGTCCATATCCTTCCAAACCTGTCCTATCCATGTACTTGTCTAACTGTTTTATTAAATGTGGTGATAGTCCCAGCCTCACCTATCTCCTCTGGCAGCTCGTACCATACACCCACCACCCTCTGAGTGAAAAAATAACCCCTCGGATTCCTATTAAACCTTTCCCCTTCACCTTGAACCTATGTCCTCTGGTCCTTGATTCCCCTACTCTGGGCAAGAGACTCTGTGCCTCTACCCGATCTATTCCTCTTGTGATTTTGTACACCTCTATAAGATCACCACTAATCCTCCTGCGTTCCAAGGAATAGAGGCCCAGCCTACTCAACCTCTCCCTGTAGCCACACCCTCTAGTCCTGGCAACATCTTCGTCATTTTTTTCTGAACATTTTCAAGTAATATTGTAAATTGACACGAGTGTGTGTAGGATAACGCTAGTGTACGGGGATCGATGGTCGGTGCGATCCAGGTCGGCCGAAGGGCCTGTTACCTGTTTCCGGGCCGTATCTCGGAAGTCTAAAGCTGCTGCCTCACAGCACCAGAGACACAGTTTCAATCCTGACCTCGGGGTGCTGCTTGTGTGGAGTGTGAATCCGGAAGTGGCGGCGCTGCCTGGCAGCTGCGGCTCGCCTGCAGTCCGTCTGTTTTTTCTTTTTTTGTTGTTGTTTTTGCTTATGTCTGTTTTAGTTTAGTTAGTTTATTAGATTGTGTAAGTGTGGGGAGGGGGGTGGGAGAAACAGGGTTTTAGTCTCTTCCTTCGGGGGGATACGACCTTTTCTTGTTGTATCCCCTGTCTCCGTCTGCGCTGAGGCCCTAATGGCGAAGCTGACGGCCTCGGGGGCCTCGGAGCTGATGGCCTCGGGCGGCATTCGCGGCAGCGGACGTTCCGGCAGCGGCAGTTCCGGCAGCGGCAGTGGCTCGACTGGCCTGACCTGGCAGCTGCAGCTGCCCGACTTGGAGCTGTGGCGGCATTCCGGCGTTCCGGTAGCGGCAGCGGCCCGACCTGGAGCTGTGGCCTGACTTTGGAGTTGTGGCGGTGTTCTGGCGTTTCGGCGGCGGTGGCAGCGCAGCTTCCGAGGCCCGGCCGCGGGCCCAGTGGACGACATCGTCGGGAGCTTGCAGGTCACAGGTTGGTGACCTGTTTTCTGGAGCTCCCGCTGGACTGGAGGGCGGCAGCTTCGGCAGCTTTGACCGCCCCGGGCCGCGGAGTTTGAACCGGCCCATTCACGGAGCTGGATTCAGCCGCGGGACTGACTCACTTACCAACACCCGGCGGGGTCAATACATCGGAGGCCTGGATCGCCTCAGCGCAGAGGGAGAACAAGGAGGGAAGAGACCAAGACTAAGACTTTTGCCTTCCACCACAGTGAGGAGGTGTTTGGTGAACTCACTGTGGTGGATGTTAAATTTGTGTTTTTTGTGTGTTTTTGGTATTTTTAATATATGTATGACTGCAGGCACGAAATTTCGTTCAGACCGCAAGGCCTGAATGACAATAAAGGTAATCTGAATCTGAATCTGAATCTGAGTTTGCACGTTCTCCCTGTGACTGCATGGGTTTTCTCCGAGTGCCCCGGTTTCCTCTCTCATTCTGTAGATATATGGGTTTGTAGATGGCTGTAAATTCCGTAAATTGCCCCGACTGTGCAGGGCGTGGCCAAGAAAGTGGGATAACATAGAATTAGCGTAAACAGGTGCTTGGTGGTCAGTGTGGACTCGGTGGGCCGAAGGGCCTGTTTCCATGCATGCTATCGAGGGAGTGCAGCGCAGGTTTACTAGGTTAATTCCCGGGATGGCGGGACTGTCATATGCTGAGAGAATGGAGCAGCTGGGCTTGTACACTCTGGAGTTTAGAAGGATGAGAGGGGATCTCATTGAAACATGTAAGATTGTTACGGGCTTGGACACGCTAGAGGCAGGAAACATGTTCCCGAAGTCGGGGGAGTCCAGAACCAGGGGCCACAGTTTAAGAATAAGGAGTAAGCCATTTAGAATGGAGATGAGGAAACACTTTTTCTCACAGAGAGTTGTGAGTCTGTGGAATTCTCTGCCTCAGAGGGCGGTGGAAGCAGGTTCTCTGGATGCTTTCAAGAGAGAGCTAGATAGGGCTCTTAAAGATAGCGGAGTCAGGGGATATTGGGATAAGGCAGGAACGGGATTACTGATTGGGGATGATCAGCCATGATCACATTGAATGGCGGTGCTGGCTCGAAGGGCTGAATGGCCTCCTCCTGCACCTATTGTCTATTGTCTATTGCCTATTATCATGCTGTATCTCCCAACCAAGAACCAATGTGCAAACATGCAGACGATGTGAGGTCAACGTTTTTTGGTGACAGGGAGAAAGTTCGAAGGAGCTGGGCAAGCTGGAGGCAGGAAACATGTTCCCGATGTTGGGGGAGTCCAGAACCAGGGGCCACAGTTTAAGAATAAAGGGGAGGCCATTTAACACTGAGATGAGGAAAAAACCTTTTTCACCCAGAGAGTTGTGAATCTGTGGAATTCTCTGCCACAGAGGGCAGTGGAGGCTATTTCACTGCGTGAATTTAAAAGCAAGTCACAGCAGAGAGCTCTAGGGGCTAGCGGAATCAAGGGGTATGGGGAGAAGGCAGGCACGGGTTCCTGACTGTAGATGATCAGCCATGATCACAATGAATGGCGGTGCTGGGTCCTCCTGCACCTATTGTCTATGTTTCTATGAGCCAAGTTTGTTTTTACAGAGAGAGGGGTATGTACAGAGTTTATACGTTCTCCCTCTGAACAAAACTAAGCCAGGCGTGGTGGTGGAGGCAGATACGATAGTCAGGGCTGCCAAGATTGGGTGAGAGTTGAGAGTGAGAAATTGCGAGGGGGTGTAGCGATCGAGTGGGAGGGGGAGGGGTGTTGTTGGTACGGAGCTTTTGCATTTTTCAGCTTGAAATTGTGCAATCTGGTGCATACTGTTGCGAGCCTTTTAACTTACACTTGAATGCAACATTTATGCTTCAAATTGGATTAGGTATGAATAAGGTTAGGCTAAATTATATTCCTAACTACATTCCACAGTAGAGCCAGGCTCTGCTCAACAGGTGCAGCACACGAATGACCATAGTATATTCATGTATGGAAATCAGATTATAATTCATGCTGTTATGCATATATATAGAGAAAGAAAAACCTAGAAACAAGGCAAGAGGAGTCGGACTTCCATCACTGTTCTGCGCAAATCAATCAATCAACCTTACCCATTGAGTATAGAAACAAGACGAAAATAATGCCACATATTCAACCGTATATGGTTCAATGAAATTAAGATATATATGTAAAACATATGTATGGAAACAGGCCCACCAAGTCGACACCGACCAGCAATCTACCATACATCAGTTGTATCCTACACGCCACGGGCAATTTACAGGGGCTAATTAACCTACAAACCTGCACTTCTTTCGGATGTGGGAGAAACCGAATATCCAGAGAAAACCATGTGGTCATAATGAGAATGTACAAATACTGTACAGACAGCACCCGTAGTCAGGATCCAATCTGGGTCTGTGGTGCTGCAAGGCAGCAAATCTACCGCTGCGCCACTGTGCCACCCCATTAAATTATTTTTTCTGTAAGATATTTATTATGGTGTCACGTCAATAAAGATGAACACATGATTCTGATTTCTGCCCTTAGTTGGATAACACACATCTCCAGTCATTGTGTTTTATGGCTGGCTTTCAACCTCTTCAGTCTGAAGGTCTCGACCTGAAACATCACCTATTCTTTCTCGCCAGAGATGCCGCTGAGTTATTCCAGCTTTTAGTGTCTATCTTCAGTTTAAACCACCATCTGCAGTTCCTTCTTGCACTCTTTGTTAAGCGAAACAGGTCCTATTCCCATAATATTATTCACCTCGACTAAGTCTTTTCTTCACCTCCGTTGCTGCAGAGAATACAATCCCAGTTATCAAATCTTTCTTCAAAGTGAAAAAAAAAATTCCAGCCCCGCCAACATGTTCATAAATCGCCCCTGGATCCTCTCCAGAGCAATTGCACCCTTTCTACAGTGTGTCACAGTCTTACAGCATGGAAACAGGCCCTTCATCCCAACTTGTCCATGCAGATCAAGATGCCCCATCTAAATTAGTCCCATTAATCCGCATTTGGCCCATATGCCTTTAAACCTTGTGTTTGTGTGTGTAAGGGTGTGTGTTAGGCTGTGTGTGAGAGTGTGTGTTAGTTTGTGTGTGAGAGTGTTGTGTTAGGTTGTGCGTGAGAGTGTGTGCCAGTGAAGCGGTGACAACACTGGAGTGAGCGGAGACTTGGCGATGTCCAGGGAGCGTTTCCCTCTCTCCCCCCCCCCCCCCCCCCACCCCCGGGAATGCGGGCCGGCCCAGGTGCTCTGTGTCCAGCTGGGATCCGGGGGGAGGCGAGGATCAGTGACCTGGGGGTCCGGGGGAAGTGAGGGACAGAGGCCCGGGGGTCGGGCATCGGAGCGGAGCAATAGCCCGGGATTCATCCCCGCGGCTCCGGAGCCGGCACAGACGCCCCCACTCGCCCGGTTCGCTCCTGGAAACTCCATGCGGTGTGGACAAGAGCGGTGGACGGCCACAGAGTTGCCGGAGGTGAGGGTGGGAGGTGTGAGCGGTGTCTCGTGGGGGGGGGGTAGAGGGGGGTTGGTGCTGGGACGGTGCTGGGGACCACCGTCGCATCTCACCTGTCACACCATCTGCACGGGAATGTGAATGCGGGTGAGGCAGCATCTATAGAGCGGCGGACAAAAATGCTGGAGAAATGCTTGAGTGTGAAGAAGGGTCAAACTCGGACATAGATGCTGCCTCACCCGCTGCGTTTCTCCAGCATTGTTGTCTACATTGCCATTTTCAATAGTGTGCGGCGGGCTTTTAAATGACTCATTCTTTACGGGGAACCTGCCGACAGAAAAACGATTCTCATTGGTGAGTGTGGAGGAGGGTGACTTTGTTTATTTATTCATATATTTTCTTTAATATTTTTTTGAGCGTGAGAACTTTTGTCATCAGCGTGAGAGCGTGAGAATTTCCTCAAATGCGTTAGTGAGTCTCACGCTCAATGCGTGAGAGTTGGCAGCCCTGCGATAGTGGCTTTTAGCTAGGTACATGGATATGCAGGGAATGGAGGGCTATGGCTCACATGCAGGCAGAGATTAGTTTATCTGAAAAAGCCTGAGGCAGAGAATTCCACAGACTCACAACTCTCAGGGTGAAAACGTGTTTCCTCATCTCAGTCCTAAATGGCCTATCCCTTATTCTTAAAATGTGACCCCCCTGGTTCTGGACTCTCCCAACATCGGGAACATTTTTCTTGCATCTAGCCTATCCAATCCCTTAATAATTTTATATATTTCTATAAGATCCCCTCTCATCCTAAATTCTTGTGAATACAAGCCCAGTCGCTCCATTTTTTCATCAAATGACAGCCCCGCCATCCCGGGAATTAACCCCGTGAACCTACGCTGCACTCCCTCTATAGCAAGAATGTCCTTCCTCAAATTAAGAATGGGTGACGTTTCGGGTCGAGACCCTTCCTCATAAGCCCAGTCGATCCATTCTTTCAGCTGAGAATCGTCTGAAAGCTGCCCTGCTGAGAACAAGCGCCTGGTTTCCGAATCTCCATTTGATGGAAACGTTAAAGAATGTTCCGGCCCTCTGCTGATGCCTACATGCCTTACTTCACTCAACACTGCCACCTGCTGCCTGAAAGTCTAGAAGGGTCTCGACCCGAAACGTCGCCTATCTCCTTCACTCCTTAGATGCTGCTGCACCCGCTGAGTTTCTCCAGCTTTTTGTGTAACCCCCAGTCTTCAATACAACTTCTACTGGAAAGAAAAGACACTATGAATGGAGGTCCTGATCTGAAAGAGGTGCTCAAAATGATGAGAGGAAAAGATCGACCCGATGTAATAGATCAGGATGAGAGGAATAGATCAGGTGGACGCACCGTCTCTTGCCCAGAGTGGATGAATCAAGAACCAGAGGACATGTTGCAGAGGACAAGTCTTGTTGTTACTTGTGGGTGGAGCACCAAGGCAAATTCCTTGTATGTGAATATTTGGCCAATAAACTTTACTTACTTACTTACTTAGAGTTAAGGTGAGGGGGGAAAGATTTAATAGGAACCTGAGTGGTAACTTTTTTCACAAAAAGTGTGATGGGTGTATGGAACGAGCTGCCAGAGGAGGTAGTTGAGGCTGGGACTGTCGCAATGTTTAATAAACATTTAGACGGGTACATGGATAGGACAGGTTTGGAGTTACAGGGATATGGGCCAGACGTAGGCAGGTGGGATCTTTCCTGGTCCCAGCATACGGATGCAATTATAAAGAAGGCACATCAGCGCCTCAACTTCCTGAGAAGATTACAGGGAGTCGGTTGAACAAGTTAGGTCTTTATTCTTTGGAGTGCAGAAGGTTAAGGGGGGACTTGATTGGGGTCTTTAAAATGATGAAAGGGATAGACAGAGTTGACGTGGATAAGCTTTTCCCATTGAGGGTGGGGAAGATTCAAACAAGAGGGCATGACTTGAGAATTTAGGGACAGAAGTTTAGGGGTAACATGAGGGGGAACTTCTTTACTCAGAGAGTGGTGGCTATGTGGAATGATCTTCCAGCAGAAGTGGTGGAGGCAGGATCGATTTTAACATTTAAAAGTAAAGTGGATAGGTATATGGACGGGAAGGGAATTGAGGGGTATTGTCTGAGTGCAGGTTGATGGGACTAGGGGAAAATAAATGGTCGGCACGGACTGGAAGTGCCGAGACGGCCTGTTTCCGTGCTGTAATTGTTATATGGTTACATGGTTATATGGTATGTCAAGGAGGACTCTCTCTAGAACTTCTACAGGTGCACAGTAGAGAGCTTGCTGGCTGGCTGCAACGCGGCCTGGTTCGGCAACTTGAGCGCCCTGGAGAGGATAAGACTACAAAAAGTTGTAAACACTGCCCAGTCCATCATCGGCTCTGACCTCCCCACCATCGAAGGGATCTATCGCAGTCGCTGCCTCAAAAAGACTGCCAGCATCATCAAGGACCCACACCATCCTGGCCACTCACTCAGCTCTCCGTTGCCATTGGGAAGAGGGTACAGGAGCTTGAAATCTGGACCATTCAGATTCAGGAACAGCATCTTCCCCACAGCCATCAGACTATTAAACATGACATCAAACAAACTCTGGACATTAACAGTCTATTGCACTTTATCTGTTTATTTATGTGTATATAGACACACTGAGCTGTTCTGTATTTTTGCGTACAACTGTTGTGCTGCAGCAAGCAAGAATTTCATTGTGTTTAAGAAGGAACTGCAGATGCTGGAAAATCGAAGGTAGACAAAAGTGCTGGAGAAACTCAGCGGGTGCAGCAGCATCTATGGAGCGAAGGAAATAGGCAACGTTTCGGGCCGAAACGTTGCCTATTTCCTTCGCTCCATGGATGCTGCTGCACCCGCTGAGTTTCTCCAGAACTTTTGTCTGCCTAAGAATTTAATTGTCCTGTCCAGGACACGTGTCAATAAAGGTCTCTTGACTTGAGATGGGACATGTTGACCGGTGTGGGAAAGTTGGGTCGAAGGGCCTGTTTCCATGTTGTGTGACACTATGACCTGAAATGTCACCTACCCAACATATTCCCCAGAGATGCTGCCTGACCTGCTGAGTTACACCAGCACTTTGTGTCTTTCCTTGGTAACCCAGCATCTGCAGTTCCTTGCTTCTACTTCTAGATGTAGACTGATTCCTGGGATGTCAGGACTTTCATATGAGGAAAGATTGGATAGACTCGGCTTCTACTCGCTGGAATTTAGAAGATTGAGGGGGGATCTTATAGAAACTTACAAAATTCTTAAGGGGTTGGACAAGCTAGATGCTGGAAGATTGTTCCCGATGTTGGGGGAGTCCAGAACAAGGGGTCACAGTCTAAGGATAAGGAGGAATTCCTTTAGGACCGAAATGAGGAAAACATTCTTTACACAGAGAGTCGTGAGTCTCTGGAATTCTCTGCCACAGAAGGTAGTTGAGGCCAGTTCATTGGCTATATTTAAGAGGGCGTTAGATGTGGCACTTGTGGCTAAAGGGATCAGGGGGTATGGAGAGAAGGCAGGTACGGGATACTGAGTTGGATGATCAGCCATGATCACATTGAATGGCGGTGCAGGCTCGAAGGGCCGAATGGCCTACTCCTGCACCTATTTTCTATGTTTCTATGTTTCTATGTGGGTTCTTAGGTTCATTATTGTCCCGTGTGAAAAGTCTGAAGAAGGGTCCTGACCCGAAACCAGGTCCCATCCTTTTCCTCCAGAGATGTGGCCTGAACCACTCAGTTCCTCCAAAAACGTTGAGTCCATCTTTGGTATAAACCAGCATGAGCAGTTCTTTGATTCTACTGTGAAAAGCTTTGTTTTAGTCATAAATTCATAGTCTTATAGCGTGGAAACAGGCCCAAGGTGCCAACAAGTCACATCTACACTAGTCCTATGCCTTGAACTCCTCAATGTGATGGAGCATCCTTCTAAACTTGTCCTATCCATCTACCTGTCTAAATGTTTCTCCAACTTTGGAGTGGGGGCGCCGTTGAGTATGGCTGGGGCCACAGTTTAAGAATAAGGAGTATTTCCTCCGAGCCGCATCGGGGGTACTGATTGGGGATGATCAGCCATGATCACATTGAATGGCGGTGCTGGCTCAAAGGGCCAAATGGCCTACTCCTGCACCTATTGTCCAATGTCTAACTGAGGGAAGATGCTGTTCCTGAGCTTGTTGGTGCATGCCTTTTACTCTCCAAAGAAAGCAAGGAGAAGAAGGATTGATCGGGGAGAGACAAGTCTCTGATTATCTTGTCTGGGCACAATCATGAAACAGCGTTTAGTTTAGTTTAGTTTAGTTTAGTTTATTGCCACGTGTACTGACCAAGGTACAGTGACATCAGTCTGAAGAAGGGTTTCGGCCCAAAACGTTGTCTATTTCCTTTGCTCCAAAGATGCTGCTGCACCCGCTGAGTTTCTCCAGCACTTTTGTCTACCCAAGGTACAGTGAAAAGCTTTTTTGTTGCGTGCTCTCCAGTCAGAAGGAAGACTACACATAGAAACATAGAGACATAGAAAATAGGTGCAGGAGTAGGCCATTCGGCCCTTCGAGCCAGCACCGCCATTCAATATGATCATGGCTGATCATCCAACTCAGTATCCCATACCTGCCTTCTCTCCATACCCCCTGATCCCCTTAGCCACAAGGGCCACATCTAACTCCCTCTTAAATATAGCCAATGAACTGGCCTTGACTACCTTCTGTGGCAGAGAATTCCACAGACTCACCACTCACTGTGTGAAAAATGTTTTTCTCATCTCTGTCCTAAAAGACTTCCCCCTTATCCTTAGACTGTGACCCCTTGTTCTGGACTTCCCCAACATCGGGAACAATCTTCCTGCATCTAGCCTGTCCAACCCCTTAAGAATTTTGTAAGTTTCTATAAGATCCCCCCCATGATTACAATCAAGCCGTTCACAGGATAAAGGCAATAATGTATAGTGCAAGATATAGTCCAGTAAAGTCCGATTAATAATAATCCAAGGGTCTCCAATGAGGTATATGGGAGGTCAGAACCACTCTCTGGTTGTTGCAAGGATGGTTCAGTTGCCTGATAACATCAAGGAAGAATCTGCCCCTGAATCTGTCCCTGTCCCTGTCGATTTCACACATCTGTCCGTCATGCCTGATGGGAGAGGGGAGAGGTGGGAGTGATCCTGGTGTGACTCGTCCTTGATGATGCTGCTGGCCTTGCTGAGGCAGCGCGAGGTTAGTTTGCGTGATGGTCTGGGCTGCGTCCACAATTCGCTGCAATTTCTTGCGGTCTTGGATGGAACTGTTCCCAAACCAAGCCGTGATGCATCCCGATAAAATGCTTTCCACGGCGCATCTGTAGAAGTTGGTGAGAGTTGTTGGGGACTCGCCGAACTTCCTAAACCTTCTAAGGAAGTGGAGGCGTGATAGTTGCAAGAGGCTATTGCACTCGTTATCCACGAGCGGGCAATTGTGAGCAGTTTTGTGCATCGTATCTCAGGAAGGATGTGCTGGTGTTGGAGAGGGTCCAGAAGAGGTTTATGAGAATGATCCCGGGAATGAGTGGGTTAACATATGATGAGCGTTTGACGGCACTGGGCCTGTAACTCGCTGGGGTTTAGAAGGATGAGGAGGGACTTCTGAAACTTACTGAATAGAGTGGATGTGGAGAGGATGTTTCCACTAATGGGAGAGTCTAGGGCCAGAATAAAATGGTAAAGTGTGGAGACTGCTAGGGATTTCAGAAATGCCCATAATTGTGTCCGTTATGGGCCTGTCCCACTTAGACGATTTTTCAGGCGACTGCCAGCGACTCCATTATGCAGGCGGGGGACAGGGCAAGCGGGGGGAGCTCTGTCTGAGTGAAATTCACACGGTGCAAAGCCAAGGTGATACAGACACACACCGCGATGAACAGGAAGGTTGGCGCTGTAATTAAGACGATGAAAGCACAGTGTACGGTGAGTCCTTTAAAAGAGGAGGGGAGATGGGGGAGAAGGGGTGGAGACAACATTTTAACAAGCCGGAGATACACGGCTGTGAAGCTCGGCGGACATTTAACATTCCCGGTCGGTTATCCTCGGTCTGAAAACTACTGCTTACGTTTTTGTTTCCCAATGAGCCAATGAAATTCACCGGCCAGCACCGGCTGCAACCTACGAGAGCCTACGAGAGCCTTCGACCTCCTGGCGACCCGCCTACGGCACGAGAATTCTCGCCACTCTCCATGGTGGCTTCATTCTGGTCACCGCTAATTTTTCAACATGTTGAAAACTTTGCGGTGACCATAAAGAGGCCGCGACTAGTTCCCAGAATGCGGCAACTCCTCACGGCCATGAAGACAACTCCCCGGCAACCACCCACGAACATGTGGCGACCACATAGTCTCCTGCACTCGTCTAAAAAAACGCCCAGCGACTTTAGGATTGATGTGAAGAGAAATATTCTCATTCAGACAATATTGAAGCCGAATTCTTGATCTTTCGTCCTTCGAGATTAGTTATTACCAGGGAGGAGGTGCTTGGGAACCTGAAAGGGCTGCAGCTGGATAAGTCACCTGGACCGGATGGACTGCACCCTAGGGTTCTGAAAGAGGTGGCTTTAGGGATGGTGGAGGCATTGATTGTGGTATTTCAAGACTCACGAGAGGCAGGAGAGGTCCCAGATGATTGGAAAATTGCCAATATTACCCCGCTGCACAAGAATAGTGGGAACTGTACAGTAGGCCGGTTAGCCTGACTTCAGTGGTTGGTAAGATTTAGTTCATTATAAAGGATGAGGTTACGGAGTACTTAGAAGTTCACGATACAATAGGCCAAAGTCAGCGTGGCTTTGTGAAGGGGAGGTCTTGCTTGACAAATCTGCTGGAATGATTTGAAGAAGTAAATAGCAGGACAGACATAGGAGTCAGTAGACATTGTTTACTTAGATTTTCAGAAAGCCTTTGATAAGGCGCCACACGTGAGGATGCTAAGGAAGATGAGAGCCCACGGTGTCAAAGGGCAGATACTAGCATGGACAGCAGGTTAGCTGGATGGCAGAAGACAGAGAGTGGCAATAAAGGGGGCTTTTTCTGGTCGGCTGCCAGTGACTAGTGGAGTTCCGCAGGGCTCGGTGCTGGGGCCGCTGCTCTTCACGTTGTATAGTAATGATTTGGACGAGGGGATTGAAGGCTTTGTGGCCAAGTTTGCGGATGATACAAAAATAGGTGGAGGGGCAGATAGTGTAGAGACAGCAGGGACTCTGCAGAAGGACTTGGACAGGTTAGGAAAGAGTGGGCAGAGAAGTGGCAGATGGGATATAGTGTAGCAAAGTGTGGAGTCATGCATTTTGGTAGCAGGGATAAAGGCGTAGACTATTTTCTAAATGGGGAGAGAATTAAGAAATCGGAGGTGCTGAGAGACTTGGGAGCGCTGGTGCAGGATTCCCAAAAAGTTAATCTGCAAGTCGAATCGGTAGTAAAGAAAGCAAACTCAATGCTGGCATTTATTTCAAGAGGGCTAGAGTACAAAAACAGGGATGTAACGCTGAGGCTCTATAAGGCGCTGGTCAGGCCACATTTGGAATATTGTGAGCAATTTTAGGCCCCGTATCTGAGGAAGTATGTGCTGGCTCTGGAGGAGGTTCACAAGAATGATTCCAGGAATAACTAGGTTAACCTCTGATGAGCGTTTGTCGGCACTGGGCCTGTACTGCCTGGAGTTTAGAAGAATGTAGGCTGTGGGCCGAGGAGCTTTTTCGTTCAAGTTTGTGACCCAATTCACTGAACTACCTGAATTGTTGACAGATTGTGTAAAAATATCATAGAAATCATACCTGAAACTCGTCAAGACCAAAACCTGCATATGTATTTAAAATATGAGGACATACCTCCAATTTTCTGAGTAGTAATTGTCCAATCAATGCACGTTTGACATTGAGGTCGGACGCTAATTGACCAATCCCGCTGTTTGTTTCATGGTCACTAGACACCGAGGACCCTGGGATCATGGCTGCCTCCTAATTACATCAAAACAATAACAAGGTTTCCAAGGAATAAAGGAATAAATAACCTTGCTGATAATTTTGTTTTACAATTGATTTATCTTTATAAAGTTATGACGTGAACTGGTAATTAAAAATGATGAATAACAAATGTAGAGACAGTGTTAGGATTAGGATTAGGGTCAGACAGTCGGTCGGTCAGTTGGTCGGTCGGTCAGTCGGTCAGTCGGTCAGTCAGTCAGTCGGTCAGTCAGTCAGTCGGTCAGTCAGTCAGTCAGTCGGTCGGTCAGTCAGTCAGTCGGTCAGTCAGTCGGTCGGTCAGTCGGTCAGTCGGTCGGTCAGTCAGTCAGTCGGTCAGTCAGTCAGTCGGTCAGTCAGTCGGTCAGTCAGTCGGTCAGTCGGTCAGTCAGTCAGTCGGTCGGTCAGTCAGTCGGTCAGTCAGTCGGTTGGTCAGTCAGTCAGTCGGTCAGTCAGTCAGTCGGTCAGTCAGTCGGTCAGTCAGTCAGTCGGTCGGCCAGTCAGTCGGTCAGTCAGTCGGTCGGTCAGTCAGTCAGTCGGTCGGTCAGTCAGTCAGTCGGTCGGTCAGTCAGTCGGTCAGTCAGTCGGTCAGTCAGTCAGTTAGTTGGTTGGGCAGTTGGTCAGTTGGGCTGCCGGTACGCCGATGGATGCTGGGAGGGGTCAGTCGGGCTGTCGGGCCGCCGGTGTTGCAGCGTGCGAGCGGGCGGACTGATGGAGTCGGCGCTATGGGGGTGCTGACGGTCGGCCCGGGCGGCGTGCAAGGCAGTGGTGCTCCCCACCATCATCACCACGACGATCGAGAAGGGCACGCTGGCCGAGGTGGACGCACTACGGGGCCACACGTACGGAGCCCGCAGCCGGTCCCAAAGCGGCTCCAGCTCTGGCCGTGGGCAGCTCTGGTAGGTGGGCGAGTTAGGGTTAGGCATTTTCCTGTCAGTTAAAGATGCCTTAGCCTTCCCCCAGCCTGGCACTGCCCCAGTCCCACTATGGCCGTGACCCCCACTCTGCACACTGGCAGTCAGTGGGGTTCAGTAAACGGGGGAACGCAGAAGAACTGCCCTCACCCATTAATTAGGCGGGTTCAGAAGCCGGACATCTGTGGCAGTCTCATTTTATAATTATATATAATTACAGTCATATTCACATATACATATATATATATATAGAATTTAATCTAGAATTTAACTTTCGTGACCCATGACTGGGAAGTACATGAAAATTTGCACAGATTTAGATACAATATAATTGAGATGGAAGTCATCACTCATCAGTGTCAAAATTTGCACATTAATTAGAAAATGGGACTGAAAATATACCTTTATATACCTATATTTAACCTATATATATACATATATATATATATATATATGTATATATATAGGTTAAATATAGGTATATAAAGGTTGAACAAGTTAGGTCTTTATTCTTTGGAGCGCAGAAGGTTAAGGGGGGACTTGATTGAGGTCTTTAAAATGATGAAAGGGATAGACAGAGTTGACGTGGATAAGCTTTTCCCATTGAGGGTAGGAAAGATTCAAACGAGAGGGCATGACATGAGAATTAAGGGACAGAAGTTTAGGGGTAACATGAGGGGGAACTTCTTTACTCAGAGTTCTGTGGCTGTGTGGAATGATCTTCCAGCAGAAGTGGTGGAGGCAGGATCGATTTTAACATTTAAAAGTAAAGTGGATAGGTATATGGACGGGAAGGGAATGGAGGGGTATGGTCTGAGTGCAGGCAGATGGGACTAGGGGAAAATAAATGGTCGGCACAGACTGGAAGGGCCGGGAGGGCCTGTTTCCGTGCTGTAATTGTTGTATGGTTATATATATAATATGTGGTTTAAATAGCAGCACGAAATAGACAGCACCATGTAGTAATATGAGCATTGAACACTAGATGGAGCTTATCTTTTCAGTCCCATTTTCTAATTAATGTGCAAATTTGGACACTGATGAGTTATGACTTCCATCTCAATTATATTGTATCTAAATCTGTGCAAATATTCATCTACTTCCCAGTCATGGGTCACGAAAGTTAAATTCTAGATGCAATTTTGATGCTTGGCCCACAGCCTAATGAGGGGGGGGACCTGATTGAAACGTACAGAATCGTGAAAGACTTGGACAGAGTGGATGTGGAGAGGGTCTAGGACCAGAGGTCACAGCCTCAGAATTAAAGGACGTTCTTTTAGAAAGGAGATGAGGAGGAATTTCTTTCATCAGAGGCTGGTGAATCTGTGGAATTCTTTGCCACAGAAGGCTGTGGAGGCCAAGTCAGCGGATATTTTTAAGGCATAGATAGATACTGTAGATTTGCGATTAGTACGGGTGTCAGAGGTTGTGGGGCAAAGGCAGGAGAATGGGGTTAGAAGGGAGAGGCAGATCAGCCACGATTGAATGGCGGAGTAGACTTGATGGGCCGAATGGGCAAATTCTACTCCTATCACTTATAACCTTATAAGCTGCAGCGTGGAAACAGGTACCAAGTCCACACCGACCACCCAATCACCCAGTAAACTATACCACTCACACTACGAACACTTTTACAACTTACCGAAACAATTAGTATACAAACCTGTTCCTACACTGTATCTCGAAACTAACCCAAGTATCCTTGACTCGAAGGGCCGAATGGCCTACTCCTGCACCTAATTTCTATGTTTCTATGTTTGACACTCATGTGGCCACCTGGGGTGATATCCCCCCCTCCCCCTTTAGTTTAGAGAATCAGTACGGAAACAGGCCCTTCGGCCCACCGGGTCCGCGCCGATCAGCGATCCCTGCATACTAACAGTATCCTACAGTATTTACATTTACCAAACCCATTAACCCACAAACCTGTATGCCTATGGAGTGTGGGAGGAAACCGGAGCACCTGGAGAAAACCGACATGGTCACAGGGAGAACATACAGACAGCACCCTTAATCAGGATCGAACCCTGGTCTCTGGCGCTGTGAGGCAGTGACTCTACCGCTGCGCCACCATGCGCCTAAAGAGCTCTTAAATAATTATTGCGGAGACTATGACTCGGAAGCAGTTTCAAAATGAGTGTTTTATGTTGTTTTTTTTAGCTTAGTTGAGTTTAGTGTACCGAGGTACAGTGCTATTTAGTAGACATGAGCGGAAATGTATTCACAACCAGGGGAGTGACCCTTTAGAATTCTGCAAACAAGAGGTTTGTGGTGGCTAAGGGAATGCGTTCATTCAAAACAGAGATCTATGGATTTCATAAGGTCGTAAGTGATAGGGGTAGAATTAGGCCATTCGGTCCATCAAGTCTACTCCGCCATTCATTCGTGTCTGATCTATCTCACTCCCTCCTAACCCCATTCTCCTGCCTTCTCCCCGTAACCCCTGACACCCGTACTAACCAAGAATCTATCTATCTCTGCCTTAAAAATATTCATTGATTTGGCCTCCACAGCTTTCCGTGGCAATGAATTCCACAGATTCACCACCCTCTGACTAAAGAATATTTTCAGCAGGAAAATGAGAGGTACGTGAATGGTTCTGGAATGGTTCAGCGCCCCCAAGCCGGCTGCCCTGCCAGCAGCGTGTTCTACTTTTCATTTCTACTTTAATTCAGGGGGTGCCGTCCAGTTGGTATCGCTGAACTACTTTTCCTGGTCCCTACCTGGTCGGAGAGGCAGCTTTTCTCCGGGCTGCACCGTCGACCCGTCCTCGCGGCCTACCAGCGGGCCTGGAGCAGCGTTTCCTGAGGGGGCCGCCCAGAACCTCGGCTTCGGCAGCAGCTCAGCGCTGGAGCACCATCGGGGAGCGGAGCGGGCGATACCTTGCCTGGGTCGCCGCGCTGGAGCTGCAGAATGTTGAGACCGCAGGTGAACATCGCGGAGCTGCGGGACTGTGGGGCGGCCGGCTGCGGGCGGCAGCGCTGAACTTTAACATCGGGAGCCTGGGATCTCTCGGCGAGATCACCAGTTGTGGAGCTCCATCCAGCGCGGCACTTGTTGGCTTCGGAAGCCATGGACTCCGGTAGGGAAGCGGCCGTTCCAGGTGTCCCAAGCCACTGTGAGGACTCTCCTGACGCCGGAACACCAGCACCCGGCGAGAAGGCCTAAAACATCGGGCCGCCGTAGCGCCGACTGCGGAGGCCTCAATAGGCCCGACTATGGGTGGACATGGGGATGGGACTGGACTTTGTGCTTTCCCCCACAGTGGGAACCATTGTGGGGGGATGTTTTTATGTTCATTGTTAATTCTTTAGTGTTGTGTCTTATCTTTATCTGTGTGCTGCATGGCAAGTCAAATTTCACTACACCAATTGGTGTATGTGACAATAAATGTCCTTTGTCCTTGTCCTTGTGTTTTTTAGTATGTCCAAATGTGTGTTTTAATGTCTCTCGGCATGACTTGTGTGGGGGGGGTGGTGAGGGGGGCAAGGGAGCAACCGCTTTCGGTTGCCTCCTCCCCGGAGAGACGACTTTTTCCATGTCGCCTCCCTCGCGGCCCAACACCATGGATTGGTGCGGCCTTTCCCGGAGTCGGGCCCGGAGCTCCAGGAATTTTTCATTGTGGAGCGGGGCGAACCCATGCCGGGGGTCGCCAGAAGGGAGTGCTCCGATTGCTGGCCCGCGGACTGCTACAGCCTGAAGCCGCGATCTGCGGAGCTTCTAGCCGGTGCCTGCGATCCCTCGCTGGGGATCCCTCTGAGGAGAAGAGCTCTGACCGCCGGCCTGCGGCCTACAACATCCTGAAGCCGCGGTCTCCGGTAGGGAAGCACCGATTCGGGACTTACCTTCCAGACGAGAGCGTCTGTACATCTGCGGAGGTTTAGGGCCCCGACCACGGGGGAACGATGGAGGAGGACTTGACTACTTTGTGCCTTCCACCACAGTGAAGAATGATGTGGTGGATGTTTGTGTTACATTTTTATTGTTTATTGTGCGTTCTGTTTTATTGTACCGCTCCTGGCAAATTCATTTGACTGCACTTTATTGTGTGTTATGAATAAATCTGATTGATTGATTGATATGGCCCGAGCATCGACCAGTGATGCACATTTAAGGAATCCTAATCCACCACCAGCCACATCTTCCCATCTCTACCCCTTTCCGCTTTCCGCAGAGACCATTCCCTCCGCAACTCCTTGGTTAACATCCCTTCCCACCCTCTCCCCAGGTACCTCCCACTGCAACCGCAGGAGATGCTGTACCTCCTCCTTCGACACTGCCCAAGGACCCCGACAGTCTTTTCAGGTGAGGCAGAGGTTCGCTTGCACCTCCTCCAACCTCATCTACTGTATCCGTAATCCAGGTGTGGACTCGGTGAGACCCAGCGCAGGCTCGGTGACAGTTTCGCTGAACACCTCCGTTCAGTGCGCCTAAACCCAGCTGATCTCTCGGCTGCTAAATCATTTTACCACCCCTACCATTCCCACACTGACCTTACTGACTACCTGACTCCCTTCCCCTATGAGTCAGAAGAAGGGTTTCGGCCCGAAATGTTACCTATCTCCTTCGCTCCATAGATGCTGCTGCACCCGCTGAGTTTCTCCAGCATTTTGTGTACCCTCGATTCTCCAGCATCTGCAGTTCCTTCTTTAACACCCACAATGACCTTTCTGTCCTGGGCCTCCTCCATTGTCAGAGTGAGGCCACATGCAAGCTGTTCACCATGTACAGATACAGAATGCAGGCAATAATGCTCAGTGCAAGATTATATCCAATAAAGTACGATAATAGTCCTTGATTAATAAAGATAGTCTGAGGGTCTCCAATGAGGTAGATAGTAGTTCAGGACTGCTGTCTAGTTGGTGATAGAATGTTTCAATTGCCTGATAATAGCTGGGAAGAAACTGTCCCTGAATCTGGAGGTGTGCGTTTTCACACTTCTGTACCCCTTTGCCCGATGGGGAAGCCCAGAAGGTTAAGGGGGGACTTGATTGAGGTCTTTAAAATGATGAAAGGGATAGACAGAGTTGACATGGATAAGCTTTTCCCATTGAGGGTAGGGAAGATTCAAACAAGAGGGCATGACATGAGAATTAAGGGACAGAAGTTTAGGGGTAACATGAGGGGGAACTTCTTTACTCAGAGAGTGGTGGCTGTGTGGAATGATCTTCCTCCAGAAGTGGTGGAGGCAGGATCGATTTTAACATTTAAAAGTAAAGTGGATAGGTATATGGACGGGAAGGGAATGGAGGGGTATGGTCTGAGTGCAGGTAGATGGGACTAGGGGAAAATAAATGGTCGGCACGGACTGGAAGGGCCGAGAAGGCCTGTTTCCGTGCTGTAATTGTTATATGGTTTATATTTTATATGAAGGGGAGAAGATGGAGTGACTGGAGCGAGACTGCTTCTTGGTTGTGTTGGTGGCCTTGCCGTGGCAGCGTAAAATATAGATGGAGCCAATGGAAGGGAGGTTGGTTTGTGTGACGGGTCTGGGCTGCGTTCCGCAATTCCCTGCAATTCCTCGCGGTCTTGGACGGAGCCGTTCCCAAAACCAAGCTGGGACGCGTCCCCGATAGAATGCTGTGGGTGGCGCATCTGTAGAAGTTGGTGAGACATGCCGGACTTCCTAAAGGGCCCGTCCTACTTGCCGATTTTTTTCGGCGACTGCCGCCGTCATATCAGTGTGGCCAAAAAGTTTTGAAGATTTCAAAATCCAGCGGAGACAAAAAAAATATTGAGACACTTGAAAAAAACACCGCGCGTCAATACGTCATCACGCTGCGTCATCGCCGCTAATTTTTCAGTGACCTGATTCGTCAGTCAATGATGCCGACAGTAGCTGACAAAATATCGCCAAGTGGGACAGGCCCTTAGGCCTTGTAAGGAAATGGCGGTGCGATGGAAACACAAAGGCGTTGAATGAGAGGGGAGGGGGAGTGACCGGGGTGAGCTTTGTCCTCGATTAGAAACATACAAAACATACAAAATATAGCCAAGGAACTGGCCTCAACTACCTTCTGTGGCAGAGAATTCCAGAGACTCGCCACTCTCTGTGTAAAGAATGTTTTTCTCATGTTTTGCTATATTTAAGAGGGAGTTAGATGTGGCCCTTGTGGATAAGGGGATCAGAGGGTATGGAGAGAAGGCAGGTACGGGATACTGAGTTGGATGATCAGCCATGATCATATCGAATGGCGGTGCAGGCTCGAAGGGCCGAATGGCCTACTCCTGCACCTAATTTCTATGTTTCTATGTTTCTATCTCGGTCCTAAAAGATTTCCCCCTTGTGACCCCTTATCCTGGACTTCCCCAACATCGGGAACAATCTTCCTGCATCTAGCCTGTCCAACCCCTTAAGAATTTTGTAAGTCTCTATAAGATCCCCCCCTCAATCTTCTAAATTCTAGCGAGTACAAGCCGAGTATTTCTTCATATGAAAGGAAGATTTTGCCGCCGGGTAGCGTTCCAGCCGACGTAATGAGCCAGACACCTCGTCATGCTGAAAACCATTTATTTTTTTTGTGATATGCAAATGCATAAGTATAAATATTTTAATTTCCATTACGATACGACAGTGAGAACATTCACAAAGCTCCGTGGCGGAAGGGAAAGAAACAAACGAACAGACAGACAGACACGGAAGCCGCAAAACATTTTTTGTTGCTTTTTTTTTCTCTTCTCTCTCTTCTTGTATTGCACAGTTCTGACAGCGTATCTGAGACCAGAGCTGTAAGCGTCAGTGCGACTACTAGAGGCAGCGGGGGGGGGGGGGGGGGGGCCACGACGCACACCAAACGTCACCTGCACCACGCGACAAAACGCTTAAAAAAAAGAAAAACCCAGATCCCACGCAGTCCCACATTCGTCACATGTTCAACACATGGTTGCTACGTCCTTTTACCAAAACACTTATTTGTTTAATACAAGAACAAGGAAAATACTCATGATTTCTCCAAAAATGGCGCACACACACACACACACACACACACACACACACACACACACACACACACACACACACACACAGATCTGGCAAAACAAAAAGGAGCAATGCCAATATATACCTCTGATAAGTTCTGTAAACAAGTGTTTAATACGCTTTAAAACCAGCTAAGAGCACAGATTTCTTATTTTTCTTTAAAGGCTGTAGAATGGGCAATAACTTCCTTTTCACAGGGATTTTGTCCCCACTAATAGCTGGGCGAGGACCGCTCATCCGCCCAGGGGTGAAACTGCACCCTGACGAACGGCTAACGCAGCGCCAGGACATCATGAGGCCACCAGGTGGCACCATGCAACCGCGAGTCGGAGTGAACACCACAGGTGGATAGAATACATACCCACGGCTTCACGGCGTTTAGTGTCCCTATCTCTGCATTCCTGTTCACTTCAACCAAAAAAAAAAACAAAGACCAAGTCCCGTGTTAGATTTCCTTCTGCACACAAAACAGATAAAGGCTGAGCAAAATTAATTTTAAAAAGTCTTTTTCCATCCAGCACTAAGTGGCTCCAAAGAGGGTCCACAGTTTTTTTTTTCCCACCCCCTATGATCGTCTTTCATGGACGAGGTTTTCTCCTCGGCGAAATGATGGCTCGTGAAACGGATGGAGCTACTCAATGCATTCAAATGGAATGTACGTTTTAGCATTTGCCTGCTAAAAACAGCAAGCATCTACATAGCCGGACTCTGCCCTGTTAACACAGCAACGTCCACTGAATGCCAACAAGGGATGCGTTCGTGTGGGAGATTGCCACGGATCATGATGGACATTCGATTCATGTCACCATGGTGGTGTTCATGTGAACTTACGGGTCCAAAGTGTGCCTGCAACTGCTTTTCCTCTCTCCCCCCAACCCCCCCCCCCCTCCACCCCAAAGTCCCCAAGTTTGATAAAGCCAGTAATTACATTATATCTACACAAAATACATTTTTTGCACCCAATATTTCAGACATTCAAGTGATCTTTTTTATAAATAGCAGAATATTTCTATTGGTCATTATAAACAAAGCAATGGAGGGGGGAAGGGGGGGGGAAGGGGAAGAAAATGGGGGAGATGTGGAGGGGGAAGAGAATTGAGAAAATGGGGCGCAGAAGAAAATAGTGGGGAAGGATATGGAGGGTGAAGGGGTGGGAAGGAAATGGGGTAATTAAATGGGGAAGGAAATGGCAGGGGTGATCAGGGCGGGGAAGGTTATGGGATGATGGGTGGGGAAGGATATGGGGGCGATGGAATGAGGAAGGATATGGGATGATGGGTGGGGAAGGCTATGGGGTGATAAGTGCGGGGAAGGATATGGGATGATGGAATAGGGAAGGATATGGGATGATGGAGGGGAGGATATGGAAGTGATGGGCAGGGAAGGATATGGGGGCGATGGGGGGGGGAAGGATATGGGGGTGATGGAGGGGGAGGATATGGGGGTGATGGAATGAGGAAGGATATGGGGTGATGGGCGGGGAAGGAAATGGGGTGATGGGCGGGGAAGCATATGGGGCGATGGGGGGGGGAAGGATATGGGATGATGGAGGGGGAAGGATATGGGGGTGATGGAGGGGGGAGGATATGGGGGTGATGGAATGAGGAAGGATATGGGGGGTGATGGAGGGGGAAGGATATGGGGGTGATGGAGGGGGAAGGATATGGGAGTGATGGAGAGGGAAGGATATGGGGGTGATGGAGGGGGAAGGATATGGGGGTGATGGAGGGGGGGGGATATGGGGGTGATGGATTGGGGAAGGATATGGGAGTGATGGAGAGGGAAGGATATGGGGGTGATGGAGGGAAGGATATGAGGGTGATGGAGGGGGGAGGATATGGGGGTGTCAGGGAGGGGCAGAGGAAGGCAACAAACAATGTTTGACTTCACAAAGGTAGCAACCCAAGAGCTTGGGGCCGGAGTGGAAGGAGATTCCAGCGTGCTTCTAAAGGATGGCCATCCATCGGGTTCTGCCTTTCGCCAATCTGCCTCCTTCCGCCGGCGTTGGAACCCGCTGCCGCGAGGCTGCTACGAGTCGCTGGGCCGGGCGGCCTCCTGGGGACAGTGGGCCCTGTCGGCCGGGCCCACCTCTGGGTGCGGGGCATCCGGGGGCGACGGCTGCCCCGGAGGCCTCTCCTCCTGCGAATGGACGACTCGCTCAATGGCCCCAGAGTCCGCGGTGGCTCTGGCCGCCTGGGCTCCAGGCCCGAGACCGCCACCAGTCTCGCAGGCTCCGTCCTTTACGGGTCGGCTCGGACTGTCGGCCCCCTCGGGCTCCTCCGCCACTGGCAATGCCCCAGCGGGCGAGCGAGTAGGGTGCAAGTTCGGAGAAACATCCTTGGCTTGTTCTACCTTGCCCCAAAGAGCGGTCAGCATGTTGCCGTCAGTGGGGGGAGGCGAGGCAGCATTGTCCTGAGGGCTGGGCGACTGATGTGAGGCGCTCTTCGCCACTATACACTGCTGCTCGGCTCTTTTAGACAAGCACATGTCCACCTTCGAAGTACTTGGCCCCGACAGGAAAGCAATGTCAAGGGTTCCTTCCAGTGGCTTCAGACTCAGAATGGACCGTCCCTCCATCTTACACTCGTTCATTTGCCTGGTTATGCACTCGGTCCCTGAACCCAACTGTGACTTGTCGACGCAGAGCTGGCCCACGCCGCCTACCATCTTGGGACAGTCGGCAGGCGTCGGCCTCAGGTGGCAGTGGGCGCTGCAAGACGTGCCGCCCGGCGCGTTCTTCCTCTTGACGAACGAAGGCTCCTCGTTGGCCGCCGACAACAGAGGCTTCGGCTGGGCGCCGTGGAGAGCGCCGGCCATTTCAGCTGGGCCCTTCCCACCTTCCCGGCAACTCCTCTTGCTGGGAGTTTTGGCCTCCAGCCTCTCGGGGCAGCGATGCGGCTCTTTGCCGTGCTTGCCTGCCCACTCCGGCCCGCCATCCTTCCCGCAGAGGCTCTCCACCCTGAGGCAGGGGCTGCCGGCACGTTTCTCGGCGCTCGGCGACACCGGCGGGGCACCCTGGTGAACTGGGCCGCTTGCGTTCGGCTCTGGGAACAGCGGCGGGCCGCTGAGAGGGCTGCACTGCTGGCTGGGAGGCCGAGTTTTGAAGTCTTTGCACTTGTGGGAATCCTCAGTCCCTTCCACGCTGGCGGCGACGACTTCTTCAGCCGCGTGGGCGTGCTCGTGGCCGGAGACGGCGCTCTGCTTCTGAAGCGATTCCCGCCGGACGTTCCAGTTCTTCTTCTTGGCCGCCACCTCCCTCAGCTTCTCTTTCTCGGCCTCGTCCGCTGCAGATTCCGGCCTCGCCGCCGGCTTCCTGGCCGCCGGCCGCTTGAGGCAGCCCTGCTCGACCGGCCGCACCCTGGTGAGGGTGGGCATCTCGAAGGCGTTCTCCTCCAGGCTGTGGAGGCAGAGGTCCCTCTGCACGCACTCCTTCCTCCCCTCCGCCCCCGGCCCCTCCAGGCTGAGCTTGCGGCCCCCGCACAGCTGCTGCTGCTGCTGCTGCTTCTTGTCGCTCGCGTAGGACGGCGACAGCTTCTCGGCCGACTGCACCCTCTTCAGCAACGGCGAGCGGGGGGGCTCGGCGCTCTTGGGCCGCACCATGTGCCGCAGGATGGTGGGCGGCGAGTGCATCTTCCCCGGGAAGGGCTGCGCCATCTTGCAGCCTCCCACTGAGTGCCCCAGCAGCGGGGAGGGCGAACGCTGGGGCGAGGTGGGCTGAGGGGTGGGAGACGGAGTCCGCGCCAGGGGCGACAGGGGGATGTTGCCCGCTGACTTGCGCCTGCCCGACCTGTACCTCTGCCCGCTCAGCTTGGAGCTCAGTCCGTGGAGCGTGCTCGGCCGAATGTGGCCCGAGCCGGCGGGAGAATTGGGGGCGCTGGAGCTGGGGGAGCTGCTCTGAGACGAGTTCGTACCTGTTGTTGAAACACATTGCAGCGGTTAGTTTCCGTCTAGTTCCGAGATACAGCGCGGGAACCTCCCCTTCGGCCCAACCTCCCAGCCCGTGCCGACCAACGCCCCCTGCGCGTCGACACCACCCCACACGCCCACCTGGGACTATTCTACATTTACACCAACCCTGGGCGCCACGGTGGCGCAGCGGTAGAGTTGCTGCCTTGCAGCGCTGGAGACCCGGCTTCGATCCTGTGCGGAGTTTGTACGTTCTTCCCCGTGACTGCGTGGGTTTTCTCCGAGATCTTCGGTTTCCATCCACGCTCCAAAGATTGGCCTGGTAAAAATTGTACATTGTCCCTGGGATCGAACCCGTGTCTCTGGCGCTGCAAGTCCTGTAAGGCAGCAACTCGACCACTTTGCCAGTGTGCCGTCTGCACTTTGTATCTGCCTTTGGTGTAAATCAGCGACATAATAACAAGAAACTGATGTTGCCAGGACTATAGGGTCTGAGCTATAGGGAGAGGTTGAGCAGGTCAGCACTCTTATTCCATGCAAGGCAGGGGGTTGAGGGGTGATCCAGAACAAGGGGTCACAGTCTAAGGATAAGGGGGAATTCCTTTAGGACCGAGATGAGGAAAACATTCTTTACACAGAGAGTGGTGAGTCTCTGGAATTCTCTGCCACAGAAGGTAGTTGAGGCCAGTTCATTGGCTATATTTAAGAGGGCGTTAGATGTGGCCCTTGTGGCTAAAGGGTTCAGGGGGTATGGAGAGAAGGCAGGTACGGGATACTGAGTTGGATGATCAGCCATGATCACATTGAATGGCGGTGCAGGCTCAAAGGGCCGAATGGCCTACTCCTGCACCTATTTTTCTATGTTTCTATCTTATAGAAATGTATAAAAGTGGATTAGATCAGGTAGAGGTGGGTGATTGCAACCTTCATTTAGGACCGAAATGAGGAAAACATTCTTTACACAGAGAGTGGTGAGTCTCTGGAATTCTCTGCCACAGAAGGTAGTTGAGGCCAGTTCATTGGCTATATTTAAGAGGGCGTTAGATGTGGCCCTTGTGGCTAAAGGGTTCAGGGGGTGTGGAGAGAAGGCAGGTACGGGATACTGAGTTGGATGATCAGCCATGATCACATTGAATGGCGGTGCAGGCTCGAAGGGCCGAATGGCCTACTCCTGCACCTATTTTCTATGTTTTTTTCTATGTTTCACGTGGTCCGCCCTGTTTCGACTAATGCAATCAACTCGACGTGCACAAACGGAAGATCAAATAGAACAAGTTGTCCAACAACTTTAGGCTGTGCACGCCACACGAAAGAGGGAGAAGAAGAGGAATAGGTCAGGTTGATTCACAGTCTCTTGCCCAGAGTTGGGGAATCGAGGACCAGAGGACATAGGTTTAAGGTGAAGAGGAAAAGGTTTAATAGGGATTGGTGTGGTAACTTTTTCACACAAAGGGTGGTGGGTGTATGGAACAAGCTGTCGGAGGAGGTAGTTGAGGCAGGGACTATCCCTACAGTTAGGTACACGGATAGGACAGGTTTGGAGGGATATGGGCCAAACGCAGGCAGGTGAGACTAGTGTAGCTGGGGCACGTAGTTGGGTGTGGGCAAGTTGGGCTGATTCCACGCTGTATCACTCTATGATTCTAGCAGTTCCTTCTCAAGCAGAATACAAACAGAATACTAACCAGACTGGAAGTCGGGGGCTGAGCGGAAGGACTGGGTTGGTGACCGTGGCGATAGACTGTGTGTGGGCGATCCTGGCATACTGTCGCTGGAGGAAAGCGAGCGGTTCAGGGACGAGAAGCTTCGGCTGCTGTGCAGTATGACGGGCTGCTTGGCAAACCTCTTAAACAGAGATTTCCTCCTGTTTACAAATAAGAGAGGCAGACTGTTACACTTTGCCATCAATTTTCACTTCACGTTAAACGTAAGCCCCTGTCACACTGTATGTGACCATACTGATTCCTGGGATGTCAGGACTTTCATATAGAAACATAGAAACATAGAAATTAGGTGCAGGAGTAGGCCATTCGGCCCTTCGAGCCTGCACCGCCATTCAATATGATCATGGCTGATCATCCAACTCAGTATCCCGTACCTGCCTTCTCTCCATACCCTCTGATCCCCTTAGCCACAAGGGCCGCATCTAACTCCCTCTTAAATATAGCCAATGAACTGGCCTCAACTACCCTCTGTGGCAGAGAGTTCCAGAGACCCACCACTCTCTGTGTGAAAAAAGTCCTTCTCATCTCGGTCCTAAAGGATTTCCCCCTTATCCTTAAGCTGTGACCCCTTGTTCTGGACCTCCCCAACATCGGGAACAATCTTCCTGCATCCAGCCTGTCCAACCCCTTAAGAATTTAATAGAGATCTTTTAGAGGTGTACAAAATCATGAGAGGAATAGAGCGGGAAGTTTCTATAAGATCTTAGGGAAAGACTGGATAGACTCGGCTTGTACTCGCTGGAATTTAGAAGATTGAGGGGGGATCTTATAGAAACTTACAAATTCTTAAGGGGTTGGACAAGCTAGATGCTGGAAGATTGTTCCCGATGTTGGGGGAGTCCAGAACAAGGGGTCACAGTCTAAGGATATGGGGGAATTCCTTTAGGACCGAGATGAGGAAAACATTTTTCACACAGAGAGTGGTGAGTCTCTGGAATTTCATTTCGGAGTCACGTGAGTGACTTCGTGAAGAGCCCGCCGGCGCGCATGCTCGACATATCGTCGTATCGCGTTGCTGCGACGGCTGACGGAGGAGCGTGCTCCTCGCCAGCCCTTCATAAGGGAACCACGCAGGTAAGTATGCTACCTTAAGTTGGTGGTTCTTGTTGTGTTTGCTTCACAGCAAGAACATGGATGGGAGTTTGAGAGGCCGGAGATCGGGAAGAAGTCGCCGGCCAGCAGTTCCGGAGCGAGAGTTGTCGGGGGTACCTGCAACGCAGACCGGAACGAGGGCGGAGATGTCGCTGAGCTCTGTATTTTCAGGTCCGGACCCGACCGCACACCACAGCTCGGAGGAGTCCGACGAGGAGGAGTGTGGTGTGCCGCCAGAGCAGGACGACCCTGCCATGGCAGCCAGGTCGTCAGCAGGCTTGCTGACGGCTTCGAGCAGAAGGGTCCGTGCGGCTGCACGGCCCGTTTCACGCAGCCCTCTGAGAAGGGGAAGGGCAGGAGCCCAGCAGCCTAACCCTGTCGGGGCTAAGGCTCGATGTGGCTACCAAATTTGCAGCCCCTCATTCGTTGGGGCTTCCCATGAATACGAAGTTGGCAGCCACAGTGGACTTCCTAAATAATCACCAGCTTCAGGAGGAAGTCCTACTACAAGCCATGAGCCGTCACAAGGCTCCATCAAACTGCAATTCCCTCAACGTGCCTGTGGTCAATACGCCAATATGGGGCAACATCAGTGCGGCTATCCGTCAGCAGGAGCTGAAAATTCAGCGGATCCTGAAACTCCTCATGGCCGGGATTACTGCCTTTGTGCGGTCGGTCGACGGAGAGGAGCTTAATTTGGACCAGGAGGATGCTCTGGCGCTTCTGTGCGCTACTCAAAACGAAATAAACGGCTTTCGCAAAAACAGCATCCGCCCAGCGCTCAACCCTAAGTTTGCAGGGTTGTGCAAACCACCGCCGCCGCCGCCGCCCCGTCAGCTCTTTGGCGAAGACCTCTCCAAAAGGGTCAGAGAGCTGGATGAACAAGCCAAGACCGTGGGGCTCATGCGCTCTCACAGTGCCCCCACGCCATCAAGCTCGAAAGCCCCACTTGGCCGTTCACGAGGGTCTGTCAGCACTTCCACCAGGAATTACCCTCCAGCTCCAAACCGATATCAGCCACCCCAACCCCAGGGGTCTTTTTTAGGACAGGCTCGGCAGAAGCCGAGGTGGAAAATGAGGACGCCACGACCTCAAACCAACCCAGCACCTCCACGACCACCCACTCGTGTCAGGGACCGCCGGTAACCACAGAGGTGAGGCGATCTGGTTCTCTTTTTTCTCTTTGTTTAACTCCACATGTTGGTGGGCGTTTGCGGTTGTTTGCGGGTGCATGGGGTGACATTACCAGCGATGAGTATGTGTTACGGAATATTCAGGGCCATAGTATTGAGTTTATTAATGGGGACATCCCTCCACCTCAGCATAGACCGGGTCGTACTTTCAAACTAACGGCTGCGGAACAGTCAGTAGGCTATAAGGAAATTTTAAGGTTGGAACAGAAAGGGGTCATAGAGAGAACGGTTCATGAGCCCGTTGAGTATGTTTCCAATATTTTTACTAGATCTAAGAAAGATGGAGGCTGTAGAGTCATTATTGATCTGACCACTCTGAATAACTTTGTAACATATACTCATTTTAAAATGGACACGTTTGAAACGGCCAAATCATTGATTTCACAAGGGTGCTTTATGGCATGCATTGATTTACAGGATGCGTACTATACCGTACCTATGAAAAAATATTACAGAAGGTTCTTAAAATTTATCTGGATGGATCAGCTGTGGCAATATAGGGCGTTGCCTAATGGGCTCACCACAGCCCCTCGCTTATTTACTAAATTGGTGAAGCCAATTATGGCTTATTTAAGACAAAGACATCATATTGTTATGGCCTATTTAGATGATATTTTAATTGTCGGCCACACCTTGGAATTAGCACAACAAGGGGTGGCAGCTGCGGTCAATTTGTTCCAACAGCTTGGGTTCATTGTTCATCCAGAAAAATCTAAGTTCTGCCCCACCCAGGTAATTAATTATCTGGGGTTCCAGGTGAATTCCATTAGCATGAGAGTCACCATACCAATTAACAAAATTGAGGAGGTAACACAGGTGTGTACAGACTTGGTTAATACTCGTATACCATCGATTCGTCACACAGCTACTGTCATTGGCAAGATTGTGGCTTTGTTTCCGGCAGCCCGGTATGGACCTCTGCATTATCAAAACTTGCAGAGAGCCAAGATCGCTGCGTTGCGACGGCATGCTGGTCATTATGATCGATCAATGCGGCTGCCGCCTGCAGCATTGGATGAATTACGATGGTGGGTTTGCCACATTAGTAAATCGTTCAAAACTATTATTGAGGCGAAACCGATGATATACTTACAAACTGATGCGAGCTCTGATGGCTGGGGAGCTACGAATCAATTCTCTAGTTGTGGGGGCCGATGGGATACCCTTGAGAATACGATGTTGGTATCACAAGGGATCAACTATTTGGAGCTGCTTGCAGCGTTTCACGGACTTCGTGCATATTGTTCCAAGATCATTGGAGCACATGTCCGGCTCCAAATAGACAATACCACAGCGGTGGCATATTTAAACCACATGGGCGGTACCAGGTCAGTTTCATGTGATAAATTGGCTAATTCAATTTGGCTCTGGTGTGTCAAGAGAGACATTTGGATTTCAGCTACCTATTTGCCAGGTGAGCTTAATATTGTGGCGGACGCCAGGTCACGCAAGTTCAATGATAATATTGAATGGATGTTACATCCTGAAATTTTTGCAAAAATCACAGCCAAATTTGGGAAACCGGACATTGACCTTTTTGCG
Source organism: Raja brachyura (assembly GCA_963514005.1). The sequence continues at coordinate 10,817,454 of OY740783.1, read as the reverse complement.
TCCTGGTTGAACCATCAGGTACCAACCTACGTCGCGTGGGAACCAGATCCTGGGGCTATAGCGTTAGATGCATTCTCGCTAGACTGGGGGAATTGCTTTTTCTATGCATTCCCCCCGTTTTGCCTCATCAGTCGGGTATTACGTAAAATTCAGATGGACGGTGCCAAGGGCATCCTTATCATACCCGACTGGCCTACACAGCCATGGTATCCGATGGTCTTTGACACGCTCAGTGAACCTTGGGTCCGTTTGCAGGGTAGCCCAGAATTAGTTACTCACCCTGTTTCAGGGGAGCCACATCCCTGCCATGGCTATTTAAATTTGTTGGCTTGCAGATTCTGAATCGGCCTTTAGAACAATACGGCCTTTCTACCCGGACCATGGATACCATTGCGGCGTCGTGCCGAGAGTCTACAAGGCGAAGATACCGCTCTCACATCAGGAAGTGGGAAGCCTTCTGCAGCCGCTCTCGCATCACGTACGATGCCGTGACTATAACCGACGTCCTGGAATTCCTCGCGGGGTTGCACCATGATGAACACTTAAGCTACAGTGCCATCAACAGCGCCAGGAGCGCTCTATCATTCTACCTCAATATTGAGGTGGGATCCAACAAGCTAGTGTCCAGCTCATGCGGGGTATTTTCAATACGAATCCGCCTACACCACGCTACAATATCACCTGGGATGTCAGGGTAGTTTTAGCTCTGCTCAGGACGTGGTCCCCCATGGAAGGGCTCCAGCTGGACAAACTCACCATGAAGCTGGTGATGTTACTAGCGCTGACTTCAGCACAGAGGGTACAGACACTCCACAAACTACGTGTCGACAGAATGATGTCTACCCCCACAGAAGTAGTTTTCTTTGTTGACGAGCTACTGAAGCAACACAGACCTGGGTGCACAGGGCTGCAGCTGAAGTTCCCGGCATACCCCGCCGATGCTAGGCTATGCTTAGCCTCCCATATCCGTTACTACGTCAAGGTGACGGCAAGCATCAGAGGAATGGAGAGATACCTGCTTGTCACTCATAAGAGACCTCACCATCGAGTGACAACACAGACGATATCCAGGTGGCTTCGAGTCGTCTTGGGTAAGTCAGGTATCGACACTAATGTGTTCAAATCTCATTCCACCAGGGCTGCATCGACGTCGGCGGCGAGGGTCATGGAGGTGCCCATGGGCCATATTCTCGCCACAGCAGGATGGGCTAATGAGACGGTGTTCCAGCGGTTCTACAACCGGCCCGTTGCTGCGCCTCTACAGTTCGCAGAAGCCGTGCTAGATGCGGGGCAAGAACATGGAGATGTCCCCGAATGAGGGGTTTTGATTTGTTTGTTAATAAATATGCTTTGTTTTGCAATATGGACTAGTCAGCAAGTTATTCCTCCCATCCATCCCTGGTAGTGGTGTGACAGCATGGACGTGGTCCAGGGCGTGTCATCACAGAAGCTTTGAAGTCTTCACGAAGTCACTCACGTGACTCCGAAATGAAATAGTAAGATTGAACGAGAACTTACCAGTTCGAAGGTTGATCATTATTTCATGAGGAGTCGAAGTGAGGGATTTCGTGCCCTCCTCGCCCAACCCTCAATCACCTTCAGCTGGTAATCTTAGTCGTTTCATTCTTACTATGTGAAGTCATTTCTTGATTGGTTTCTGTGATTCCACGCCGCTACTTTGAAGTATGTCGAGCATGCGCGCCGGCGGGCTCTTCACGAAATCCCTCACTTCGACTCCTCATGAAATAATGATCAACCTTCGAACTGGTAAGTTCTCGTTCAATCTTACTATTCTCTGCCACAGAAGGTAGTTGAGGCCAGTTCATTGGCTATATTTATGAGGGTGTTAGATGTGGCACTTGTGGCTAAAGGAATCAGAGGGTATGGAGAGAAGGCAGGTACGGGATACTGAGTTGGATGATCAGCCATGACCACATTGAATGGCGGTGCAAGCTTGATGGGCCGAATGGCCTACTCCTGCACCTATTTTTCTATGTTTCTATGTGGTAATTCACGAGTTCTCCCGTGTTTCCCCCCGATTCGGACTCGGACAATGTCCGTAGCGGTTCCGCAGGAGTTCGTGGATGTGTCGTAGCGGCTCGTAATGCTAACGGTAGGTACTCGGGACATCCGGTAAACTCGTGACGTTTTTTTCATCCCTGCAAAAAATGTCCACGAGTAAAAAAAATTATACTTCCAGATTCAGGGATAGTTTCGTCCCGGTTGTTATCAGGCAACTAGGCTTGTATTCACTGGAGTTTAGAAGGATGAGGGGATATCTTATAGAAACATATACAATTATAAAAGGACTGGACAAGCTAGATGCAGGAAAAATGTTCCCAATGTTGGGCGAGTCCAGAACCAAGGGCCACAGTCTTAGAATAAAGGGGAGGCCATTTAAGACTGAGGTGAGAAAAATGTTTTCACCCAGAGAGTTGTGAATTTATGGAATTCCCTGCCAAAGAGGGCAGTGCAGGCCAAATCACTGGATGGATTTAATAGAGAGTTAGATAGAGCTCTAGGGGCTAGTGGAGTCAAGGTATATGGGGAGAAGGCAGGCCATGGGTTATTGATCAGCCATGATCACAATGAATGGTGGTGCTGGCTCAAAGGGCCGAATGGCCTCCCCCTGCACCTATTTTCTATGTTTCTATAACTGAACCATCCTAGAACAATCTGCCCAATATGCGCCTGAAGTCCCACAAACCCTTCTGGTGTTCCGTCAAATCCCTGGAAGACTTTGACTCCAAGACCGAGTGGCGTAGAGCCTGGAAAGATGGCAAAAACCAACAATGGAGAGGTCATCACAGACCCCGGGGTTTGACCTCCGTCGCAGGCAATGGCCAACCCTGAACAGAATCTGCACCCTCCATGCAAGGACAGCCCATCACCTGCACAAATGGGGGATGACAGACAGCCCTGCTTGCGACTGCGGACATCCAGACCAGACCATCCCACACATCGCGAATGACTGCCCACTGAGGCTTGTCCCTGGGGGCATCAAAGCCCATCCACCCAGTAACTGATGCTGCCCTGGCCTGGATGTCTACCCTTCGTCTACAACTTTAGGCTGTGCACGCCTGACGCAAGAAGAAGAGGAAGACCACCCTTCCACAACCAGAGAGCAGACCTGAACTATCCACCTCATTGGAGACCCTCCGGCTATCTTCGATCGGACTTAACCTTGCACTAAATGTTATTCCCTTATCGCGTATCCATAACATTGTAAAAGGGCTCGGTTGTAATCATGTATTGTCTTTCCGCTGACTGGATAGCACGCAACAAAAGCTTTTCACCGCACCTCGGTACACGGGACACGTGATCATTTCCAGTAGAACGCTGGGCTGCAATGATGCGGGTTTATAGTAAGGATATTACTCCACAATGTGCTGGGCAGCACGGTGGCGCAGCGGTAGAGTTGCTGCCTTACAGCACCAGAGACCCGGGTTCGATCCCGACTACGGGTGCTGTCTGTATGGAGTTTGTACGTTCTCCCCGTGACCTGCGTGGGTTTTCTCCGGGTGCTCCGGTTTCCTCCCACACTCCAAAGCCGTGCAGGGTTGTAAGTTAATTGGCTTGGGGTAAAACCGTAAATTGTCCCCAGTGTGTGTGTGTGTGTAGGATAGTGTTAATGTGCGTGGATCGCTGGTCAGTGTGGACTCGGTGGGCCGAAGGGCCTGTATCCATGCTGTATCTCTAAAGTGAAGAAAGCTAATAGCCTGTTGGCCTTATAACACGAGGAGTCGAGTATAGGAGCAAAGAGGTCCGTCTGCAGTTGTACAGAGCCCTAGTGAGACCACACCTGGAGTATTGTGTGCAGTTCTGGTCCCCTAATTTGAGGAAGGGCATTCTTGCTATTGAGGGAGTGCAGCGTAGGTTTACAAGGTTAATTCCCGGGATGGCGGGACTGTCATATGCTGAGAGAATGGAGCGGCTGGGCTCGTACACTCTGGAGTTCAGTAGGATGAGAGGGGATCTCATTGAAACATATAAGATTATTAAGGGTTTGGACACGCTAGAGGCAGGAAACATGTTCCCGATGGTACACAAAAGGCTGGAGAAACACAAAAGAAGGAGATGGGCGACGTTTCGGGTCGAGACCCTTCAAAAAAAGGGTCTCAACCCGAAACGTCGCCTATCTCCTTCGCTCCTTAGATGCTGCTGCACCCGCTGAGTTTCTCCAGCCTTTTGTGTACCCTCAATTCTCCAGCATCTGCAGTTCCTTCTTAAACGCTTCTTACATGTTCCCGGTGTTGGGGGAGTCCAGAACCAGGGGCCACAGTTTAAGAATAAGGAGTAAGCCATTTAGAATGGAGACGAGGAAACCCTTTTTCTCACAGAGAGTGGTGAGTCTGTGGAATTCTCTGCCTCAGAGGGCGGTTCTCTGGATGCTTTCAAGAGAGAGCTAGATAGGGCTCTTAAAGATAGCGGAGTCAGGGGATATGGGGAGAAGGCAGGAACGGGGTACTGATTGGGGATGATCAGCCATGATCACATTGAATGGCGGTGCTGGCTCGAAGGGCCGAATGGCCTACTGCACCTATTGTCCATTGTCTAAACTCTACCAGCTTGGAATAAACTGTCCCTGAATCTGACACAAAGAGCTGGTGTATAATTGGGCTTAAAGGGACTATTTTTGCAGTAAACATTATTCCCTGTACTCTGTCTCTGTACACTGTGGACAGCTTGATTGTAATCATGTATAGTCTTTTCGTTGACAGGACAGCACGCAACAAAACAGCTTTTCACTGCACCTCGGCACACGTGAGACTAAACTCCTCTTGTAAGCAGCATCTGCAGTTGTGGAGGAAGGAACTGCAGATGCTGGTTTACACCGAAGACGGACACAAAATGCTGGAGTAACTCAGCGGGACGGGCAGCGTCTCTGGAGAGAAGGAATGGGCGATACTTTTGGATGAGACAGTCTGAAGAAGAGATTTGACCCGAAATGTCATCCATTAAGAATAAGGAGTAAGACATTTAGAACGGAGATGAGGAAACACTTTTCAACACAGAGAGTTGTGAGTCTGTGGAATTCACCTCAGAGGGCGGTGGAGGCCGGTTCTCCATATACTTTCAAGAGAGAGCTACATAGGGCTCTTGAAGATAGCAGGATCAGGGGATATGGGGAGAAGGCAGGATCGGGGAATTGATTGTGGATGATGAGCCATGATCACATTGAATGGCGGTGCTGTCTCGAAGGGCCGAATGGCCTACTCCTGCACCTGTTGTCTATTCCTTCTCTCCAGAGATGCTGCCTGTCCCGCTGAGTTACGCCAGCATTTTGTGTGAAGCATCTGCAGGTCTTTGTATCTAATCATTCATACGGTGGCGTATGGGAGGAATGGCATTTCTTGCTGCAACGATTACCTTTCTTGACCTTCCTTCTTTTTGGTTTTCTTACTCCGTCTCATCATTCGGCTCCTGTAGCTGGGTCTCCTGGCCGGGCCAGTTCGGATTGAGGTGTTCTCAAAGGAGGTGGTCGTGATGGCGACCTTGTTGCCACTCTGTGGTCATGGTGAGAAAGAACAGGAGCATTACCAGTGAGGCGGAGTGCACGCGTTTCAACAGCGAATCTCAAACGTCCGAATCACGCACTGTAGCGTCTCATGGGGTGGCCATAACCTCTCCAACCTCTTCCACCCGGAGTCACACTCGACAGGACACTCTCTTTCAAAACCCACCTTCAGAACACCAATGCCAAGGTCAACACTCGCAACAACATCCTGGTAAACTCAAAGTGGGGCGCTAATCCACCAACCCTCCTAGCCCTGTGCTTCTCCACAGCTGAATGCGCGTGCTCAAGCTGGAGCCGCTCCCACCACACAAAACTGGTTGACACAGCCCTCAACGACACCTGCCGCATTATCACGGGATGCATAAAGACAACGCCAGTCCCGTGCCTCTACGCCCTAGCTGGTATCGCCCCCCCCCCCCCCCCCCCCCCCATATCAGACGATCCAACGTCGCCCAAGACGAGCGGAGAGCACAGGAGATCGATACCAGGCACCCCCTGCACGGACACACAGCACCTCCACCCCGACTGAAATCCAGAGCCAGTTTCTTGCAGACAGTCCCACCTCTCCAGACAACCAAAGAAACAGCAAGGACCAACATCTGGAAAGATGAATGGAACCAGCTCAACACACGAGCCCACGACTGGATGGAGAGAGGAATCACTCCGACTGAATGCCTCGCCAGCGGGCATGACCTCCCATGGCCAACCTGGAAGACCCTCAACAGATTACGAGTGGAGCAGGGGAGGTGCAAAGCACTTATGAAAGCATGGAACTACCAGGCAGAAGACACATGCAGCTGTGGGGCAGTACAGACAATGTCGCACCTACTGGAGTGTGACGATGCCCCCCAGTGCAGCCCCCAGGACCCGGCTGAACCGACCCGACCCGACCAGCTGTGACCTGCGCCAGATACTGGCAGAACCACATCTGAGATGGCAACGGACTCGAAGAAGAAGACTGTAATTCTAGCCAAGATTTTAAAATATCACTATAAATTGTAACCTCACAGTGATTTTTAACACAGTATCGGGCAGCACGGTGGTAGAGTGACTGCCTTACAGCGCTTGCAGCGCCGGAGTTCGATCCCGACTACGGGTGCTGTCCGTACGGAGTTTGTACATTCTCTCTGCGTGGGTTTTCTCCGAGATCTTCGGTTTCCTCCCACACTCCAACGACGAACAGGTTCGTAGGTGAATTGGCCTGGTATAAGTGTAAAATTGTCCCTAGTGTGTAGGGTAGTGTTAATGTGCGGGGGATCGCTGGTGGATGGGCCGAAGGGCCTGTTTCCATGCTGTATCTCCAAACTAAACTAAACTAAAATTATATCATTGCTTATGAAACATAATTTCATTTCGGAGTCACGTGAGTGACTTCGTGAAGAGCCCGCCGGCGCGCATGCTCGACATATCGTCGTATCGCGTTGCTGCGACGGCTGACGGAGGAGCGTGCTCCTCGCCAGCCCTTCATAAGGGAACCACGCAGGTAAGTATGCTACCTTAAGTTGGTGGTTCTTGTTGTGTTTGCTTCACAGCAAGAACATGGATGGGAGTCTAAGAGGCCGGAGTTCGAGGAGAAGTCGCCGGCCAGCAGTTCCGGATCGAGAGTTGTCGGGGGTACCTGCAACGCAGACCGGAACGAGGGCGGAGATGTCGCTGAGCTCTGTATTTTCAGGTCCGGACCCGCTCGCACACCACAGCTCGGAGGAGTCCGACGAGGAGGAGTGTGGTGTGCCGCCAGAGCAGGACGACCCTGCCATGGCAGCCAGGTCGTCAGCAGGCTTGCTGACGGCTTCGAGCAGAAGGGTCCGTGCGGCTGCACGGCCCGTTTCACGCAGCCCTCTGAGAAGGGGAAGGGCAGGAGCCCAGCAGCCTAACCCTGTCGGGGCTAAGGCTCTGCCTGCCGCCAAGGAGCGGTCAGGTTCCAGGACGGGACCCGGGGCAGCTGTGAGGTCCAGCCGTCGCCCCCCAACTTTCGACGCCGGGACGAGTCAGTTGGGGGTCCCGTCACGGTCGCCGAACCCCCCATGGATGGGTGGGCGAGACCATGCGTCGGCAAGGTCCACGATGTGGGCAGCTGGCAAGCCTGCACGGGCCCAAGGTATCCAGGCTTCGGCTGGTGCTGACACCATGCCGCATCTGTCCATAGAGGCAACGGCTTCCGCTCCCGCTAAACGGAGGCGGTTGAACACGCCCGTGCAGGAATCGCGCAGTTTCGCCTCGGCGGCTGTCGACGACAACTACCGGCACCGGCAGGGCCTCGACGAGGTGCGGGCCGATGACAGGAGCCCCGGCCAATTTTCAGAGCCGGAGGACTCCGACCACCTGAGTGTTCAGGGTGAAGGGCGTATTGACCGGATGGAGCGGCTGCTGGAGCTTCTCCTACAAGGTCAACAACAACAGGCATCCAGCAGCGACAGGCACAGGGCTTCATCACCAGCTTCGTACACCAGCCTGGAGCAGCAGGACGAGGAGGCCGTGGTTGACCCCATCCCACCCCCGCCTGAATTACCGGCGGAGGACCTCCTCGATGTGGCTACCAAATTTGCAGCCCCTCATTCGTTGGGGCTTCCCATCAATACGAAGTTGGCAGCCACAGTGGACTTCCTAAATAATCACCAGCTTCAGGAGGAAGTCCTACTACAAGCCATGAGCCGTCACAAGGCTCCATCAAACTGCAATTCCCTCAACGTGCCTGTGGTCAATACGCCAATATGGGGCAACATCAGTGCGGCTATCCGTCAGCAGGAGCTGAAAATTCAGCGGATCCTGAAACTCCTCATGGCCGGGATTACTGCCTTTGTGCGGTCGGTCGACGGAGAGGAGCTTAATTTGGACCAGGAGGATGCTCTGGCGCTTCTGTGCGCTACTCAAAACGAAATAAACGGCTTTCGCAAAAACAGCATCCGCCCAGCGCTCAACCCTAAGTTTGCAGGGTTGTGCAAACCACCGCCGCCGCCGCCGCCCCCGTCAGCTCTTTGGCGAAGACCTCTCCAAAAGGGTCAGAGAGCTGGATGAACAAGCCAAGACCGTGGGGCTCATGCGCTCTCACAGTGCCCCCACGCCATCAAGCTCGAAAGCCCCACTTGGCCGTTCACGAGGGTCTGTCAGCACTTCCACCAGGAATTACCCTCCAGCTCCAAACCGATATCAGCCACCCCAACCCCCAGGGGTCTTTTTTAGGACAGGCTCGGCAGAAGCCGAGGTGGAAAATGAGGACGCCACGACCTCAAACCAACCCAGCACCTCCACGACCACCCACTCGTGTCAGGGACCGCCGGTAACCACAGAGGTGAGGCGATCTGGTTCTCTTTTTTCTCTTTGTTTAACTCCACATGTTGGTGGGTGTTTGCGGGTGCATGGGGTGATATTACCAGCGATGAGTATGTGTTACGGAATATTCAGGGCCATAGTATTGAGTTTATTAATGGGGACATCCCTCCACCTCAGCATAGACCGGGTCGTACTTTCAAACTAACGGCTGCGGAACAGTCAGTAGGCTATAAGGAAATTTTAAGGTTGGAACAGAAAGGGGTCATAGAGAGAACGGTTCATGAGCCCGTTGAATTTGTTTCCAATATTTTTACTAGACCTAAGAAGGATGGAGGCTGTAGAGTCATTATTGATCTAACCACTCTGAATAACTTTGTAACATATACTCATTTTAAAATGGACACGTTTGAAACGGCCAAATCATTGATTTCACAAGGGTGCTTTATGGCATGCATTGATTTACAGGATGCGTACTATACCGTACCTATGAAAAAATATTACAGAAGGTTCTTAAAATTTATCTGGATGGATCAGCTGTGGCAATATAGGGCGTTGCCTAATGGGCTCACCACAGCCCCTCACTTATTTACTAAATTGGTGAAGCCAATTATGGCTTATTTAAGACAAAGACATCATATTGTTATGGCCTATTTAGATGATATTTTAATTGTCGGCCACACCTTGGAATTAGCACAACAAGGGGTGGCAGCTGCGGTCAATTTGTTCCAACAGCTTGGGTTCATTGTTCATCCAGAAAATTCTAAGTTCTGCCCCACCCAGGTAATTAATTATCTGGGGTTCCAGGTGAATTCCATTAGCATGAGAGTCACCATACCAATTAACAAAATTGAGGAGGTAACACAGGTGTGTACAGACTTGGTTAATACTCGTATACCATCGATTCGTCACACAGCTACTGTCATTGGCAAGATTGTGGCTTTGTTTCCGGCAGCCCGGTATGGACCTCTGCATTATCAAAACTTGCAGAGAGCCAAGATCGCTGCGTTGCGACGGCATGCTGGTCATTATGATCGATCAATGCGGCTGCCGCCTGCAGCATTGGATGAATTACGATGGTGGGTTTGCCACATTAGTAAATCGTTCAAAACTATTATTGAGGCGAAACCGATGATATACTTACAAACTGATGCGAGCTCTGATGGCTGGGGAGCTACGAATCAATTCTCTAGTTGTGGGGGCCGATGGGATACCCTTGAGAATACGATGTTGGTATCACAAGGGATCAACTATTTGGAGCTGCTTGCAGCGTTTCACGGACTTCGTGCATATTGTTCCAAGATCATTGGAGCACATGTCCGGCTCCAAATAGACAATACCACAGCGGTGGCATATTTAAACCACATGGGCGGTACCAGGTCAGTTTCATGTGATAAATTGGCTAATTCAATTTGGCTCTGGTGTGTCAAGAGAGACATTTGGATTTCAGCTACCTATTTGCCAGGTGAGCTTAATATTGTGGCGGACGCCAGGTCACGCAAGTTCAATGATAATATTGAATGGATGTTACATCCTGAAATTTTTGCAAAAATCACAGCCAAATTTGGGAAACCGGACATTGACCTTTTTGCGTCCCGGTTGAACCATCAGGTACCAACCTACGTCGCGTGGGAACCAGATCCTGGGGCTATAGCGTTAGATGCATTCTCGCTAGACTGGGGGAATTGCTTTTTCTATGCATTCCCCCCGTTTTGCCTCATCAGTCGGGTATTACGTAAAATTCAGATGGACGGTGCCAAGGGCATCCTTATCATACCCGACTGGCCTACACAGCCATGGTATCCGATGGTCTTTGACACGCTCAGTGAACCTTGGGTCCGTTTGCAGGGTAGCCCAGAATTAGTTACTCACCCTGTTTCAGGGGAGCCACATCCCTGCCATGGCTATTTAAATTTGTTGGCTTGCAGATTCTGAATCGGCCTTTAGAACAATACGGCCTTTCTACCCGGACCATGGATACCATTGCGGCGTCGTGCCGAGAGTCTACAAGGCGAAGATACCGCTCTCACATCAGGAAGTGGGAAGCCTTCTGCAGCCGCTCTCGCATCACGTACGATGCCGTGACTATAACCGACGTCCTGGAATTCCTCGCGGGGTTGCACCATGATGAACACTTAAGCTACAGTGCCATCAACAGCGCCAGGAGCGCTCTATCATTCTACCTCAATATTGAGGTGGGATCCAACAGGCTAGTGTCCAGGCTCATGCGGGGTATTTTCAATACGAATCCGCCTACACCACGTTACAATATCACCTGGGATGTCAGGGACGTTTTAACTCTGCTCAGGACGTGGTCCCCCATGGAAGGGCTCCAGCTGGACAAACTCACCATGAAGCTGGTGATGTTACTAGCGCTGACTTCAGCACAGAGGGTACAGACACTCCACAAACTACGTGTCGACAGAATGATGTCTACCCCCACAGAAGTAGTTTTCTTTGTTGACGAGCTACTGAAGCAACACAGACCTGGGTGCACAGGGCTGCAGCTGAAGTTCCCGGCATACCCCGCCGATGCTAGGCTATGCTTAGCCTCCCATATCCGTTACTACGTCAAGGTGACGGCAAGCATCAGAGGAATGGAGAGATACCTGCTTGTCACTCATAAGAGACCTCACCATCGAGTGACAACACAGACGATATCCAGGTGGCTTCGAGTCGTCTTGGGTAAGTCAGGTATCGACACTAATGTGTTCAAATCTCATTCCACCAGGGCTGCATCGACGTCGGCGGCGAGGGTCATGGAGGTGCCCATGGACCATATTCTCGCCACAGCAGGATGGGCTAATGAGACGGTGTTCCAGCGGTTCTATAACCGGCCCGTTGCTGCGCCTCTACAGTTCGCAGAAGCCGTGCTAGATGCGGGGCAAGAACGTGGAGATGTCCCCGAATGAGGGGTTTTGATTTGTTTGTTAATAAATATGCTTTGTTTTGCAGTATGGACTAGTCAGCAAGTTATTCCTCCCATCCATCCCTGGTAGTGGTGTGACAGCATGGACGTGGTCCAGGGCGTGTCATCACAGAAGCTTTGAAGTCTTCACGAAGTCACTCACGTGACTCCGAAATGAAATAGTAAGATTGAACGAGAACTTACCAGTTCGAAGGTTGATCATTATTTCATGAGGAGTCGAAGTGAGGGATTTCGTGCCCTCCTCGCCCAACCCTCAATCACCTTCAGCTGGTAATCTTAGTCGTTTCATTCTTACTATGTGAAGTCATTTCTTGATTGGTTTCTGTGATTCCACGCCGCTACTTTGAAGTATGTCGAGCATGCGCGCCGGCGGGCTCTTCACGAAATCCCTCACTTCGACTCCTCATGAAATAATGATCAACCTTCGAACTGGTAAGTTCTCGTTCAATCTTACTATTCTATCACTTTCAGGCAAAGCACCCAAGAACCATCATAAATTAAAAGGGAACAGTGAAAGGCCTGGATAGAATGGATGTGGAGAGGAACCATTGCTTTAGGAAGAAGATGAGGAGGAATTTCTTCAGTCAAAGGGTGGTGAATCTATGGAAGTTTGATTGTCACAGAAGGTTGCGGATGTCATCAATGGATTTTTTCAGGGCAGAGATAGATTCTTGATTAGTACAGAGAAAGGTTGAACAAGTTAGGTCTTTATTCTTTGGAGCGCAGAAGGTTAAGGGGGGACTTGATTGAGGTCTTTAAAATGATGAAAGGGATAGACAGAGTTGACGTGGATAAGCTTTTCCCATTGAGGGTAGGAAAGATTCAAACAAGAGGGCATGACATGAGAATTAAGGGACAGAAGTTTAGGGGTAACATGAGGGGGAACTTCTTTACTCAGAGAGTGGTGGCTGTGTGGAATGATCTTCCTGCAGAAGTGGTGGAGGCAGGATCGATTTTAACATTTAAAAGTAAAGTGGATAGGTATATGGACGGGAAGGGAATGGAGGGGTATGGTCTGAGTGCAGGTAGATGGGACTAGGGGAAAATAAATGGTCGGCACGGACTGGAAGGGCCGAGAAGGCCTGTTTCCGTGCTGTAATTGTTATATGGTTATATGGTTAGTACGGGCATCAGGGGTTATGGAGAGAAGGCAGGAGAATTTGGTTAGGAGGGAGAGATAGATCCACCATGATGAATGAATGAGTTTATTGGCCAAGTATTCACATACAAGGAATTTGCCTTGGTGCTCCGCCCGCAAGTGACAACATGACATACAGTGACAGTTCGTAATGACACATAAATGGCGGAGTAGACTTGATGGGCCAAATGACCTGATTCTGATCCTATCACATGAAAAATTAGCTATCTAAGGTAAGACACAATGCTGGCGTAACAGTGCGGTGTCCCTGGAGATCGTGGATAGGTGACGTTTTGGGTCAGGACCCTTCTTCAGACTGATTGTAGGGGTGGGGGAAAGAAAAGTAGAAACATGAAGGGGAGAATAAAGCATGAAAGCTGAAGAAGGGTTCCCACCTAAATGATGTCAGACCATTCCTTCCACATACAGTACAACCTCTGATGGACAACACAGGTGGTACAGCCGCTGCCTCACAGCGCCAGAGACCCGGGTTCGATCCTGACCGCGTGGGTTTCCTCCGGGTGCTCCGGTTTCCTCCCACATCCCAAAAACGAGCAAGTCTGTAGATGAATTGGCCTTTGTAAATCGCCCTTAATGTGTGGGGAAAAGTGGGATAACTTAGAACTAGTGTGAAATGGGTCATCAAAGGTCGGCAGGGGCTCGGTGGGCCGAAGGGCCTGTTTGTTTCCCTGCTATACCTCATGGGATGGATTCAACAAATATTCTGCCTGACCCGCTGTGTTCCTCCAGCATTTTGTGTTTTGATCAAGATTCTAGCAAGTGCAGTTTTATTTGTCTCTGCTCTCTGTGGCAGAGGGCAGGTGCTATAGACCTGCACGGGAAGGTGGACGTTCCCGCCCGCACGAGTCTCGGGCAGACGGGGCTCGTCAGCTTGGGAAGGCCATCCATCTAGGAAAGGGAAAACTCTGATTTAAAACCTCCACTGCCTTGTGGCCGTATCCAGTCATGGAAAAGGCTCCTGGAGTAAACCTCAAGGAAATCCGGAGTCGGAGCCCCTAAGGCAGTCGCTCTGGCAGCTCCTGCGACGGCGCTGGTGCCAAATTGTAACGGCCCTGCTGTGCCTTTGGATCGATCAGCGACCGAGGGGGGGACATGCTGCATGGGGCAATAGCCTGTCCTCCATATGACATCGCCCAGGCTTGCATCCGACCACACATCACCTGCAAACTAGGATGCATCACCCATGGTCGGTCATGACTGAGGGGGGGGGGGGGGGGGGGTCCACCTCTTGAGAAAATATTAACTAAATGTTGGACATCAAGTTAAATTAGAGTTTGTTTTATGAACAACTTTGTGTGGTTCATCAGTAAACTCAATAAAGAGAGAGGCAAACAAAATAACTCAACAGAGAAGGACAAAATGGTGTTCTTTGATTTTACAACATAAAGTTAATATTGCTGCGGGGAACATTTCACAAATGGTGCCGTCTACGTAAATCCCATTTCATCCCTGTAAAATGCAAGGGTAAAATAAAAGACGGGGAGATCGACAAACAGTTTTGAAGTAAATAAGGAATATTTATTCCTTAAAATTTTCTCCAGTAGCTTAGGTCTGGAAGACGCAGATTTAAGGTGTTTGGTGAAAGAATAGATGGGGACAAGAGTCAAGAGTGGTTTATTGTCATGTGTCTCAGATGGAACAAAGACATTCTTACTTGCAGCAGCACAACAGAATATGTAAACATAGTGCACTGGGAACAACATGATAAATGAGAGAGAGAAAAAAATTCAGTGTGCATATATATTATATACATATACTCACATATATATATATATATAGTGTGAGTACATGTATATATATGTATATGTATATTTATATACACATATACACATACACACATACTCAAAACAAACAAAAATAGTGCAATCATTATAATAATACTCTAATGTATTTCAGAGCTTATATGAGGTTGTAGTGTTTAGTAGACTGATGGCTGGAGGGAAGAATCTGTTCCTGAAGCAAAATTAATAGTTCATTTCAAATCTGAGCCAGCAAATTACCTGCATGTGATAGAGTCATACAGTGCGGCAACAGGCCCAACTTGCCCAACCTGTCCCATCTAGCTGCGTTTGGTCCCTATCCCTCTAAACCTGTCCTATCCATGTACCTGTCTAAATGTTTCTTAAACGTTGCGATAATCCCTGCCTCAACTACCTCTTCCGGCAGCTCGTTCTGTACTCACCACCCTTTGCATGAAAAAGTTATCCCTCAGGTTCCTACTAAATCTTTTGCCTCTCAGCACCGACTTAGCCCCCTTATACATCAACGGCGAGTGTGTGGAGAGGGTCCACACCTTCCGGTTTCTCGGCGTCCTCATCTCCGCTGACATCTCCTGGACAGACAACATCACAGCGGTCATCAAGAAGGCTCAGCAGCGGCTGCACTTCCTGAGGGTCCTCAGGAAGCACAACCTGGACTCCAACCTGCTGCTGACCTTCTACCGCTCGCCCATTGAGAGCCTGTTGACATACTGCATTACAGCATGGTACGGCAGCTGCACCATGGCAGACAGGGAGAGGCTTCAGAGGGTAGTCAGGGCAGCACAGAAGATCATCGGCTGCCCTCTCCCCTCTCTGACGGACATTTACACCTCCTGCTGCCTCAGCAGGGCGAAGAACATTATCAAGGACAGCTCCCATCCTGCATTTGGCCTGTTCAACCTGCTACCCTCAGGGAGGCGCTATAGGTGCATCAGCACGAGGACAAATAGACTCAAGAACAGTTTCTTTCCAAAATCCATCATCTCCCTGAACTCACACATGCACTGACTTCACAGCCTAACCCCCGGCCTTTCATCTATCCACCCACTGTAATTTGTACTGTAACTGTAATTTCCAATATGTGCAATAACCCATACTGGATATGGGAATCCTATTATCCATTCTATTTATCCATTGTCTTTTTGTAGATTATGTATATAGTGCTGCAGAAACTGTGCACCTTATCTCCCCCCCCTTTTTGTCTTGTTTTTGCACTGAGTAGGAGCAGTTTTTAATCTCACTGTACACGTGTATAGTGACAATAAAAGGCATTCTGATTCTGATTCATCTTAAGCCTATGTCCTCTGGATCTCGATTCCCCTACTCTGGGCAAAAGACTCTGTGCGTTTCTCCTCTCATGATTTTGTACACCTGTAGAAGATCACCTATCCATCCTCCTGCGCTCCAAGTCCCAGCCTGCTCAACCTCTCCCTATAGCTCAGGCGCTCGAGTTCTGGCAACATCCTCGTAAGCCTTCTCTGCGCCCTTGGGGGTTACACAAAAAGCTGGAGAAACTCAGCGGGTGCAGCAGCATCTAGGGAGCGAAGGAGATGGGCGACGTTTCGGGTCGAGACCCTTCTTCTCTGCACCCGTTCCAGCTCGACAACATCTTACGGTGACCAAAATGAACATAATACTCTAAATCTGACCTCACCAATGTCTTGTACCACAGCATCATGACGTCCATACTCAATATTCTGAATGATGAAGGCCTATCCCTTGTCAATTCTTCCCTTCCCTCCCGCTCCACCCCTTCCCCGGGCACTTTCCCTTGCAACCACAAGAGATGCTACACTTGTCCCTTCACCTCCCCCATCCACTCCTTTCAGGGACCCAAGCAGTCCTTCTAGGTCCGACAGAGGTTCACCTGCACCTCCTCTAACCTCATCTACTGCATCCGTTGCTCCAGATGCCAGCTGATCTACATCCGTGAGACCAAGCCGAGACTTGGCGATCGTTTCGCCGAACACCTCCGCTCGGTCCGCAATAACCAACCAGACCTCCCGGTGGCTCAGCACTTCAACTCCCCCTCCCATTCCGTATCCGACCTCTCGGTCCTGGGCCTCCTCCACGGCCAGAGTGAGCAACACTGCAAGTTGGAGGAACAGCACCTCATATTCCGCTTGGGGAGTCTGCATCCTCTGGGCTTGAACATTGAATTTTCTCAATTCTGTTAACCCCTGCTGCCTCCTCCCCTTCCCACCTCTCCCTCAGCCCTCGGGCCCTGGCATTCCCCCTCTCTCTCTATCTCTCCCCCACCCAAGTCGCACTAGCTTCTCATTTTCACACTACAAACAGCTAACAATGGCCTGTTTCCTTTATCATCGATACTTTTTTGCATATCTTTCATTCATTGTTCTTTATCTCTCCACATCACCGTCTATATCTCTCGTTTCCCTGATCCCTGACCAGTCTGAAGAAGGGTCTCGACCCGAAACGTCGCCTATCTCCTTCGCTCCTTAGATGCTGCTGCACCCGCTGAGTTTCTCCAGCCTTTTGTGTACCCTATGTGATGAAGTTGGGCCCAACTTAAGGGCCTGTCCTACCAGCATCCGACTCCATGCGATGAGCGCGATCAAACTAGAAGCGGGGGCCGCGCGGAGGTCGGGTGATCCCTGTACAGGGCCGTTCCCACCAGCATGCGCCTGCATGTGGCAAGCGCGACCAAACCGGCAGCGGGGGCCGCACGGAGGTCGGGTGAGTGGCGCAACGCGGCGCAAAGTGAGGCGAACTTGGAGCGAAGTCTTAAAGGTAAGTTCGCCAGGACAGAGAGGGGCACACAGAGAGGGGCACAGAGGCACACACACAGAGGGCCACAGAGCCACACACAGAGAGGGGCACGGAGGCACCTACAGAGAGGGTCACGGAGACACGATGTCGAGACGGTGTGTAATGCGTCGAGGCGACTGCGAGACGACAAGCCGTTGCCGCGCGGAATTTTTGAACATGGTCAGTTTTTCAGAGCCCCGCGCGATGTCGGGACGAACTCCGCACAATTCCGCACGGCTCCGGCGATCGAAGTGGGACCGGCCCCGCGACGCCGGGCGGCTCAAGCGACCACGTTAGGTCGCGCTCATCGCATAGAGTTGCATGCTGGTGGGACAGGCCCTTTAGTGTGTACACAGTACATATTCTGTCGCACTGCTGTAAGTAAGAATTTCATTGTTCTGTTTGGGACATCCGACAATAAAACACTCTTGACTCAATTCTGTACATTTTATGAAACAAAAAAACTTGTTTAGAGACACAGTGCAGAAGCACGCCCTTCGGCCCATCGAGTCCAGCGATCCCCGCACATCCTACACACACTGGGGACACACACCAAGCCAATTAACCTACAAACCTGCACGTCTTTGGAGTGTGGGAGGAAACCGAAGATTTCGAAGAAAACCCACACAGGTCACAGGGAGAACGTACAAACTTCGTACAGGCAGCGCCCGTAGTCGGGATCGAATCTGGGTCTCCAGTGCTGCTAGCGCTGTAAGGCAGCGACTCTACCGCTGCGCCACCGTGGCCACCCGGTGAACCGCGATACGTAGGATGGTAACGTTTGATACCTTGACAAGTAGTTCCACCACCTCAGTGTGTACCAGGCCGAGGACTGGCTCGCTATTCACGTGTGTTATGAGATCGCCGGCCTTCAACCCGGCCACGAAAGCCGCACTCCCTTCTTCCACGTTCTGGCAACGGAAAATAACAATTAAATCAATCGTTACGCGGCTTGGATAGAGTGGATGTGGAGAGGATGTTTCCACTAATGGGAGAGTCTAGGACCAGAGGTCACAGCCTCAGAATTAAAGGACGTTCTTTTAGGAAGGAGATGAGGAGAAACATCTTCAGTCAGAGAGTGGTGAATCTGTGTAATTGATTGCCCCAGAAGGCTGTGAATGGTGTCAATGGATATTTTTAGGGCAGAGATAGAAAGATAGTGCGGGTATCAGGGGTTATGGGGGGAATGCAGGAGAATGGAGTTAGGGGGGATGGATAGATCAGCCACGTTTGAATGGCAGAGTAGACTTGATGGGTCGAATGGCCCAATTCTGCCCCTATCAGTTATGGCCTTTGTCTGAGCAGTTACGTCCATTCCAGAGATGGAGGGGGTGAGGTTCTGCACACCATTAACTCGTGCGGACTTACCCAGACAATGTGATGGACCGTGTACACATCGCTGTCGCCCATGTACACCCGAATTGCCCGCAGCGTGAAACCGTACTTCTTCCCCGAGCTGCAGATGATTATGGGGGGCTTTGGACTACCGGAGCTGGTGGACGAGTCCCGGCTGGGCGATGAATCTCTCGACGAAGGGTCCGATGAGAGTGAATGCGGGGAGATCGGACTGGCCAACGGAGACGCACCGTACACATCTGAAATAAGTAAGAGCAAACCGTTTTACAGCGATGGATTCTTATGTGTTTTCTTTGTTTCATGTACAGTATTTGATGTTTTTTTATGACTGTCGGCAGATCAATTTCCCTCCTGCGAATCAATAACCTTCTGGTGTATCGTATCGCATGAAATGGTGAGAGAACACGGCTGCAAGAGTTTAAGGGTAGGAAGGAACTGCAGATGCTGGTTTACACCGAAGATGGACACAAAATGGTGGAGTAACTCAGCGAGGCAGGCTGCTTCTGTGGAGACAAGGAATAGGTGACGTTCCGGGTCGAGACTGAAGAAAATTGTACATTATCCCCAGTGTGTGTAGGATAGTGTTAAAGGGCGGGGATCGCTGGTCGGCGCAGACTCGGTGGGCCGAATGGGCCTGTTTCCAAGCCGTATCTCTAACGTAAACTAAACATTTGGACAGGTACATGGATAGGAGAGGTTTGGAGGGTTCTGCATCAAACGCGGGCAGGTGGGACCAGCGTAGATGGGGCAATTCAGTCGGCATGGGCAAGTTGGGCTGAAGGATTTCATTCTCTGCTCTAGGACTCTAGTGATCTTAAAGCCCAAGTCCCACATAGGAGACCTTAACAGCAACCTCTGGTGACCTTGCCCGCCACCCAAGGTTTTCATTAGATCACCGGAGGTTTTGGTCACTCTCCCTAATGGTCGAAAATGGTTTCCGCGTGGTCGAGGCTTCATCTAGGTTGCTGTTATTTTCTCATCATGATTAAAACCGGCCTTGATTAAAAATAGGTTGCCGTTTTAAAAATCGATCATTTTGTAGTCGCAGGTCTAGTCGAAGCCGGTTGCGACACTAGGCAAATGTAATCAAGGGAGGTCGAGGGAGGTTTTCTTCATAGTCGAGGAAGGTTTTCAACACATGCGTGGGAGGTGGTAGGAGGTTGCAGGTCACCTCGACCTTGGTTTTGTTTTGGTGGCGGGCAAGGTCACCAGAGGTTGCGGTTTTGGTCTCCTAAGTGGGACAGGCCCTAAAGTATATGAGACAAATGGTTGGAACAGGTCCTGCCTTTTTTGAAACAATTCCCAGCAGGAATTGAGTTTTATTCTTTTTATCTCTGCGAGCAAGGTTTGATTTGTAGTTATTTAAATAAACCCCGAAGCTTATTAATTACACACACAAAAAACGAGGAGTTGCGCGTTGCTCATGCTGTGAATAGCTCTGGAAAAATATACAGCAATTCCTGTAAAAAAAAAAATTACACACATCATCAGATCTTAAACAAGTTATTTCAGTTTAGAGGTACAGCGTGGAAACAGGCCCTTCGGCCCACCCTGTCCGCACCGACCAGCGGTCCCCGCACACTAACACTATCCTACACATCTCTAGAACCCAGGTCTCTGGTGCCAAAAGGCAGCAACTCTACCGCTGCGCCCATTTTTCTTGGGTTCCTAATGAAAGCTGGAGCCTGGAGGGGCTCAAAAGAGAAAAGTGACAAATTGTCGTCTCCTGTCCACCAAAGGGTGGTATGAAGATATATTATGTATTAAGGGGCTGACCCACTGCGGCGACCTAATTGGCGAGTTTAGAAGAGTTTGAAAAAATGTCATGTTGAAGACCTCCTTCGACTATGTTGAAGACCAGCTTCGACTAACTTGGGGAAAATTGGACACTGAATAGTGGAGAGTGAAGCCGACCTCCCTCGATCTTCTTCGACCTCCCTTCGACTATCTACGACTACCCTCGACTTCCCTCGACTAACATGCTGACATACTACGACCTACTTCGATTTTTTCCATGGCGACCTTATTTTACTTGCAGGCATTTTCCAACATGTTGAAAAATACGGCGCGACCTAGCTGAGGCCTCGAGTAGGCCACGGGGACTACTCCCGAGCATGAAGGAGAGTTACAAAGACCTCCTAGGACCTCGTGTCGACCATGCTGCGAGTATGAGTCGAGGGCAAACTCGCCTGAACTCGCAGATTAATCCGCGCGTTAAGAAGAGTGTCTTCGTCCTTCAAGCTCGAGGGCACATCGCCTGGAAAACCTCGAGCTGGATCGACCGTCAGCGTTGAAACCACGAGATGGATCACCGACCGCACACACGCACACACAAACGCATTGCAAAGGCGGGGGCCAGGAAAAGCGGGGGAGCCCTGTCTGAAATTCACACCCGCGATGAAGAGGAAGGTAAAAGATGGCTGCCACAGTAACGGTAAGTCCTTTAGAGAGCGCGGGGGGGGGGGGGGGGGGGGGGGGAGGGCGGGGGGGTGGGGGGGGAGGGGGGGGAGCGGGGAGAGAGGGGGAGAGAAGAGGGGGAGAAGGATTGGAGACAGTTTTAAGAAGCCAGACAACTTTTAATAAAGTTTAGCGGGCATTTTACCTACCGGTCGGTTTTCCTTGGTTCTGAAAACTCCAATGAGCCAATTAAAATGCCCGGTCAGCGAAGGAGATTGCCTACGGCTGCCCTCGACTGCCTGTGACTACATAGCGACCCCACTCCACTGCACTACCAGTTCAAAAGAACCATGCTGACCACATTTTACTCGCGGAAAATTTTTCAACATGCTGAACTCGTCTAAACTCGCAGATTGTGTTGCCTCAGTGGGACGGCCCCTTAAACCGACCGGTAATGTTAAATGCCCGCTAAACTTTATTAAAAGTTGTCTGTCTTCTTAAAAGTGCCTCCACTCCTTCTCCCCCCCCCACACCGTCTCCGCTCTCTTGTCAAGACTTACCGTACAATGTGGCAGCCTGTTCATAGCGGTTGTGAATTTCAGACAGCGCTCTCCCGCTTAAGGGGTTGGACAGGCTAGATGCAGGAAGATTGTTCCCGATGTTGGGGAGGTCCGGGACAAGGGGTCACAGCTTAAGGATAAGGGGGAAATCCTTTAGGACCGAGATGAGAAGGACTTTTTTCACACAGAGACTGGTGGGTCTCTGGAACTCTCTGCCACAGAGGGTGGCTGAGGCCAGTTCATTGGCTATATTTAAGAGGGAGTTAGATGTGGCCCTTGTGGCTAAGGGGATCAGGGGGTATGGAGAGAGGGCAGGTACGGGATACTGAGTTGGATGATCAGCCATGATCATATTGAATGGCGGTGCAGGCTCGAAGGGCCGAATGGCCTACTCTTGCAACTAATTTCTATGTTTCTATGTTTCCCTGGCCCCCGCCGTTGCAATGTGTTTTTGTGTGTGTGTGCGGTCCATCGATCTAGCTCGCGGTTTCATCGCTGACGGTCGATCCAGCTTGAGGTTTTACAGGCGAGCGCTCTCGAGCCTGAAGGTCGAAGACTGTCGCTGAAAAGTTGCGTTAGTGGGACAGGCCCTTAATACAGGATTGCCTTCTTTCGTTCAATTATGGATACACTGCACCAGGGAACCTAGCATAGCTTATGAGTGATCAATGGGTTTTGCATGTATATGTTGTAGGCTAAAGATTGACACAAAATGCTGCAGTAGCTCATGTCATAAGGGATAGGAGTAGACTTAGGCCATTTGGCCCATCAATATTCCGCCATTCAATCATGGCTGATCTATCTCTCCCTCCTAATACCATTTTCCTGCCTTCTCCCCATAACCTCTGACACCCGCCCTCACCAAACCTCTCAGCAGGACAGGCAGCATCCCTGGAGAAAAGGAACGAGCGACGTTCTGGGTTGAGACCCTTCTTCCGATTGAGTCAGGAGAAAGGGAAATGAGAGATATGGAAGGGTAAGGTGTGAAAATGAGAGATCAAAGGGGACGAAGGTCAAGGAACATGTCGGACAGATCACTGTTATCCAGGGGAAGGTGAATATTTAATCAGGAGGACAGTCAGGCTGGTCGGAAAACTAGGGTGGGGCAAGGATCGATTGAGAGGGAATGCAAGGGTTCCTTGATGTTAGAGAAGTCAATGTTCATACCGCTGGGGTGTAAACTACCCATGCAAAATATGAGGTGCTGTTCCTCCAATTTACGCTGGGCCCCAGTCTGACAATGGAGGAGGCCCAGGACAGAAAGGTCAGATTGGGAACGGGAGGTGGAGTACAAGTGTTTAGCAATGGGGGGGAGAGGGGGATCGGGTAGAGCAGTGGAGGTGTTTAGGGGCTGTTGTAGGCTACCTTTGCAATGCACAACCTTCCAACCCCCTCCCCCCAGCACCCCGAGCCAACGCAGAACTAAAGGAAGCGAGCCAGCGATAGCTCCGACGCAGTAAATATGATGTTGCAGGGTTGAACTGCAGATGCTGGTTTAAACCGAAGACCGACACAAAATACTGGAGTAACTCAGTGGGACGGGGAGAAGGAGTCGAGACGTTGAAGTTCACGTCTGAATAAGGGTCTCGACCCGAAACGTCACCCGTTCCTTCCCCCCCCCCCCCCCCCCGGTCCCGCTGAGTTACTCCACAGCATTTTGTGTCTGTCTTTGCAGAAAATATGATGCTCCGGAAAGATCACGTTTGAACACGAGAGCGAACACGTTTGAAGTTTGTACATTGAGAGCACACAAGCATTTTTGCCGTGGCTTTATCTGGCTGTACTTTCAGTAAATGGAAGCAGAAGAGAGATACCCCCACACGTTCGTAGAACATGAGGTCTTGAAATGTATGCAGCGCGCCCATTACCACCAGAAAATATCCAGTGCTTCCAACGGGAGCTGGTCTGACAGCAACAGCCCTGCTGGGCACTTAAAGTCTCTGCTAAGCAAAAATATTATCTTTAAATCCCTTTATGTTTAGTAATGTTATGATTCTTTTGAAAATGGCGGTCCGGGGAGGATAGACTTGGTTATATTTATTACCACACAGCCTCAGCAGAGCAGCACTTCGTGCTTGGACTACTACAGGTACGGGTGAACCACGGGTGAACAGTCTAGGGGAACATCAGGGGAAGGGACTGACTTTGGTGCCTTCCCTCACAGTGGGAAACTTTGATCCTGCTGTGTGGGGGGATGTTTTATGTTTAATTCTATTGTGTGTTATGTTCTTTATTTTCACTGTATGGCTGTATGGTGATCTCATTTCACTGTGCCAATTGGCACACGTGACAAATAAATGCTTATCTTGTATCTTGTATCTACTAACAGTTTGGGTTTAGTTTAGAGGTAGAGCCCGGAAACAGGCCCTTCGGCCCATCGAGTCCGCGCCGGCCAGCGATTCCCTGCACATTAATGCTACCCTGCACACACTAGGGAAAAGGTACATTTGTAGCAAGCCAATTAACCTACAAACCTGTACGTGTGGGTAGAAAAACCGAAGATCCTCGGGGAAAACTCCGTACAGACAGAGCCCGTAGTCAGGATCGAACCCGGGTCTGTGGCGCCGTGAGGCAGCAACTCTACCGCTGCGCCACCATGCCGCTCCACCTGTTCTGCTGAGATAATACGCATGCTAATCCTTGATTATTGCGTTCCCCAGTTCTCTACCACTTGTCTTACCTGCTTGTCTACAAACTCTCTGGCATCTTTCTCAACGTGACCTTCATAAAGATTTTTAATGCCCCTGTCCCACTTAGGAAACCTGAACGGAAGCCTCTGGAGACTCTGCGCCGCACCGAAGGTTTCCGAGCTGTTCCCGGAGGTTCTCTGAGGTTTTTGTCAGTCTCCCTAATGGTCGAACGTGGTTTAATCATATAACCATATAACAATTACAGCACGGAAACAGGCCTTCTCGGCCCTTCCAGTCCGTGCCGACCATTCATTTCCCCTAGTCCCATCTACCTGCACTCAGACCATACCCCTCCATTCCCTTCCCGTCCATATACCTATCCACTTTACTTTTAAATGTTAAAATCGATCCTGCCTCCACCACTTCTGCTGGAAGATCATTCCACACAGCCACCACTCTCTGAGCAAAGAAGTTCCCCCTCACGTTACCCCTAAACTTCTGTCCCTTAATTCTCATGTCATGCCCTCTTGTTTGAATCTTCCCTACCTACAATGGGAAAAGCGTATCCACGTCAACTCTGTCTATCCCTTTCATCATTTTAATGGTTTCCGTTTTAAAAATCGGTAATTTTTTACTCGAAGCCGGTTGCGATGCTAGTTGAAGGTGGTTGCCGGAGGACAAAAACCACCGGGAACCGCCCGGAAACCTTGTGTGGGGCGCAAAGTCTCCAGAGGTTTCCGTTCAGGTTTCCTAAGTGGGACAGGGGCATAAGGCAGCAACTCTACCGCTGCACCACCGTGCCGCCTACTGATAGGTTCAAGTTAAATTTACATGTCCCTTCCCTTATTCACACACTTCCCAAAGAAGGCGACAACATTTTATGATTGAAGACAGACACAAATTGCTGCAGTAACTCAGCGGGTCACCAAAGATAGAGACAAAATGCTGACGTAACTCCGCGGGTCAGGCAGCATCTCTGGAGAGAAGGAAGCGGTGACATCCCGGGTTGAGACCCTTCTTCAGACTGAGAGTCAGGGGAGAGGAAAACTAGAGGTATGTAAAGGTGCAGAACAAATCAGAGCCGGCACTATGGTTCTCACTATGTTCCATCCATGTACCTGTCTAATTGGTTCTATAGACAGTAGACAATAGGTGCAGGAGTAGGCCATTTGGCCCTTCGAGCCAGCACTGCCATTCAATGTGATCATGCCTGATCATCCCCAATCAGTACCCCGTTCCTGCCTTCTCCCCATATCCCCCGACTCCGCTATTTTTAAGAGCCCTATCTAGCTCTCTCTTGAAAGCATCCAGAGAACCTGCCTCCTCCGCCCTCTGAGGCAGAGAATTCCATAGACTCACAACTCTCTGTGAGAAAACGTGTTTCCTCGTCTCCATTCTAAATGGCTTACTCCTTATTCTTAAACTGTCGCCCCTGGTTCTGGACCCCCAACATTAGGAACATGTTTCCTGCCTCTTATATGTTTCAATGAGATACCCTCTCATCCTTCTAAACTCTAGTGTACAAGCCCAGCTGCTCCATTCTCTCAGCATTTGACAGTCCCGCCATTCTTAAATGTAACAATTGTACCAGCTTCAACTACCTCCTCTGGCAGCTCGTTCCACGCACCCACCACCCTTTGTGTGAAAATTTTTCCACAACGTTTAAGAAACATTTGGACCGGTACATGGATAGGACAGGTTTGGAGGGATATGGGCTAAACACAGGCAGGTGGGACGAGTGTAGATGGTGACATGATGGTCGGTGTGGGCAAGTTGGGCCGAATGGACTATTTCCACATTGTATGACTCTACGACTATAAAACGTATGGCTGCACTGTGCTTCCACTCACTGGAGTTTTAAAGGATGAGAGGGTAACTCATTGAAACTTACGAATAGTGAAAGGCCTGGATAGAGAGAATGTGGAGATAATGTTTCCACTAGTGGGGGAGTCCAGGACCAGAGGCCATAGCCGCAGAATTTAAGAACATTCCATTAGAAAGGAGATGAGGAATTTCTTTAGTCAGAGGGTGGTGAATCTGTGGAATGCATTGCCACAGAAGGCTGTGGAGGCCAAGTCAGTGGATATTCTTAAGGCAGAGATAGATAGATTTCATTTCGGAGTCACGTGAGTGACTTCGTGAAGAGCCCGCCGGCGCGCATGCTCGACATATCGTCGTACCGCGTTGCTGCGACGGCTGGCGGTGGAGCGCGCTCCTCGCCAGCCCTTCAGAAGGGGCCACGGAGGTAAGTATTCTACCTTTAGTTGGTGGTCCTTGTTGTTGGTTTTGTCTTGCAGCAAGGACATGGATGGGAGTTCCAAGGGCCGGAGGACGTCAGGACGAGTTCGCCGGTCAACAGTTCCGGGGCCTTTACCATCGGCAGTACCTGCATCGCAGGCCGGGACTCAGGCGGAGATGTGGGTAAGCCCTGTGTTCACAGGTCCAGATCCGCCAGCACACCACAGGTCGGAGGAGTTCGACGAGGAGGAGTGTGGTGTGCCGCCAGAGCAGGGGGACCCTGCCATGGCAGTCAGGTCGTCAGCGAGCTCGCTGGCGACCTCGAGCAGGGTGCGTGCGGCTGCACGGCCCGTTCCACTCAGCCCTCCGAGTAGGGGAAGGGCAGGAGCCCAGAAGCCTAACCCTACCAGGGCTAAGGCATTGCCTGACACGGAGGAGTGGTCAGGTTCCAGGGAGAGACCCGGGGCGGCTGTGAGGTCCAGCCGGCACACCCCGACTCTCGACGCCGGGACGGCTCGGTCGAGTCGGGTCTCGTCACGGTCGCCGAGCCCCCCATGGATGGGTGGGCGAGACCATGCGTCGGCAACGTCCACGATGTGGGCAGCCGGCAAGACTGCGCGGGCCCCAGGCAGCCATGCTTCGGCTGGTGCCGACACCTCGCCGCAAGTGCCCTTAGTGGCAGCGGCTTCAGCTCCCGCTAAACGGAGGCGGTTGAACACGCCCGCGCAGGAATCGCGCAGTTCGCCTCGGCGGCTGATAGCGACAACTACCGGCACCGGCAGGGCCTCGACGAGGTGCGGGCCGATGACAGGAGCCCGGTTTTCTTTTCAGAGCCGGAGGACTCCGACCACCTGAGTGTTCAGGGTGAAGGGCGTATTGACCGTATGGAGCGGCTGCTGGAGCTCCTGCTTCAACGTCAACACCAGCAGGGCAGCAACAGGCACAGGGCGTCTTCACAAACATCTACTATCAGCCTGGAGCAGCAGGAAGAAGTCCTCATCCAGGCAATGAGCCGTCACAAGGCTCCATCCAATTGCAACTCCCTCAACGTGCCTGTGGTCAATACGCCGATATGGGGCAACATCAGTGCGGCTATCCGTCAACAGGAGGTAAAACTGCAGCGGATCCTGAAGCTCCTCACGGCCGGTATTACCGCCTTTGTGCGGTGGGTGGACGGGGACGAATTGAATTTGGACCAGGGAGATGCCCTGGCCCTCCTGTGCGCGACCCAGCACGAAATTAACGGGTTTCGCAAAACCAGCATCCGCCCAGCGCTCAATCCAAAGTTTGCAGGAGTGTGCAAACCACCGCCGCCGCCCCCGCCCCGTCAGCTCTTTGGGGAGGACCTCTCGAAGAGAGTCAAAGAGCTTGACGAGCAAGCCAAAACGGTGGGGATCATGCGCCCTCAGAGTGCCCCCACACCGTCAGGCTCAAAGTCTCCATACATTCGATCACGAGGGTCTGCCAGTACCTCGACGAGGACCCACCCTCAAGCTCCACAACGACAGCAACATCAGACCCAGCACCAGGGGTCTTTTTTAGGACAGGGTCGGCAGAGACCCTGGTGGAAAACGAAGACGCCGCGCCCTCAAGCCAACCCAGCACCTCCACGTCCACACACGCGTGTCAAGGACCGCTGGTAACCACGGAGGTGAGGGGGTCTGGTTCTCTCTTTTCTCTCTGTTTAACTTCACATGTTGGTGGTCACCTTCGGTGGTTTTTTGGGTGCATGAGGTAATTTCACTGGTGACGAGTATGTGTTGCAGAATATTCAGGGGCATAAAATTGAGTTTATTAATGGCGACATTCCTCCATCCCAGCACATGCCCACTCGAACATTTAAAATTATCTGCTGCAGAACAGGCAGCCGGCTATAAGGAATTGTTAAGTCTTGAGCAAAGGAGTGATTAAGAGAGTGGTGCATGAGCCAGTTGAATTTGTTTCGAACATATTCACCAGACCTAAGAAGGATGGAAGTTGTCGTGTCATTATTGATCTAACCCGTTTGAATACTTTTGTAACATATTCTCATTTTAAAATGGATACGTTGAAACAACCAAATCATTGATTTCTCATGGTTGCTTTATGGCATGCATCGATTTAAAAGACGCATATTATTCCGTATCCGTCCAGAAATGTGACAGAAGGTTTTAAAATTCATCTGGATGGGGCAACTCTGGCAGTACAAGGCTTTGCCTAATGGGCTCACCACAGCCCTAGATTGTTCACTAAATTAGTGAAGCCAATTATGGCTTATTTGAGACAACGACACCATATAGTATGGCCTATTTAGATGATGTCTTAATTGTGGGCCACACCCTGGAATTGGCTGAACAGGGTGTTGCAGCTGCTGTCAATATATTTCAACAATTGGGGTTTATTGTCCATCCAGAGAAATCAAAGTTCTACCCTGCCCAGGTGATTAATTACCTAGGGTTCACGGTGAACTCTATAAGTATGAGGGTTACCATTCCAATTAACAAGATTGAGGAGGTTACCCAGGTGTGTCAAGATTTAATCCGCACCAATATACCATCGATTCGGCACTTAGCTACAATAATTGGGAAGCTGGTAGCTTTGTTTTCGGCAGCGCGATATGGACCTTTGCATTATCAGAATTTGCAAAGAGCTAAAATTGCTGCGTTAAAACAGAACGCTGGTCATTATGATCGGTCCATGCAGCTGCCGCCCGAAGCGATAAATGAGTTGCAATGGTGGGTGTGTCACATTAGCAACTCATTCAAGCCTATTAGGGAGGCTAATCCGGTGGTATATTTGCAAACTGATGCAAGCTCCAATGGTTGGGGATCCACGAATAATTGCTCTAGTTGTGGTGGCAGATGGGACACCCTTGAATCAACGATGTTGTTAACTCAAGGGATTAACTATTTGGAGTTGCTGGCAGCATTCCACGGACTTCGTGCGTATTGTTCTAAGCTTGTTGGAGCACATGTCCGTCTCCAAATAGGCAACACCACAGCAGTAGCTTATTTAAACCATATGGGTGGTACCAGGCCAGTTTCGTGTGACAAATTGGCAAACTCAATTTGGCTCTGGTGTGTTCAAAGAGACATTTGGATTTCAGCTACCTATTTGCCAGGTGAGCTTAATACTGTGGCGGACACCAGGTCACGCAAATTTAATGACAATATTGAATGGATGTTGCATCCTGAGATATTTTCTAAAGTCACAGCCAAATTTGGTAAACCGGACATTGACCTCTTTGCGTCACGGTGGAACCATCAGGTACCAACCTACGTTTCATGGGAACCAGATTCTGGGGCAATAGCGCTAGATGCATTCTCGCTGGACTGGGGGAAGTGGTTTTTCTATGCCTTCCCCCCATTTTGCCTCATCAGTCGGGTATTGGGAAAGATTCAGGCAGATGCTGCCAAGGGCATCCTTATTATACCCGACTGGCCCACACAGCCTTGGTATCCGGTGGTCTTTGACATGCTCAACGAACCTTGGGTCCTTTTGAAGGGTTGCCCACAATTGGTTACTCACCCTGTCTCAGGGGAGCCGCATCCCTGCCATGGCTATTTAAATTTGTTGGCTTGCAGGTTCTGAACAGGCCGTTAGTCCAATACGGCCTCTCGGCTCGGACCATGGATACCACCGGGGCGTCGTGTCGAGAGTCTACAAGGCGAAGATACCGCTCGCATATTAAGAAGTGGGAAGCCTACTGCAGCCGCTCTCGCATCACGTACGATGACGTGACAACAACCGACGTCCTGGAATTCCTCGCGGGGTTGCACCATGATGAACACTTAAGTTACAGTGCCATCAACAGCGCCAGAAGTGCGCTATCATTCTACCTCAGTTGGAGGTAGGATCCAACAGGCTAGTGTCCAGACTCATGCGGGGTATATTCAATATGAATCCGCCTACACCACGCTATAATATCACCTGGGATGTCAGGGACGTATTAACCCTGCTCAGGACGTGGTCACCCATGGAAGGGCTCCAACTGGACCAACGCACCATGAAGCTGGTGATGTTACTAGCGCTGACTTCAGCTCAGAGGGTACAGACACTACACAAACTTCGTGTCGACAGAATGACGTCTACCCCCACAGAAGTAGTCTTTTTCATTGACGAGCTACTAAAGCAGCATAGACCTGGGTGCACAGGGCTGCAGCTGAAGTTCCCGGCATACCCCGCAGATGCTACGCTATGTGTAGCCTCACATATCCGCCACTATGTCAAGGTGACGGCACGCATCAGAGGAATGGAGAGATACCTGCTTCTCACTCATAAGAGACCTCATCATCGAGTGACAGTCCAGACGATATCCATGTGGCTTCCAGTCGTCTTGGGTAAGTCAGGTATCGACACTAATGTGTTCAAGTCTCTTTCCAACAGGGCTGCATCGACGTCAGCGGCGAGGGTCATGGAGGTGCCCATGGACCAAATTCTCGCCACAGCAGGATGGGCTAATGAAGCTGTGTTCCAGCGTTTTTATAACAAGCCTGTTGCTGCTCCTCTACAGTTTGCAGAAGCCGTGCTGAATGCAGGTCACGAACGTGGAGATGTCCCCGCATGAGGGGTTTTGATTTGTTATTAATAACTCTGCTCTTGTTTTGCAGTATGAACTATTGAGCAAGTTTGTTCCTCCCATCCATCCCTGGTAGTGGTGTGTCAGCATGGACGTGGTCCAGGGCGTGTAATCACAGAAGCTTTGAAGTCTTCACGAAGTCACTCACGTGACTCCGAAATGAAATAGTAAGATTGAACGAGAACTTACCAGTTCGAAGGTTGATCTTTATTTTATGAGGAGTCGAAGTGAGGGATTTCGTGCCCTCCTCGCCCAACCCTCAATCACCTTCATCTGGTAATCTTAGTCACTTCAATCTTACTATGCGAAGTCATTTCTTTGTTGGTTTCTGTGATTCCACGCCGCTACTTTGAAGTATGTCGAGCATGCGCGCCGGCGGGCTCTTCACGAAATCCCTCACTTCGACTCCTCATAAAATAAAGATCAACCTTCGAACTGGTAAGTTCTCGTTCAATCTTACTATTCTTGATTAGTACGGGCGTCAGAGGTTATGGAGAGAAGGCAGGAGAATGGGGTTAGGAGGGAAATATAGATCAGCCATGATTGAATGGCAGAGTAGAGTTGATGGGCCGAATGGCCTAATTCTGCTCCTCTCACTCATGAACATAAGCATGCAGTGAGTTTTGAGGCAAAGATGAGGCAATCGATCGTGTCCAAAGACAGCCCGCTCGATTTGTTACTAACACCTACGAGAGAGAAGCGAGTGTCACCAAACTTCTGAATTCTCTGGGCGAGGTGGAACCCTCTCCAAGACAGACGTGAAGCTCACCGTTTGACCTGTTTTTACAAAATGTTAAATGGTCAGCTAGACATAGATCACAAGACCTACACCAACCCCAAACCAATTAGGAGCAGACGAGGGCATTCGATCCAATTTGTGGTCCCAGCCTCAAAGACAGATGTGTACAGCAATTCGTTCTTTCCACGCACTATTAAAGCATGGAATAATCTCCACCAAGAAACGGTTGCCCAGCCAGATGCAACTAAATTTAAAGTGGCACTTTCTTCCCAATAACCCTCTCTGGCTAAACCCCTCCCTTCACCACCTCCAGTTTAAATTCCAGTTGGAATATTTTGGAGGACCAAGATGGACACAAAATGCCTGGAGTAACTCAGCGGGACAGGCAGCATCTCCGGGTCGAGACCCTTCTTGTTCCGAGGCTACTGATTTGGTGTACCTGCAGGGATCATGAGCGAAAGCGCAGTGGCAGAGGCGGACTTCATCACTTTGCCCAGCCTCTCCTTTTCCGAGCCTTCCTGCCGTTGACGGCCCACCAGTGGGAGGTTGTCGCTTGGCCGCTTGGCGGAAACATCCGGGCTTTCCACACCGTCGCTCTTGGAGTTGATCTGATCCAGGTGCTCCGAGAAACTGCCAACTGCTCACACACAAATGCATTCAATCAGTTTCTGCTGCTGCATCATTTTTATTTTTGTGTTGCACGAAGTGTACACTTATGAATATGGAAATGATAACACCACATTAATCCAATTGCAAAAGCAGGCAAGAATCACATTAGCCATTTGTAATTTAAAAATGAATGAAAGGGGGTCAGCTTATATTTCAGTGGGTTACACAAAAAGCTGGAGAAACTCAGCGGGTGCAGCAGCATCTAGGAGCGATGCCTCCGCCATTTCAGTGACATGCCGCCACCATTTTAATCACTCTCTTCCCCAATCTGGAAATTTATGTGTTTGTAAGTGAGAATTAACCACACAGAATTAGGCCATTCGGCCCATCAAGTCTATTCCACCATTCAATCTATCTCTCCCTCCGAACCCCATTCTCCTGCCTTCTCCCCATAACCCCTGACACCCGTACTAATCAAAAATCTATCAATCTCGGCCTTAACAGCCTCCTTCTTCCCATCAGAACTGCCCCCTCCATCGACTCTTTTATCCGAGACTTAAAACTCATCTTTATTCTCAAGCCTTTCTTGACGTCCTCTGAGGGAGGGCTATATGTATAGAAGGATAGAAACATAGAAAATAGGTGCAGGAGTAGGCCATTCGGCCCTTCGAGCCTGCACCGCCATTCAATGTGATCATGGCTGATCATCCAACTCAGTATCCTGTACCTGCCTTCTCTCCATACCCCCTGATCCCTTTAGCCACAAGGGCCACATTTAACTCCCTCTTAAATATAGCCAATGAACTGGCCTCAACTACCCTCCGTGGCAGAGAATTCCAGAGACTCACCACTCTCTGTGTGAAAAATGTTTTCCTCATCTTGGTCCTAAAGGAATTCCCCCTTGTCCTTAAACTAAGGTATTCCCCCTTATCCTTAAACTGAAAGATATGTATTTATGTATGTACTTAATCCATGAACCCCTGTAGTACCTCCACCAATGTAAAGCGTTTTGCTCAACAAGAGTTGCTTTTTAAATGTGCTATAAAAATAAAAGTGACTTGAAAAAGATATCCACACACTTGGCCTCCACAGTCTTCTGTGGCAATAAATTCCACACATTCACCACCCTCTGAGTGAAGAAATTCCTCCTCATCTCCTTCCTAAAGGAACAACCTTTTATTCTGAGGCTGTGGCCTCTGGTCCTGGACTCTCCCACCATGTCTCGATAAAATGCAAGAAAAGACTAGAGGATCTGCAGATGTGAATAGTAGATTACGTTGGACAAGAGAAGACAGTGGAATAAGTCAACGCTATCCTGTTATGTTGCCTCACACGTTGACATGATGAATTGACTGGAAACAGAAGCAATGACTCTTTTGATCTCCCAGTCCATCGAATGCACTTTTTTATTTCAGTTAGCCTGCTCACTGTACTGGGATGTCAGGACTTTCATATGAGAAAAGATTGGATAGACTCGGCTTGTACTCGCTGGAATTTAGAAGATTGAGGGGGGATCTTATAGAAACTTACAAAATTCTTAAGGGGTTGGACAAGCTAGATGCTGGAAGATTGTTCCCGATGTCGGGGGAGTCCAGAACAAGGGGTCACAGTCTAAGGATAAGGGGGACTTCCTTTAGGACCGAGATGAGGAAAACATTCTTTACACAGAGAGTGGTGAGTCTCTGGAACTCTCTGCCACAGAAGGTAGTTGAGGCCAGTTCATTGGCTATATTTAAGAGGGCGTTAGATGTGGCACTTGTGGCTAAAGGGATCAGGGGGTATGGAGAGAAGGCAGGTACGGGATACTGAGTTGGATGATCAGCCATGATCACATTGAATGGCGGTGCAGGCTCGAAAAGCCGAATGGCCTACTCCTGCACCTATTTTTCTATGTTTCTATGTTTCCGACTAGGTAAGTAATACTGAAAATCGCAAGAAACAACTGAAAGGTTCAATCTGAAATCATAAACTGCAAGAGATTTTGGGGCAGCACGGTGGCGCAGCGGTAGAGTTGCTGCCTTATGCCCCTGTCCCACTTAGGAAAGCTGAACGGAAACCTCCGGAGACTTTGCGCCCCACCCAAGGTTTCCGCGCGGGTAATGGAAGGTAGGACCTTTTTTTCACCCAGTTTTATTCCACCAGGGAGGTCTTCCCTTCCACTACCTGCAACCTCCGGCAACTACCTTCAACTAGCATCGCAACCGGCTTCGACTAAAAAAAATCACCGATGTTTAAAACGGCTACCTATTTTTAGTCGCGGCCAGTTTTGAATGTTTTGAAATAAACGCCGGAACATAGAAAAAGCGGAAACCACTTTCGGCCATTAGGGAGACTGACAAAAACCTCCGGGAACCGCACGGAAACCTTAGGTGGGGGGGCAAAGTCTCCAGAGGTTTCCGTTCAGGTTTCCTAAGTGGGACAGGGGCATTACAGTGCCAGAGACCCGGGTTCGATCCCGACTATGGGTGCTGTCTGTACGGAGTTTGTACGTCCTCCCCGTGGGATTTCTCCGGGTGCTCCGGTTTGCACCCACACTTCAAAGACGTACAGGTTGGTCTGTTAATTGGCTTTGGTAAAGATTGTAAGTTGTCCCTAGTGTGTAGGATAGTGTTAGTTTACAGGGTGATCGCTGGTCGGTCGGCCTGGACTAAGTGGGCCGAAGGGCCTGTTTCTGAGCTGCATCTCTAAACTAAAGAGAGTTCTACGGTTTATGTACTTCCGTGCCACGTTCCGTCTGGTTATTGATCAGTATTTTCAAACGAAAATCCAGAGCACCATTGACAGAGACAGCAGTCAGATTCTCCACAGCCAATGATATGTAAATAATTGCGGAGCAGCGGTGAACGGGATTCTGTGTTTCTGTAAATGGGCAGGAAGATTCTGGGAAGTACGGAGTCATACAACAAGGCAACAGGCCCTTCAGCCCAACCCGTCCATGCTGACCAACATGCCCCATCTAAGCTCGTCCCATTTGCCTGCGTTTGGCCCATGTCCCTCTTCAGCCAGAGGGTGGTGAATCTGCGGAATTCATTGCCACAGACGGCTGTGGAGGCCAAGACACTGGGTATTTTTAAAGCGGAGAGTGGTAGGTTCTCTTTTTAGTTTGTTTGTAAATATTTTTATTAGAAGCATGTATAGAAATAGTAATAAGCGACAATTTAATTTGAGATTTCTTACAGAGCGTCAATTACCCGGAGAGTTGTGAATTTGTGGAATTCCCTGCCGCAGAGGGCAGTGGAGGCCAAGTCACTGGATGGATTTAAGAGAGAGTTGGATAGAGCTCTAGGGGCTGGTGGAGTCAAGGGACATGGGGAGAAGGCAGGCACGGGTTATTGATTGGGGACGATCAGCCATGATCACAATGAATGGCGGTGCTGGCTGGAAGGGCCGAATGGCCTCCTCCTGCACCTATTTTCTATGATTCTATGTCGCAGTCATTTCCGTAATCTGGAGAGTGATAGGTTCTTGATTAGTAATGGTGTCCGGGGTCTTGGGGAGAAGGAAGGAGAACGAGGGTTGAGCGGGAAAGATAGATCAGCCATGATTGAATGGTGGAATAGACTCAATGGGCCAAATGGCCTAACTCTGATCCTCTGACTTATGAAGTTACAAAACCTTTCCTATCCGTTTAAATGTCTAAGTTTATTTTAAATGCTGTTATGGTATCTGCCTCAGCCACCTCCTCTGGCAGCTCATTCCATATACCCACCCAACCCTCTCTAAATGAACAAGTTGCCCCTCAGGTTCCCTTTCACCTTACACCTATGGATTATGTTTTTTTGTTTCCCTACCCTGGGTTACGGACTATGCATTCCCCTTATCTATTGCTCAATCTATAACAGATTGAAGTTCAACATCACTTCAAAGTATTTGATTGATCTGGGCAATATGATATCGACGTACATCGGACAAAATAAATTCCTCCTCATCACCTTTCTAAATGTACGTCCTTTTATTCTGAGGCTGCGCCCTCCGGTCTTAGACTCTCCCACCAGTGGAAACATCCTCCCCACATCCACTCTATCCAAGCCATTCACTATTCGGTAAGTTTCAATGAGGTTCCCCCCTCTGTTCCAGTGATCCAGGTTCAATCCTCACTTTGGCTTGTCGTTGTGTCATCTGCACACTTTTTCTCCAGGTACCCCTGTCTCCTGCTTGGTCGGTTGGTTGGTGAATTGACCACTGCGAATTTCCCAACATGTATCGTTGAGTGACTTTAGACTTGAGAGAAACAGCAGAGACACAGGCCCCTTCCTCCCACCAAGTCCATAGAATCGTAGAAAATAGGTGCAGGAGAAGGCCATTCGGCCCTTCGAGCCAGCACCGCCATTCCACATGATCACGGCTGATCATCCATAATCAGTACCCCATTCCGGCTTTCCCCATACCCCTTGATTCCCTTAGCCCAGGGGTCCCCAACCTTTTTCGTCCCATTAACGTCCCTGGCAACTTTAATAGCACATAACAATGTTATTTCACTTATCTATGGACAATCTATGGACTAATAACTGTGCATAGTTCCCTGAAGGTGGAATCGCATGTAGATAGGGTGGTAAGGAAAGCTTTTGGTGTGCTGACCTTTATAAATCAGAGCATTGAATATAGGAGTAGGGAAGTAATGTTAAAATTGTACAAGGCATTGGTGAGACCAATTCTGGAGTATGGTGTACAATTTTGGTCGCCTAATTATAGGAAGGATGTCAACAAAATAGAGAGAGTACAGAGGAGATTTACAAGAATGTTGCCTGGGTTCCAGCAACTGAGTTACAGAGAAAGGTTGAACAAGTTAGGTCTTTATTCTTTGGAGCGCAGAAGGTTAAGGGGGGACTTGATTGAGGTCTTTAAAATGATGAAAGGGATAGACAGAGTTGACGTGGATAAGCTTTTCCCATTGAGGGTAGGGAAGATTCAAACAAGAGGGCATGACATGAGAATTAAGGGACAGAAGTTTAGGGGTAACATGAGGGGGAACTTCTTTACTCAGAGAGTGGTGGCTGTGTGGAATGATCTTCCTGCAGAAGTGGTGAGGCAGGATCGATTTTAACATTTAAAAGTAAAGTGGATAGGTATATGGACGGGAAGGGAATGGAGGGGTATGGTCTGAGTGCAGGTAGATGGGACTAGGGGAAAATAAATGGTCGGCACGGACTGGAAGGGCCGAGAAGGCCTGTTTCCGTGCTGTAATTGTTATATGGTTATATGGTTATATGAACAGATACCAGTATACCAGAACCAAACACAGTCAGTCAATGAGAAATAATATGTACAAATCCAGAATCAACAAATTTACCCCCTGGGTAGGTGAAGTTAACCCCTTAGGGGGTAAATTTACCCCAGGTTGGAAATCCTTGCCTTAGCCCTAAGAGCTACATCTAACTCACTCTTGAAAACAACGGGCAGCGATCACCTCGTACACTAGCACTATCCTGCACACTAGGGACAATTTACGATTGTTACCAAAGCCAAATAAATCTACTAACCTGTAGGTGTATGGAGTGTGGAAGGAACATACGGGGAGAGCATGCAAACTGCGCACACACAGCGCCCATAGTCAGGATGGAGCCGGGTTCTTTGGCGCTGTGAGGTAGCGACTCTGCCGCAGCGCCACTGCTTATGAATACAGTGGGAGGACGTCAGGTGAATAGTTGGGAATGTTGGTTGCCAGCAGGGTTTGGTGGTCAGCGTGGAGTTGATGGAACACAGGGCCCGTATCCTTGCTGTATCTATCCATGACTCTCTGAGAACCTGCCGCCCGCATCACCCTGCGCTGCACGCGGTTTAGTTTAACATACAGATGCAGCTCGGACATGGGCCCTTTGGCCCACCGCCCGCGCTGACCAGTGATCCCCGCACTCTAACGCTCTCCGACACACACTAGGGACAATTTACCATTGACACCGAAGCCAAATCCACCTGCCAACCCGCACGTCTTTGGAGTGTGGGGGGGAAACCGGAGCGCCTGGGGAAAACCCACGCCATCGCGGGGAGAACGTGCAAACTCCGCACAGACAAGCACCCGCAGTCGGGATGGGACCCGGGTCTCTGGCGCTGTGAGACAGCGACTCCACCACTGCGACTCCCACTGAACGCACCTGAAAGAGTTGAGCTGCTGATGGTGTTGGGGGTGGCTGCGTCCATCTCATCCTGTGACATCCCGATGGAAAACAGGAGCTTCTCCTGGTCCCTGTTGGAGTCTTCGTTGGAGAGCGACTCGTCGTCCTCGGCAGAGATGGCAAAGCTGGGCAGCATCCCCGAACGTTGGTAGCAGTTGCTGTTCTCACTGTTCGATGAATGAGACAGGGACAGGCGTTGCCTGAACGCAAGACAAACAAGATACAATAGACAATGGACAATAGGTGCAGGAGTCGGCCATTAGGTCCTTCGAGCCAGCACCGCCATTCAATGTGATCATGGCTGATCATCCCCAATCAGTACCCCCGTTCCTGCCTTCTCCCCATATCCCCTGACTCCACTATCTTTAAGAGCCCTATCCAGCTCTCTCTTGAAAGCATCCAGAGAACCCGCCTCCACCGCCCTCTGAGGCAGAGAATCCCACACTCACAACTCTCTGCGAGAAAAAGTGTTTCCTCGTCCCCGTTCTAAATGGCTTACTCCTTATTCTTAAACTGTGGCCCCTGGTTCTGGACTCCCCCAACATCGGGAACATGTTTCCTGCCTCTAGCGTGCCCAAGCCCTTAACAATCTTAAATGTTTCAATGAGATCCCCTCTCATCCTTCCAAACTCCAGAGTGTTAAGAGAGAAAAATAGATCAGCCATGATTGAATGGTGGAGTAGACTTGATGGGCCGAGTGGCTTAATGCTGCTCCTCTCACTCATGAACGTATTTGTGGTTTGCTCAAGATGTCAGCATCTGCAGTTCTTTGTGACGGAATCAATTTCATGCTGTTATGAGCAATGGTACAGACCATCCATTAACACACAGCATGGTGAGTGAGACACTCACTGGGTAAACACACTGCTGGGATGAGTCACGCCTGCTCAAAGCCGAGATCATTAATGCTGATTCACACAACTTCATGACCAATGATCCCCTCATTAACTCCTCCAAGATAGCACCATTAGCAGCACTTGTGAAGACATCAGTGTTCCAAATGTACGTGCACTCGGTTATAACATCTCAGCCCCATCCGAATAACAAAGCCATCGAAACGCTTAAGAAGCATTTAGACTGGTGTACACGGATCGGGTAGGTTTGGAGGGATTTGGCCCAAACGCGGGCAGGTGAGGCAGGGTGACGCAGCGGTAGAGTTGCTGCCTCACAAGGAGACTCGGGTTCCATCCTAACTACGGGTGCTTGCCTATACGGAGTTTCGGAGTACCTTCTACCCGAGACCTGCGTGGGTTTTCTTCAGGAGTTCTTGTTTCAACGGACAATAGGCAATAGGTGTAGGCCATTCAGCCCTTCGAGCCAGCACCACCATTCAACGTGATCATGGCTGACCATCCCCAATCAGTACCCCGTTCCTGCCTTCTCCCCATATCCCCTGACTCCGCTATCTTTAAGATAGCCCTATCTAGCTCTCTTTTGAAAGTATCCAGAGAACCAGCCACCGGAGGTTTTTTGTCAGTTTCGACCATTAGGAAGACGGACAAAAACCTCCAGGAACCGCACGGAGACCTTGGGTTGGGCACAAAATCTCCAGAGGTTTCCGTTCAGGTTTCCGAAGTGGGACAGGGGCATTAAGACAGCAACTCTACCGCTGCGCCACAAGTTGGGACACTTCTTTAAACTATTCATGCTCTTCAGAGCCGTTGTCTGACCCGCTGAGTGACTTAAAAAAAAAATGTATACCAGCACCTGCAGTTCCTTGTTTTGTATAGTTGAAGAATGACTTTGCAGCTGAACAACACACATTTTTGGAATTAATTGGCGTTTGAGCGAGAGTACACTCACATTTCAGAGTCAGGAATCCAAGCCAGCGAGTCGACGTGCAAGGTGTTGGCCTTCTTCAGCTTCCCGCCCGAATTGTCCTTTTCCCCTTGGATCTTTTCAATCAACCTCTTCTCATCGATGTGCGATATTCGATCCATGCTTTTGTAAACCTTTGGAGAAAACAATTTGACGGATCATTTTGAAGTAAAGTTAACCTAAGTAAGACTTTGAAAATGGCACCAAAATATGACTCTAGTCATGGAGTGATACAGCGTGGAAACAGGCCCTTCGGTCCAACTTGCCCACGCCGGCCAACAATGTCCCAGCTACACTAAGCCACCTGCTTGTGCTTGGTCCATATCCCTCCAAACCTCTCCTATCCATGTACCTGTCCAACTGCTTCTCAAATGATGGGACAAGTCCCAGCCTCAACTACCTCCTCTGGCAGCTTGTTCCATACACCCACCGCCCTCTGTGTGAAAAAGCTACCCCTCAGATTTCTATTAAATCTTTTCCCCTTCACCTTGAACCTATGTCCTCTGGTCCTTGATTCCTCTACTCTGGGCAAGAGACTCTGTGCATCTACCCGATCTATTCCTCTCATGATTTTATACACCTCTATAAGATCTCCCCTCATCCTACTACGCTCCATGGAATAGAGACCCAGCCTACTCAACCTCTCCCTACAGCTCACACCCTCTAGTCCTGGTAACATCATCATAAATCTTTTCTGAACCCTTTCAAGCTTGACAATATCTTTCCTATAACATGGTGCCCAGAACTGGACACAATATTCTAAATGCGGTCTCACCAACGTCTTATACAACCGCAACATGTCCTCCCAACTTCTATACTCAATACTCTGACTGATGGAGGTCAAAGTGCCAAAAGCCTTTTTGACCACATTTTCTACCTGCGACTTGACCTTCGAGGAACCATGCACTCGTACTTCTAGATCCCACCGCTCTTCAACGATGCACCTGTACTCCTAGATCCCTCTGCTCTAAAACACTACCCAGAGGCCGACCATTCACTGTGTAGGTCCTGCCCTTGTTCGATGTCCCAAAATGTAACACCTCACATTTCTCTGCATTAAAAGCCATCAACCATTCCTCCGCCCACCTGGCCAATCGATCCAGATCCTGCTGCAATCGTTCACAACCATCTTCACTATCTGCAAAACCACTCGCTTTTGTATCATCAGCAAACTTGCCAATCTTGCCCTGTATGTTCTCATCCAAATCATTGATGTAGATGACAAACAGTAACGGGCCCAGAACCGAACCCTGTGACACAACACTAGTCACAGGCCTCCAGTCCGAGTAGCAACCTTCCACCATCACCCTCTGCTTCCTTCCATGGAGCCAATTTGCTGTCCATTCAGCTATCTCTCCTTGGTTCCCATGCGATCTAACCTTCCAGAGCAGCTTAGCATGCGGAACCTTGTTGAATACCTTACTGAAGTCCATGTACACAAGATCTACAGCTCTGCCCTCATCGATCTTTTTGATCACGTCTTTAAAAAAATTAATTAGATTTGTGACCTCCCATGTACAAAACCATGCTGACTGTCCCTAATCAGCCCTTGCCC
The DNA here is from genome assembly GCA_963514005.1 of Raja brachyura. Next base: position 10,775,479 of record OY740783.1, on the reverse strand, counting down.
ATCCAAATGCCCGTATAACCTATCCCTCGATCAGTGGTCTATTTCTGTGCAATTGCTAATCGGGGATGTGCTTGGGACTGTAAAATGGCACCAAAATGGTGCCTCTTGCCTATGGAATCAGTATTAACCGGGGAATACATGTTCATAAGTGACAGGAGAGAATTAGGACATTCGGCCCATCAAGTCTACTCCGCCATTCAATCATGGCTGATCTATCTCTCTCTGCTAATCCCATTCTCCCTATAACCCCTGACACCCATGCTAATCAAGAATGTATCTATCTCTGCCCTAAAAATATCCATTGACGACATCCACAACCTTCTGTGGCAAAAAACTCCACAGATTTACCACCCTTTGAATGAAGAAATTCCTCCTCATCTTCTTCCTAAAGGAACGTCCTTTTATTCTGTGGCTGTGACCTCTAGTCCTAGACTCTCCCACTAGTGGAAACATCCTCTCCACATCCACTCTACCCTGGCCTTTCACTATTCCCTTTTCTTTGATGATGCTTTGGGTGCTTTGCCTGAAATTGATAGAATCTATCTCTCCCTCCTAGCCCCATTCTCCTGCCTTCTCCCCATAACCCCTGAAACTAGTACTAATCATGAATCTATCTATCTCTGCCTTAAAAGTATCCACTGACTTGGCCTCCAAAGCCACTCCACCCTCTGACTGAAGATGTTTCTCCTCATCTCCTTCCTAAAAGAACGTCCTTTAATTCTGAGGCTGTGACCTCTGGTCCTAGACTCTCCCTCTAGTGGAAACATCCTCTCCACATCCACTCTATCCAAGCCATGTAGCGATTGATTTAATTGTTATTTTCCATTGCCAGAACGTGGAAGAAGGGAGTGCGGCTTTCGTGGCTGGGTTGAAGGCCGGCGATCTCACAACACACGTGAATAGCGAGCCAGTCCTCGGCCTGGTACACACTGAAGTGGTGGAACTACTTGTCAAGGTTTCAAACGTTACCATCCTACGTATCGCGGTTTATCGGGTGGCCACTGTGGCGCAGTCGTTGAATTGCGCAGTCGTTAATTGGGGATGTGTTTTGGACAGTAAAATGGTGGCAAAATGGTGCCTCTTGCCTGTGGACTCAGTGGGCTATTCTGTATTAACCGCGGAATACATGTTCTTGGTTACTTGCTCCTCCAAAATATTCCAACTGGAATTTAAACTGGAGATTTTCATAATTGACAGGAGAGAATTAGGACATTCGGCCCCTCAAGTCTACTCCGCCATTCAATCCTGGTTTATCTATCTCTCTCTCCTAACCCCATTCTCCCCATAACCCCCGACACCTGTACTAATCAATAATCTGTCTATCTCCGCCTTAAATATAATCATTGACTTGGCCTCCACAGCCATCTGCGGCAATGAATTCCACGGATTCACCAACATCTGACTAAAGAAATTCTGTCTCATCTCCTTGCTAAAGGAACACCCTATAATTCTGAGGCTGCGACATCTGGTGCTAGACTCTCCCAACAGTGGGAACATCCTCTCCACATCCAGGCCTTTCACTTAAGTGCTCGTGTTCGGGGACAGTCTCGCTAGAGCTGTATTTCACTGTACCTTGGAACGCACTATAATAGAGGAACCATTGAACCATATGGCCATAGTCTACTCGATTGTTTGATGCAAAATAATGTCACTGTGTGTTTGCACATTGTACATGTGACAATAAAAGTTCCATTGAACCATTGAAACTATTTTACAAACCATAACCCTGCTAAACCATATAAGATTATTGAGGGATTGGACAAGCTAGAGGCAGGAAACATGTTCTCGATGTTTGGGGGAGTCCAGAACCAGGGGCCACAGTTTAACAATTAGGGGTAAGCCATTTAGAACGGAGACGAGGAAAAACTTTTTCACACAGATTGTTGTGCATCTGTGGAATTCTCTGCCTCAGTGGACGGTGGAGGCCGGTTCTCTTGATGCTTTCAAGAGAGAGAGCTAGATAGGGCTCTTAAAGATAGCGGAGTCAGGGGGTATGGGGAGAAGGCAGGAACGGGGTACTGATTGGGGATGATCAGCCGTGATCACATTGAATGGCGGTGCTGGCTCGAAGGGCCGAATGGCCTGCTCCTGCATCTATGGTCTAAATAAGGTTTGCCCACCTCGGTGGCAGGGCTGGCCCGCCTGCGAAGCCCGCCTGGAGTGCAGAAACAGCACAGTCAAGAAAGGCAGTGAGGATATAGCTGAGGATATAGAAGTTGCTGCGTAACTGATAACATGCAGATCCAGAAAATGTTCGGTAGAGATCAAATCAGAGCTATATTTTTAAAATACCTTGCATCAACATGCTCTGTCAAGGTACTCACTTTGTTAAATCGGTGGGAGCATGATGAAAACTGTCTTATTTCCAAATTAAAATCCTCCTCATTTGTCTCTTCCTCCTCTTCAGTTTCCATGTGGTGGTACCGTTCAGACCGGGCTAAATGTAGTCACAAAACGGCGGTCAAAATTTTGCTCTTCAATAAAACTGGAAGTCATACACATATACAAATGTACGTGGACATATACACTGGGTAGCAGGATGGCGCAGCGGTAGAGTTGCTGCCTTACAGCGCTGGTTCGATCCTGACTACAGGTGCTTATGAAAGAACTGCAGATGCTGGAAACATCGAAGGTGGACTAAAATGCTGGCGAAACTCAGCGGGTGAGGCAGCATCTATGGAGCGAAGGAATAGGCGACCTTTCGGGGTCGAGACCCTTCTTCAGACTGATGTGCTCCGTACAGACTACAGGTGCTGTCCGTGTGGAGTTTGTACGTTCTCCCTGTGACCTGCGTGGGTTTTCTCCGGGTGCTCTGGTTTCCTCCCTCACTCTAAAGACGTGCAGAATTGTAAGTTGATTGGCTTTGGTAGAAGATTGTTAATTGTCCCCCGTGTGTAGGATAGTGCTAGTAGTGATGAGCTGGTTTCGGTGGGCCGAAGGGCCTGTTTTGGCGCTGTATGGTAACAATAAGTTGCTAAAAAATATAAGCAACTTATCCAAACTTTCACACTAGTTCATGCATCTAACTTTGAGAGTAGGGAGTGGCCAACTGCCGTGCGTATGGAAAATTCTTACTTGCAGCAGCTTAAAAGGTATGTAGATGCAAGGACACAAACAAGACATAATCCTTAAGAAAATGAATGACCCGGCTGTACGGTGGTGCAGCGGTAGAGTTGCTGCCTTACAGCACCAAAGACCCACTTTCGATCCTCACTACGGGTGCTGTCTGCCTGGAGTTTGTACGTTCTCCCTGTGACCACGTGGGTTTTCTCTGGGTGCTCCGGTTTCCTCCCACACTCAAAAGACGTGCAGGTTTGTTGGTTAATTGGCTTCTGTAAATGGTTCCTAATGTGTAGGCTAGATCTAGTGTATGGGTGATTACTGGTTGGCATGGACTTGGCGCATCCTTAAAAACTAAAATACTTTTTTTTTAATACAAAACTAGTGCAAAAACAAATAACACAGTATTAGTCTCAACCTGGTGTTGTTAGAAATCGGCTTGTGCAAGCAAATCTCGGGCTCCATTTGCCCAGTCTCTTTTTATGAATAAATTTATTGGCCAAGTATTCACATACAAGGAATTTGCCTTGGTGCTCCGCCCACTAGTGACAACATGACATACAGTGACAGTTAGGAATGACACATAAAACATGAAACATTTTTAAGTTGTTCTTCTGAGCAGGTATCTGGTTGACCTCACCAAATCCACGAGTATAATGTTTATGCAGATCTAGGTCCATGTGAGGATTAACCATTACATATGGGTTAACATATGACTAGTGTTTGACCACACTGGGCCTGTGCTCGCTGGAGTTTAGAAGGATGAGGGGTAACCTCACTGAAACTTGCCAAATAGTGAAAGGCTTGGATAGAGTGGATGTGGAGAGGATGTTTCCACTAGTGGGAGAGTCTAGGACCAGAGGTCACAGCCTCAGAATAAAAACGCGTACCTTTAGGATAGAGATGAGGAAGGAATATCTTTAGTCAGAGGGTTGCGAATCTGTGGAATTTCTTTGCCACAGAAGGCTGTGGAGGCCTTGGATCATTGGGTATTTTTAAGGTTGATTCCTGATCAGTGCGGGTGTCAGAGGTTAAGGGGAGAAGGCAGGACAATGGGGTTAAGGTGGGAAAGATAGATCAGCCATGATTGAATGGCGGAGTAGATTTGACGGGCCGAATGGCCTAATTCTGCTCCTATCACTTATCCTCATGAACTTTTTACAGTAAACAGCGGCCCGAGAAGGGGAGCTGGCCTGGCTTTATTGCTAGATGCATCAATCAAGAAGAGAAAAAAAGGCTGAAACAAACTAATCCATTAAAAATGCAAGCCTGTCCTGTGCTCTCCCACCCAGGCAACATGATGGCGCAGCGGTAGTGTTGCTGCCTTCCAGCACTTGCAGTGCCAGAGACCTGGGTTCGATCCTGACTATGGGTGCTGTCTATAGGGAGTTTGTACGTTCTCCTCTTGACCGCAAGGGTTTTCTTTGAGATTTTGTACTCGCTAGAATTTAAAAGATTGAGGGGGGATCTTAGAGAAACTTACAAAATTCTTAAGGGGTTGGACAGGCTAGATGCAGGAAGATTGTTAACATAGAAACATAGAAATTAGGTGCAGGAGTAGGCCATTTGGCCCTTCGAGCCTGCACCGCCATTCAATATGATCATGGCTGATCATCCAACTCAGTATCCTGTACCTGCCTTCTCTCCATACCCTCTGACCCCCTTAGCCACAAGGGCCACATCTAACTCCCTCTTAAATACAGCCAATGAACTGGCCTCAACTACCCTCTGTGGCAGAGAGTTCCAGAGACCCACCACTCTCTGTGTGAAAAAATTCCTTCTCATCTCGGTCCTAAAGGATTTCCCCCTTATCCTTAAGCTGTGACCCCTTGTCCTGGACCTCCCCAACATCGGGAACAATCTTCCTGCATCTAGCCTGTCCAACCCCTTAAGAATTCTGTAAGTTTCTATAAGATCCCCTCTCAATCTCCTAAATTCTAGAGAGTACAAACCGAGTCCATGCAGTCTTTGTTCATAAGACAGTCCTGACATTCCAGGACCATGTTGGGGAGGTCCAGAACAAGGGGTCACAGTTTAAGGATAAGGGGGAAATCTTTTAGGACCGAGATGAGAAAACCATTTTTCACACAGAGAGTGGTGAATCTGTGGAATTCTCTGCCACAGAAGGTAGTTGAGGCCAGTTCATTGGCTATATTTAAGAGGGAGTTAGATGTGGCCCTTGTGGCTAAAGGGACCAAGGGGTATGGAGAGAAGGCATGTACGGGATACTGAGTTGGATGATCAGCCATGATCATATTGAATGGCGGTGCAGGCTCGAAGGGCCCAATGGCCTACTCCTGCACCTATTTTCCATGTTTCTATGTTTCTCAATCACGCCCCACCCTTGCTTTCCCTCTAATCCATCCGTCTGTTATTTGGAGCATTGCAATGAGGGGCGCTCTGAAGCTTGGTGCAGCCAACACAAAGCCTCTGTCATGGTAGGATCCTGTTTGTGATCTCTCCACTGCTGGACATTGAGGTGGCAGAGTCCGGTGGGGAGACCCCTCAAACAAAGGGCGGTCACGGTGGCGCAGCGGTAGAGTTGCTGCCTTACATCAAACGCAGCACCGGAGACCCGGGTTCGATCCCGATTACGGGTGCTGCCTGCGCGGAGTTTGTACGTTCTCACCGTGACCCGCGTGAGTTTTCTCCGAGAACTTCGGTTTCCTCCCACACTCCAAAGACGTGCAGGTATGTAGGTTAATTGGGTTGGTAAATGGAAAAATTGTCCCTAGTGGGTGTAGAATGCTGTTAATATGCAGGGATCGCTCTTAGGCGCGGACTCGGTGGGCCGAAGGGCCTGTTTCCGCGCCGTATCGCTAAACTAAGACTATGAAGGCAGTGGAGGCCAATTCACTGGATGTTTTCAAGAGAGAATTACATATAGTTTTTTGGAACCCGGGACCCTGGCGCTGTGAGGCAGCAACTCTACCGCTGTGCCACCGTGCCACCCTTTGATTAAAGATAGGTGTGAACTCCACTGCGATCTCTATTGGAACATATAAGATTGTCATTGAAACATATAAGATTGTTAAAGGTTTGGACACGTTAGGGGCAGGAAACATGTTCCCAATGTTGGGGAAGTCCAGAACCAGGGGCCACAGTTTAAGAATAAGGAGTAAGCCATTTAGAACGGAGACGAGGAAACACTTTTTCTCACAGAGAGTGGTGAGTCTGTGGAATTCTCTGCCTCAGAGGGCGGTGGAGGCAGGTTCTCTGGATGCTTTCAAGAGAGAGGTAGATAGGGCTCTTAAATATAACAGTCAGGGGATATGGGGAGAAGGCAGGAACGGGGTACTGATTGGGGATGATCAGCCATGATCACATTGAATGGCGGTGCTGGCTCGAAGGGCCGAATGGCCTACTCCTGTCTATTGTCTACTGAGTATGAGACTATTGTGTGTATAGAGACAATATGAAGAGATTTTGCAGTTCTTGTCCTGTATACATTTTGATTGTGAATAAAGTATATATTTGAAATAAAAAATAAGTAATTTCCTGTCCTATCCATGTACCTGTCTAAATGTTTCTTAAACATTGCGATAGTCCCTGCCCCAAGCACCTCCTCCGGCAGATCGTTCCATTCACCCACAACCCTTTGTGTGAAAAAGTTACCCCATCAGATTCCTATTAAATGCTTCTCCCTTTCACCTTAAACCTACGTCCTCTGGTCCTCGATTCCCCTACTCTGGGCAAGAGACAGTGTGCGTCTACCCGATCTATTCCTCTCGTGATTTTCGAAAGGCGCGACATTGCAGTTTGAACACTTACTGTCAAAGTAGCTGGTGTCGTCCTCAGACTCCAGTTGTGGGATGAACTCAGCCTTCTGCCTGAGCAGCCCATTCCAGTCCAAGCCGTGGAAAAAACCGTGCTGCTTTACCTCGTAGGCACCACCTGGGGGAGCAAGAGAGTGCAGATGTGACAATGCTAGCAAGGGCAATGTCTCACGCTTATGGGGCTGTCCCACTCTACAAGTTTACCCAAGAGCTCTCCCGAGTTTAAAAAGAAAAATTCGTGGTAAGCACGTAGATAAGAATAAGGATAAGGATAAGGGGGAAATCCTTTAAGACGGAGATGAGAAAGACTTTTTTCACACAGAGAGTGGTGGGTCTCTGGAACTCTCTGCCACAGAGGGTAGTTGAGGTCAGTTCATTGGCTATATTTAAGAGGGAGTTAGATGTGGCCCTTGTGGCTAAGGGGATCAGAGGGTATGGAGAGAAGGCAGGTACGGGATACTGAGTTGGATGATCAGCCATGATCATATTGAATGGCGGTGCAGGCTCGAAGGGCCGAATGGCCTACTCCTGCACCTAATTTCTATGTCTATGTTTCTATGAATGTATGTAGTGGGTACGTCGGAGCTCGGGGACGTCTCTTAGTGACTCTTGACGCTAACGGCAGGTACTCGGGGAAACGCGGTAAGCTCGTGAAGATTTTTCAACATGTTGAAAATGTCCATGAGAGCCCCGAGTACCCACGTGCGGCTATTACCGTAATTCTCCGAGTTCAAATCAGGGGAAACTCGGGAGAACTCTTGAATTAGCTCGAACAGTGGGACAGCCCCATTAGTAATTTTTTTTCAGTTTAGTTTATTGTCACGTGTACCGAGGTACAGTGAAAAGCTTTTGATGCGTGCAATCCAGTCAGTGTCATATTGTGATACAGTCTGGAAACAGGCCCTTCGGCCCAACTTCCCCACACCGGCCAACAATGTCCCAGCTATACTAGTCCAATCTGCCTGCGTTTGGTCCATGTTCCTCCAAACCTGCCCTATCCATTGATGTGTCTAACTGTTCCTTAAATGATGGGATAGTCCCAGCCTCCACTACCTCCTATGGCAGCTTGTACCATACACCCACCACCCTTTGTGCGAAAATGTTACCCCCTCGAATTCCTTTAAATATCTTTTAATGCTGATAAGTGTGAGGTGCTACATCTTGGCAGGACAAATAAAAATAGGACGTACATGGTAAATGGTAGGGAATTGAGGAATGCTGTGGAACAGAGGGATCTAGGAATAACTGTGCATAGTTCCCTGAAGGTGGAATCGCATGTAGATAGGGTGGTAAAGAAAGCTTTTGGTGTGCTGGCCTTTATAAATCAGAGCATTGAATATAGGAGTAGGGAAGTAATGTTGAAATTGTACAAGGCATTGGTGAGACCAATTCTGGAGTATGGTGTACAATTTTGGTCGCCTAACTATAGGAAGGATGTCAACAAAATAGAGAGAGTACAGAGGAGGTTTACTAGAATGTTGCCTGGGTTCCAGCAACTAAGTTACAGAGAAAGGTTGA
>OY740783.1:10622125-10762125 GCA_963514005.1 Raja brachyura | reverse complement strand
ACAGTTTCCAAATCTGAGAAAAGACATTCTTGCCATAGAGGGGGTACAGCGAAGGTTCACCAGACTGATTCCCGGGATGTCAGGACTTTCATATGAGGAAAGACTGGATAGACTCGGCTTGTACTCGCTGGAATTTAGAAGACTGAGGGGGAATCTTATAGAAACTTACAAAATTCTTAAGGGGTTGGACAGGCTAGATGCAGGAAGATTGTTCCTGATGTTGGGGAGGTCCAGAACAAGGGGTCACAGTCTAAGGATAAGGGGGAATTCCTTTAGGACCGAGATGAGGAAAACACTTTTCACACAGAGAGTGGTGAGTCTCTGGAATTATCTGCCACAGAAGGTAGTTGAGGCCAGTTCATTGGCTATATTTAAGAGGGAGTTAGATGTGCCCTTGTGGCTAAAGGGATCAGAGGGTATGGAGAGAAGGCAGGTACAGGATACTGAATTGGATGATCAGCCATGATCATATTGAATGGTGTTGCAGGCTCGAAGTACCGAATGGCCTACTCCTGCACCTATTTTCTATGTTTCTATGTTCATACGTGATAGGAGAAGAATTAGGCCATTCGGCCCATCAAGTCTATTCCACAATTCAATCGTGGCTGATCTATCTCTCCCTTCTAACCCCATTCTCCTGCCTTCTAACCCCATAACCTCTGACACCCGTTCCAATCAAGAATCTATCTATCTCTGCCTTAAAAATATCTATTGACTTGGCCTCCACAGCTGTTGGTGGCAAAGAATTCCACAGATTCACCACCCTCTGACTAAAAGAAATCCTCCTCCTTTCCTTCCTCTACTCCTAGACTCTCCCACCAGTGGAAACATCCTCTCCACATCCACTCTGTCCAAGCCTTTCACTATACGGTGAGTTTCAATGAGGTCCCCGCTCATCCTACTGACAAAGCTGTTCTCGAATCTGATGGTATGTGATTTCAAGCTTCTGTATCTTTTGCCCAAAGGAAAGCGGGGGGAGGGGAAGGGAAGAAGGATTGACTCGGGTGTGAGTTATCCTTGATTGTGTTGCCTTTCTGCACTTTTAATTAATTTAGAAGGATGAGAGGGGACCTCATAGAAACATGGTAATTCTTAAAGGATTGGACAGGCTAGATTCAGGGAAAATGTTCCCAATGTTGGTGGAGATGAGAACCAGGGGTCACAGTTTAAAAATCAGGCCATTTAGGACTGAGATGAGGAACACCTTTTTCAACCAGAGAGTTGTGAATCTGTCAAATTCTATGGACAATAGGTGCAGGAGTAGGCCATTCGGCCCCTCGAGTCCGCACCGCCATTCAATGTGATCATGGCTGATCATCCACAATCAGTACCCCGTTCCTGCCTTCCCCCATATCCCCTGACTCCGCTATCTTCAAGAGCTCTGTCGGGGTGGGAGATTGCAACCTTCACGTAGTCCACCCTGTTTTCGACTAATGCAATCAACTCGACGTGCACAAACGGAGGATCAAATAGAATAAGTTGTCCAACAACTTTATGCTGGGCATGTCGCACGAAACAAGAAGAAGTGCTCTGTCTAGCTCTCTCTTGAAAGCAATTGTCTGCTGCAGAGGGCAGTGGAGGCCAATTCACTGGATGTCTACCAGACTGATTCCTGGGATGTCAGGACTTTCATATGAGGAAAGACTGGATAGACTCGGCTTGTACTCGCTGGAATTTAGAAGATTGAGGGGGGATCTTATAGAAACTTACAAAATTCTTAAGGGGTTGGACAAGCTAGATGCTGGAAGATTGTTCCCGATGTTGGGGGAGTCCAGAACAAGGGGTCACAGTCTAAGGATAAGGGGGAATTCCTTTAGGACTGAGATGAGGAAAACATTCTTTACACAGAGAGTGGTGAGTCTCTGGAATTTCATTTCGGAGTCACGTGAGTGACTTCGTGACGAGCCCGCCGGCGCGCATGCTCGACATATATCGTCGTATCGCGTTGCTGCGACGGCTGACGGAGGAGCGCGCTCCTCGCCAGCCCTTCATAAGGGAACCACGCAGGTAAGTATGCTACCTTAAGTTGGTGGTTCTTGTTGTGTTTGCTTCACAGCAAGAACATGGATGGGAGTTTGAGAGGCCGGAGATTGGGGAAAAGTCGCCGGCCAGCAGTTCCGGAGCGAGAGTTGTCGGGGGTACCTGCAACACAGACCGGAACGAGGGCGGAGATGTCGGTGAGCTCTGTATTTTCAGGTCCGGACCCGCCCGCACACCACAGCTCGGAGGAGTTCGACGAGGAGGAGTGTGGTGTGCCGCCAGAGCAGGACAACCCTGCCATGGCAGTCAGGTCGTCAGCAGGCTTGCTGACGGCCTCGAGCAGAAGGGTCCGTGCGGCTGCACGGCCCGTTTCACGCAGCCCTCTGAGAAGGGGAAGGGCAGGAGCCCAGCAGCCTAACCCTGTCGGGGCTACGGCTCTGCCTGCCGCCAAGGAGCGGTCAGGTTCCAGGACGGGACCCGGGGCAGCTGTGAGGTCCAGCCGTCGCCCCCCAACTTCCGACGCCGGGACGAGTCAGTTGGGGGTCCCGTCACGGTCGCCGAGCCCCCCATGGATGGGTGGGCGAGACCATGCGTCGGCAAGGTCCACGATGTGGGCAGCTGGCAAGCCTGCACGGGCTCAAGGTATCCAGGCTTCGGCTGGTGCCGACACCATGCCGCATCTGTCCGTAGAGGCAACGGCTTCCGCTCCCGCTAAACGGAGGCGGTTGAACACGCCCGTGCAGGAATCGCGCAGTTTCGCCTCGGCGGCTGTCGACGACAACTACCGGCACCGGCAGGGCCTCGACGAGGTGCGGGCCGATGACAGGAGCCCCGGCCAATTTTCAGAGCTGGAGGACTCCGACCACCTGAGTGTGCAGGGTGAAGGGCGTATTGACCGTATGGAGCGGCTGCTGGAGCTTCTCATACAAGGTCAACAACAACAGGCATCCAGCAGCGACAGGCACAGGGGTTCATCACCAGCTTCGTACACCAGCCTGGAGCAGCAGGACGAGGAGGCCGTGGGCGACCCCATCCCACCCCCGCCTGAATTACCGGCGGAGGACCTCCTCGATGTGGCCACCAAGTTTGCAGCCCCTCATTCCTTGGGGCTTCCCATCAATACGAAATTGGCAGCCACGGTGGACTTCCTAAATAATCACCAGCTTCAGGAGGAAGTTCTACTACAAGCCATGAGCCGTCACAAGGCTCCATCAAACTGCAATTCCCTCAACGTGCCTGTGGTCAATACGCCAATATGGGGCAACATCAGTGCGGCTATCCGTCAGCAGGAGCTGAAGATTCAGCGGATCCTGAAACTCCTCATGGCCGGGATTACTGCCTTTGTGCGGTCGGTCGACGGAGAGGAGCTTAATTTGGACCAGGAGGATGCTCTGGCGCTTCTGTGCGCTACTCAAAATGAAATAAATGGCTTTCGCAAAAATAGCATCCGCCCAGCGCTCAACCCTAAGTTTGCAGGGTTGTGCAAACCACCGCCGCCGCCGCCGCCCCGTCAGCTCTTTGGCGAAGACCTTTCCAAAAGGGTCAGAGAGCTTGATGAACAAGCCAAGACCGTGGGGCTCATGCGCTCTCATAGTGCCCCCACGCCATCGAGCTCGAAAGCTCCGCTTGGCCGCTCACGAGGGTCTGTCAGCACGTCTACCAGAAATTACCCTCCAGCTCCGAACCGGTATCAACCACCCCAACACCAGGGGTCTTTTTTAGGACAGGCTCGGCAGAAGCCGAGGTGGAAAATGAGGACGCCACGACCTCAAACCAACCCAGCCCCTCTACGTCTACCCACTCGTGTCAGGGACCGCCGGTAACCACAGAGGTGAGGCGGTCTGGTTCTCTTTTTTCTCTTTGTTTAACTTCACATGTTGGTGGGCGTCTGCGGTTGTTTGCGGGTGCATGGGGTGATATTACCAGTGATGAGTATGTGTTACGGAATATTCAGGGCCATAGCATTGAGTTTATTAATGGGGACATCCCTCCGTCTCAGCATAGACCGGGTCGTATGTTTAAACTAACGGCTGCGGAACAGTCCGTAGGCTATAAGGAAATTTTAAGGTTGGAACAGAAAGGGGTCATAGAGAGAACGGTTCATGAGCCCGTTGAATTTGTTTCCAATATTTTTACTCGACCTAAGAAGGATGGAGGCTGTAGAGTCATTATTGATCTAACCACTCTGAATAACTTTGTAACATATACTCATTTTAAAATGGACATGTTTGAAACGGCCAAATCATTGATCTCACAAGGGTGCTTTATGGCATGCATTGATTTACAGGATGCGTACTATACCGTACCCATGAAAAAATATTACAGAAGGTTCTTAAAATTTATCTGGATGGATCAGCTGTGGCAATATAGGGCGTTGCCTAATGGGCTCACCACAGCCCCTCGATTATTTACTAAATTGGTGAAGCCAATTATGGCTTATTTAAGACAACGACATCATATCGTTATGGCTTATTTAGATGATATTTTAATTGTCGGCCACACCTTGGAATCAGCTCAACAAGGGGTTGCAGCTGCGGTCAATTTGTTCCAACAGCTTGGGTTCATTATTCATCCAGAAAAATCTAAGTTCTGCCCCACCCAGGTAATTAATTATCTGGGGTTCCAGGTGAATTCCATCAGCATGAGAGTCACCATACCAATTAACAAAATTGAGGAGGTAACACAGAGGTGTACAGATTTAATCAATACTCGTATACCATCGATTCGTCACACAGCTACTGTCATTGGCAAGATAGTGGCTTTGTTTCCGGCAGCCCGGTATGGACCTCTGCATTATCAAAACTTGCAGAGAGCCAAGATCGCTGCGTTGCGACGGCATGCTGGTCATTATGATCGATCAATGCAGCTGCCGCCTGCAGCATTGGATGAGTTACGATGGTGGGTTTGCCACATTAGTAACTTGTTTAACACTATTATTGAGGCGAAACCGATTATATACTTACAAACTGATGCGAGCTCTGATGGCTGGGGAGCTACGAATCAATATTCTAGCTGTGGGGGTCGATGGGATACCCTTGAGAATACGATGTTGGTATCACAAGGGATCAACTATTTGGAGCTGCTTGCAGCGTTTCACGGACTTCGTGCATATTGTTCCAAGATCATTGGAGCACATGTCCGGCTCCAAATAGACAATACCACAGCGGTGGCGTATTTAAACCACATGGGCGGTACCAGGTCAGTTTCATGTGATAAATTGGCTAATTCAATTTGGCTCTGGTGTGTCAAAAGAGACATTTGGATTTCAGCTACCTATTTGCCAGGTGAGCTTAATATTGTGGCGGACGCCAGGTCACGCAAGTTCAATGATAATATTGAATGGATGTTACATCCTGAAATTTTTGCAAAAATCATAGCCAAATTTGGGAAACCGGACATTGACCTTTTTGCGTCCCGGTTGAACCATCAGGTACCAACCTACGTCTCGTGGGAACCAGATCCTGGGGCTATAGCGTTAGATGCATTCTCGCTAGACTGGGGGAATTGCTTTTTCTATGCATTCCCCCCGTTTTGCCTCATCAGTCGGGTATTACGTAAAATTCAGATGGATGGTGCCAAGGGCATCCTTATCATACCCGACTGGCCTACACAGCCGTGGTATCCGATGGTCTTTGACACGCTCAGTGAACCTTGGGTCTGTTTGCAGGGTAGCCCAGAATTAGTTACTCACCCTGTTTCAGGGGAGCCACATCCCTGCCATGGCTATTTAAATTTGTTGGCTTGCAGATTCTGAATCGGCCTTTACAACAATACGGCCTTTCTACCCGGACCATGGATACCATTGCGGCATCGTGCCGAGAGTCTACAAGGCGAAGATACCGCTCTCACATCAGGAAGTGGGAAGCCTTCTGCAGCCGCTCTCGCATCACGTACGATGCCGTGACTATAACCGACGTCCTGGAATTCCTCGCGGGGTTGCACCATGATGAACACTTAAGCTACAGTGCCATCAACAGCGCCAGGAGCGCTCTATCATTCTACCTCAATATTGAGGTGGGATCCAACAGGCTAGTGTCCAGGCTCATGCGGGGTATTTTCAATACGAATCCGCCTACACCACGTTACAATATCACCTGGGATGTCAGGGACGTTTTAACTCTGCTCAGGACGTGGTCCCCCATGGAAGGGCTCCAGCTGGACAAACTCACCATGAAGCTGGTGATGTTATTAGCGCTGACTTCAGCACAGAGGGTACAGACACTCCATAAACTACGTGTCGACAGAATGATGTCTACCCCCACAGAAGTAGTTTTCTTTGTTGACGAGCTACTGAAGCAACACAGACCTGGGTGCACAGGGCTGCAGCTGAAGTTCCCGGCATACCCCGCCGATGCTAGGCTATGCTTAGCCTCCCATATCCGTTACTACGTCAAGGTGACGGCAAGCATCAGAGGAATGGAGAGATACCTGCTTGTCACTCATAAGAGACCTCACCATCGAGTGACAACACAGACGATATCCAGGTGGCTTCGAGTCGTCTTGGGTAAGTCAGGTATCGACACTAATGTGTTCAAATCTCATTCCACCAGGGCTGCATTGACGTCGGCGGCGAGGGTCATGGAGGTGCCCATGGACCATATTCTCGCCACAGCAGGATGGGCTAATGAAGCTGTGTTCCAGCGGTTCTACAACCGGCCCGTTGCTGCGCCTCTACAGTTCGCAGAAGCCGTGCTAAATGCGGGGCAAGAACGTGGAGATGTCCCCGTATGAGGGGTTTTTGATTTGTTTGTTAATAAATATGCTTTGTTTTGCAGTATGGACTAGTCAGCAAGTTATTCCTCCCATCCATCCCTGGTAGTGGTGTGACAGCATGGACGTGGTCCAGGGCGTGTCATCACAGAAGCTTTGAAGTCTTCACGAAGTCACTCACGTGACTCCGAAATGAAATAGTAAGATTGAACGAGAACTTACCAGTTCGAAGGTTGATCTTTATTTCATGAGGAGTCGAAGTGAGGGATTTCGTGCCCTCCTCGCCCAACCCTCAATCACCTTCATCTGGTAATCTTAGTCGTTTCATTCTTACTATGTGAAGTCATTTCTTTTGATTGGTTTCTGTGATTCCACGCCGCTACTTTGAAGTATGTCGAGCATGCGCGCCGGCGGGCTCTTCACGAAATCCCTCACTTCGACTCCTCATGAAATAAAGATCAACCTTCGAACTGGTAAGTTCTCGTTCAATCTTACTATTCTCTACCACAGAAGGTAGTTGAGGCCAGTTCATTGGCTATATTTAAGAGGGCGTTAGATGTGGCACTTGTGGCTAAAGGGATCAGGGGGTATGGAGAGAAGGCAGGTACGGGATACTGAGTTGGATGATCATCCATGATCACATTGAATGGCGGTGCCTACTCCTGCACCTATTTTTCTATGTTTCTATGTTTCTATGTTTCTATGTCTTCAAGAGAGAGTTAGGGCTAGCGGAATGAAGGGATATGGGGGAAAAAGCAGGAACGGGGTTACTGATTTTAGATGATCAGCCACGACCTTATTGAATGGCGGTGCTGGCTCGAAGGGCCGAATGGCCTCCTGCAGCACCTATTGTCTATGTTTCTGTGAATCGCGGTGAAATAATTACTGAACATTAATTTACAAAATAGCTGTTATTTGCACCTAATTACAGTGCAATCATAAAAATATCTCGAGCAAAGGCCCTATTTCACAACATACAAACACAAATGAGCCATAAATCAAAGATCATAATTTAATTGGATTCCAGCATTGAGAAAAAAAAATGAAATTAGTGATCACAATTTTTTTTTTTTTTCCCCAGACCTAATTTGCAATACTGTGAACAACTGCTCGGGGGCTGCAGTTCCAAACAACAGCGAAATAAATTCATACCGGGTTTGTTTAGCTGGCAGGTTGCTCCATAAATGTAATTACATCATGTGGAAATGATACATTAATATGCAAGCGGACCAGTGGGCAGCCTACGCCGTTCACAACTCTCTTAATTAATCACACAATTCCCACTGTCTCTCTCACCGAAGCGCAGGATGACATAGAATCGACTTGGGAGTTGCTGGACAGCTGGGGGTCTCGCAGGAGCTGCAGTGGTCTTGGCTTGGAATCAGGTGCCCGAGAGCTCACAGCCTTTGCACAAGGACAATACGCTCAGATGCGTCAGGCAACGCTAAATAGTGTGTATGTTGGACAGCCGAAATTAAATTACTGACACAGCACCGAGCTGAGGTATTAACTTGTGGAGGAAAGGGCCTGTCCAACTTGGGCGTCATCATTTACGCGTCACGAGGCGCAACACGGGCGTTGTGCCGCGCACGCGTTGCGCGCATGGTGCGTGGTGACGTCGGCAGTCGCGCCCGGCGCCCCAGGATTTTGGTATTCCCAATGTTGTACGAGTCCACAACCAGGGGCCGCAGTTTAAGGATCAGGGGTAGACCATTTAGAACGGAGATGAGGAAAAACCTTTTCACCCAGAGGGTTGTGAATCTGTGGAATTTTCTGCCTCAGAGGGCAGTGGGGGCCAATTCTCTGGATGCTTTCGAGAGAGAGTCAGATAGAGCTCTTAAAGACAGCGGAGTCAAGGGATATGGGGAGAAGGCAGGAACGGGGTACTGATTGGGATGATCAGCCATGGTCACAGTGAATGGCGGTGCTGGCTCGAAGGGCCGAATGGCCTACTCCTGCACCTAATGTCTACTGTCTATAACAGCTGGGAAAGGGATATGCGACGTTTCAGGAATGCCACCCATTCCTTCTCTCCAGAGGTGCTGCCTGACCAGCTGAGTTACTCCAGCATTTTGTGCCTATCTTTGAGATAATAACTTCAACATGTTACCTGTTCTCCAGCGTTGCCTCTTTGGACTTTAGAGATACAGCGCGGAAATCCACTGAGTCCGCGCCCACCAGCGATCACCCCGTACACTAACGCTATCCCCCACACTAGGTACAATCTACAATTTTATACAAGCCAATTCACCTACGAACCTGTACATGTTTGGAGTGTGGGAGGAAACCGGAGCACCCGGAGAAAACCCACATTAGTCACGGGGAGAACGTACAGACAGCACCCGTAGTCAGGATTGAACCCGGGTCTCTGGCGCTGTGAGGCAGCAACTCTACCGCTGCGCCACCGTGCGCCACGATATTAACTAGAAACATAGAAAAATAGAAAAATAGGTGCAGGAGTAGGCCATTCGGCCCTTCGATATGATCATGGCTGATCATTCAACTCAGTATCCTGTACCTGCCTTCTCTCCATACCCCCTGATCCCTTTAGCCACAAGAGCCACATCCAACTCCCTCTTGAATATAGCCAATGAACTGGCCTCAACGACCTTCTGTGGCAGAGAATTCCAGAGACTCACCACTCTCTGTGTAAAGAATGTTTTCCTCATCTCGGTCCTAAAGAAATTCCCCCTTATCCTTAGACTGTGACCCCTTGTTCTGGACTCCTCCAACATCAGGAACAATCTTCCTGCATCTAGCTTGTCCAACCCCTTAAGAAACTAGTTTTGTTTTCAACATGATGCCTGATCCGTGAGTTATCTCCATTATTACCTCCGGCTAATTTCAGAATTACTCCCGATTGCTCGAGCAATCCTGCTCAAAAGAAATTTTCCTCAATTTTATTTTCGTGACAAAAATGTTATTTTTGCGTTTGGGTGCAGGACGTCTGGCGAATTTAGCGACATCTTTCAAAAAACTCTTGACATAAAAGATTAGCTTCGAGTCTTTCCTTCCGCCGAATGCCATTTGGGACGTCAAGCGAACGAAAGGTGCTTGAGAAAGAAAGGGGGAAGCAGGTTCATTTCCCTCTGTAGCCAGCTGGGCGTGCAGACGCTCCATGTAATGCTCGCAGCCTACAGCAGCCGCCTGGCACGCAAGGTAAGAATGTGGTAACAACAGGAACGGCCAGATTATACCGAAGGTAGACACAAAATGCTGGAGCAACTCAACGGGTCAGGCAAAGGATCTCCTGGGAAAATGGATGGTTGACGTGAAGGTTGAAAGAGTCGCTGCCTTACAGCGCCAGAGACCCGAGTTCGATCCTGACTACGGGCGCCGTTTGTGCGGAGTTTGTACATTCTCCCCGTGACTGAGTTGATTTTCCCGGGTTCCTCCCACGCTCCAAAGACGTCCAGGATTGTAGGTCGATCGGCTTTGGCAAAGATTGTAAATTGTCTCGAGTGCGCGTAGGATAGTGCTAGCGTTCGGAGTGATTGCTGGTCGGCACGGACTTGGCGGGCCGAAGGGCCTGTTTCCGCGCTGTATCTCTAAACTAGGCTATCGTGTTCGATCCTGACTACGGGGGCTGAGATTGTACATTCTACCTGAGACTGCCGAGGTTTTTCACGTTCGAGCTACATTCTCTAATATTTGATTATTCTACCCTGGGAAATAGTTTTACATAAATTTACATACGTAATATGTTACAATGTTTACATATTCTGTTGTGCTGCTGCAAGTACGTATTTCTGGGGCATGTGACAATAAAAAAACTCTTAACTCTTGAGATTCCGACTCTTGAGGTTCCATCCATGCTTCTCATCAATTTAAACTTTCTCGAAAATATTTGTTGAAATAAAAAAAAATAACCTTTTTGACTTCAATCTATGTGGTAAGTTGCTCGTTTTAATTAAGTATGGTCTCTCCTCTTGGCAAGTTTCACAAATAATATTAGGCTATTAGGCTGGAATTCCCCCCCCCCCCAACACTCCAAAGACGTACAGGTTTGTAGATTAATTCGGTTCGGTAAATAGTGTGTGTCGCAAAGTGTTAGATTACGGGGAGCGCTGGTCGGCGCAGACTCGGTGGGCCGAAGGGCCTGTTTCCACGCTGTATCTCTAAACTGAACTGAACTAAAAGACAGGAAGACAAAAATGCTGGAAAAACTCAGCGGGTGAGGCAGCATCTATTGAGAGAGGGACTGGGCGTCGACCCGAAACGTCACCTTCAGTCTGAAGAAGGGCCTCGACCTGAAACATCGCCCTCTCCATAGATGCTGCCTCGCCCGTTGAGTTCCTCCAGCATTTATGTCCATCTTCAATTTTTCCAGCATCTGCAGTTCTTTCCTAAACTACAAGACAAGCAGGTTTGTAGGTTAATTGGCTTCGGCAAATTGTAAATTGTCCCTAGTGTGTGTAGGATAGTGTTAGTGTTTGGAGATCGACGGGCCGAAGGGCCTGTTTCCGTGCTTTATCTCTAAACTAAACAAATCTAAAGGATGTGCAGGTTTGTAGGTTAAATCAGCTTTGGTAAAGTTGTAACCTGTCCCTGGTGTGTTTAGGCTAGTGCTGGTGTACGGGGTGATTGCCGATCGGCGCGGACTCGGTGGGCCGAAGGGCCTGTTTCCGTGGGCTGCCACTATTGTCTGAGGTCTGTTGGTTGCTCTGATTGATGATGCTCACCACTGATGACTTGCCCGAAGAGCTCCTCGGGCGTGTCGCCGAAGAAGGGCACGCAGCCAACAACAAATTCGTAGAGTATGATCCCCATGGCCCACCAGTCCACCGGCTTGCCGTAGCCCTGCCGCAGGATGACTTCAGGGGCGATGTATTCTGGCGTGCCACAAACCTGCAAAATGCAACAGCAGTAAACGTTAGTTAGCGTCGTGCCTGGACTCTGAGGAGAGGTTTGCAACCCCCGCTGGCGAAACACAAAATACTTATTCACGTTCTTCCCTCTATCCTGTATCTGTACACCTATCCTGTCCCCCCATCCCATCAACAAATAGAGAGTGGTCCTGAGCTACTGCCTACTTTATCTGTGAAACAAAGCTTCGAGGGGATGTGTGGGGCTAGTTCTCACACAGAGGGTATCGGATGCCTGGTCACACTGCTAGGGGTGTTCGTGGAGGCAGATACAATGGATCGACTGGGCTTATATTCACTGGGAAATTGATCGACGGGGCTTATAGTCACTGGAAAGTGGATTGACTGGGATAATACTGCGTGCAGTTTTGGTCTCCTAATCTGAGGAAAGACATTCTTGCCATAGAGGGAGTGCAGAGAAGGTTCACCAGACTGTTTCCTGGGATGGCAGGGCTTTCATATGAAGAACGACTGGATAGACTCGGCTTGTACTCACTAGAATTTAGAAGATTGAGGTGGGATCTCATAGAAACTTACAACATTTTTAAGGTGTTGGACAGGCTAGATGCAGGAAGATTGTTCCCGATGTTGGGGAGGTCCAGAACAAGGGGTCACATTTTAAGGATAAGGGGGAAGTCTTTTAGGACCGAGATGAGAAAAATTGTTTTCACACCGAGAGTGGTAAATCTGTGTAATTCTTTGCCACAGAAGGTAGTTGAGGCCAGTTCATTGCCTATATTTAAGAGGGAGTTAGATGTGGCCCTTGTGGCTAGAGGGATCAGGGGGTGTGGAGAGAAGGCAGGTACGGGATACTGAGTTGGATGATCAGCCATTATCATATTGAATAGGCCAGAAGGGCCGAATGGCCTACTCCTGCACCTATTTTCGATGTTTCTATGTTTCTATATTCATTGGAAAATCGATCGACTGGGCATATTCACTGGAATTTCGAAGGATGAAATTAGAAGTTCCTGACTTTTAGAAACATATAACATTTTTAACTGATTGAATGAATGAATGAATGAAAGAATACATTTTATTAGCCAAGTGTGCATACATACAAGGTTTTGGTAAAATTGTAAATTGCCCCAGTGTGCTCCATTGTCCTCAGTGTCCTAGACAGGCTAGATGCAGGAAAAGTGTTCCTGATGTTGGGGGAGTCCAGAACCAAGGGTCACTGTTCAAGAATAAGGGGTATTACATTTAGGACTGTGATGAGGAAAAATGTTTTCACTCAGAGAGTTGTGAATGTGGAATTCTCTGCCACAGAAGGCATTGGAGGCCACTTCACTGGATGTTTTCAAGAGAGAGTTAGATAGAGCTCAGCTAATGGAATCAAGGGATATGTGGAGAATGGGATGATCATATTGAATGGCGGTGCTGGCTTCAAGGGCCGAATGGCCAACTCCTGCACCTATTGTCTGTTCCTACGATGGTGGCATTTACTAGACTATTTGATAGTGCAGGTAGTTCATCTTGGCATCATGTTCGGCACTGGCATTGTGAGCCTGTTCCTGCGCTGTACTGTTCTATGTGTAGGAAGGAACTGCAGATGCTGGTTTACACTGAAGATAAGACACCAAATGCTGGAGTAACTCCGATGGGACAGGCAGCATCTCTGGAGAAAACGAATAAGTGATTCTTCAGGTCTTCTGACGAAGGGTCTCAACCCAATTCTGTACCGTTCAATGTTCTACCTCCATCAATATCACAGATAAGGCATTCATAAATGTGAAAAGCCACATTTTCCAATCTTTATAGAAACCAAAGCTCCAGCCCATTATTACACTGAACGTAATATATAAAAGACACCTTTTTATAATAAAAAACATATATTGAATGAATGAATGAATTCATCAATCAACCGATTAATTAATTAATTAATTCGATCTATGTTTTTTTTATTATAAAAAGGTGTCTTTTACTTATTAAATAATGAATGAATAAGTTTATTGGCCAAGTATTCACATACAAGGAATTTGCCTTGGTGCTCCGCCCGCAAGTGACAACATGACATACAGTGACAGTTAGGAATGACACATAAAACATTAAACATTAACAATACCACATTATCGATTAAATGTGTGAATTAAATAAAATACCAGGGCAAAAGGAGGCTCCAGATTTGTGGTTATTGGTTGTATACTTGTCCACGAGAGTATTAGAACAGAAAGATAGTTTGCATTGAATCCATATGGCTCGTTGGCAAGAAGAGCCGTGAAAACGTTAAAACGACTGTTCTGAGGACCAGACTGCTTTTATTTGGTAATGAGGTGTGCTGAAATGAAATGGTGCGTGCCTTCGAATTTAACGCCCTTCACGAATGTAGTGCATCGCAGATTATGGAAATGCTCCCCAGAGATGAAGGTGCGGGCAGCGACGACTCTCCATTTAAGTCCTCCGTCGTCTGCAGATGTCACTGAGGGGGCAGAATGAGTTAAATGCCACGGCATAAAATAAATCTGACAAACTTCTAACGGGAAGCAATGGGAAATTGCAAAAAGAGCGCAGAAACGTAAACTGTTTATTCAATCTCATCTGCAAACGGGTGACAACGAATTTTCTCAGTACCACCAGCGTTTCTAATTGCAAACTAATTTGGCTCCATGCAGTGGCGCAGTGGAGTGAAAATGAATTGTTCGCATTTTCTTCCCTTTTAAATGACTTTCCCCTGGAATTGACTTGCATTTATGAAGCATCTTATGTATTTTTTCAGGACATCCCAAAGTCCCATACAAGCAATCCAGCACACTTCAGGTGTAGTCATTATTGTAATGAAGGCAATGGTATCACCTCTGTTTGTGCAGCACTTCTCTCACTGTTTTAATCTTAAATTAGTGCTCAACTATCTGGGGTCGGTTTTGAACACACGGTCTTCTGACGCTGAGAGTGAATTCAAATGAGTTCCAGCTTTCCACTTTATTCTACATACATCATAAGGTCATTATAAGGAATAGGAGTAGAATTAGGCCATTCGGCCCATCGAGTCTACTCCACCATTCAATCATGGCTGATCTGCCTCTCCCTCCTAACCGCATTCTCCTGCCTTCTCCCCATAACCCCTGACACCCGGACTAATCAAGAAGCTATCTATCTCTGCCTTAAATAAATCCTTGGCCTCCACAGCCAACTGTGGCAATGAATGTCACAGATTCTCCACCCTCTGACTAAAGAAACCTCTTCCCAAAAGAACGTCCTTGAATTCTGATTGAAGAAGGGTCCAAACACAAAACGTTACTTGTCTATATCTGTGCATTCCTCCACCGATGCAGCCTGACCCATTGAGTTCCTCCCGCACTTTGTGTTTTGCTCAAGACTCCAGCATCTGCAGTTCCTTGTGCCTCCATTTGTTCTACCTGCTTAGTTCACAAACATTTTATTATTCTCTCAGCTTCTTTTTCTCTTTTTGTTGGGCACCACACGTGCATAAGAATATTTTTAAAATTCCATTCTGCTGTATTTCAACGTAGTCTCCACTTGTTGGGCGGCACAGTGGTGCAGCAGGTAGAGCTGCTGCCTCACAGTGCCAGAGACCCGGGTTCAATCCTGACCTCGGGTGCTGCCTGTGTGGAGTTTGCACCTTCTCCCCATGCAGGCACAAGTTTCTTCCAACATTTCCGAAGTAAATTGCTCCTGTGTAGGAAATGGATGCAAAAGTGGGATAATGTAGGGATATGGGGAAAAAGCAGGAACGAGGTACTGATTGGGGATGATCAGCCATGATCATTTTGAATGGCGGTGCTGGCTTGAAGCATAGAAAAATAGGTGCAGGAGTAGGCCATTCGGCCCTTCGAACCTGCACCGCCATTCAATGTGATCATGGCTGATCATCCAACTCAGTATCCCGTACCTGCCTTCTCTCCATACCCCCTGATCCCTTTAGCCACAAGTGCCACATCTAATGCCCTCTTAAATATAGCCAATGAACTGGCCTCAACTACCTTCTGTGGCAGAGAATTCCAGAGACTCACCACTCTCTATGTAAAGAATGTTTTCCTCATCTCGATCCTAAAGGAATTCCCCCTTATCCTTAGACTGTGACCCCTTGTTCTAGACTCCCCCAACATCGGGAACAATCTTCCAGCATCTAGCTTGTCCAACCCCTTAAGAATTTTGTAAGTTTCTATAAGATCCCCCCTCAATCTTCTAAATTCCAGCGAGATTGATGGGCCGAATGGCCTACTCATGCACCTATTTTCTATGTTTCTAACTGGTGTGAATGGACGGCACAGACTCCGTGGGCCGAAGGGCCTGTTTCCATGCTGTAGCTTTCAATTAGTCAATCACCACAGTCGTACAAGTGAGCTTCTCTCCATGAAACTCTTCACGGAAAACACACAATTAACTTATTTTCTTCCAAAGTCCAGTATACCCAAGCGCACCCCTGATTTGCAAGTGTGCAGAAATGGTCCACTGATCCCGGATGCAAGTGGTGCCATGAAGGTACAGACTCCGTACAGACAGCACCCGTAGTCGGGATCGAACCCGGTTCTCTGGCGCTGTGAGGCAGCGACTCTACCGCTACGCCACCGTGCCGCCCCACCTGTTCCGCTGGGATAATACGCACGCTAATCCTTGATTACTGCGTTCCCCAGTTCTGTGCCACTCTTACCTGCTTGTCCACAAATTCTCTGGCATCTTTCTCAATGTGACCTTCATAAAGATTTGTCGCCATGTTCATCAGCCCGACTTTTGATAATCCAAAATCCGTCAGTTTGATGTGTCCCAACGATGTCACGAGCAAACTACAGGGGAAACATCGACATTTCAGTACTCCAAAAGACAAGCCAAACATGATCAGTTGTGAAGAGAAACAAGCAAACCATAAACTATTGCAAATCAAAATATAAAGGCAGCTATAAATATGGTTGCAAGTAACCTCTCCATTGTGGAAATTCTCAAATATGTTCTCGTTAATAATCCCACAAAGTCGTGGGCAGCGGTAGAGTTGCTGCCTTACAGCGACACTGAGATACAGCACGGAAACAGGCCCTTCGGCCCACCGGGTCCGCGCCGACCAGCGATCCCCGCACATTAACACTATCCTACACCCACTAGGGACTATTTTTTTTTAACATTTCACCAAGCCAATTAACCTACAGACCTGTACGTCTTTGGAATGGAGCAGGAAACCGAAGATCTCGGAGGAAACCCACGCAGGTCACGGGGAGAACGCACAAACTCCGACCCGTAGTCAGGTTTAAACTCGGGTCCCTGGCGCTGTGAGGCAGCAACTCCACCGCTGCGCCACCGTGCCGCCCCGAAAAGTTAACTAACGGCCCAACTTGACTTCCTTACTGTGAAGGGCTGGAGTTGGTACACATCAAATATAAACTGCAATTGGAGTCTATACATCCTTCCAGCCCTGCAAAAATACATATGGATAAATGCAAATTTTTGATGTAAAATGCAAGTCATTTATCGAGCCGCTGTCTCCATCTGAGAAGGCATTAACAAAGCAGGGTACTGAACTTTGATTCAGAATTATACATCATTCCCTGAACTTTAACAATACATGTAGGTTTTAATTATGTATTACGCTCAATTAATCAATGTAAAGGGAGGTTCCTCAGGCAATATGTAGAAGCCCCTACTGGGGAGAGGAGAAGCTTCATCTACTCTTGGGAAATGGGACAGGGCAGGTCACTGGGGTGTCAGTGGAGAGCACCTTGGGACCATGGACACTAAATGCTGGAGTAACTCAGCGGGACAGGCAGCATCCCCATACAGAAGGAATGGGTGACGTTTTGGGTCGAGACCCTTCTCTACACCTGAAACGTCATCCTTTCCTTCTATCCGGAGATGCTGCCTGTCCCCACTGAGTTACTCCAGCATCTTGTGCCTATCGTCAACGGAACCAGCAGCTCCTTCCGACACACTTTGGGGACATTTATTGTCACATACACCAACTGGTGCAGTGAAATTTGAGTTGCCATTGCAGCACACCAATAAGAATAAAACACAAAAGTAGTAAGCACTGCCCAGTCCATCATTGGCTCTGACCTCCCGTCCATCGAGGGGATCTATCGCAGTCGCTGCCTCAAAAAGGCTGGCAGCATCATCAAGGACCCACACCATCCTGGCCACTCACTCATCTCTCCGCTACCTTCAGGTAGAAGGTACAGGAGCCTGAAGACTGCAACGACCAGGTTCAGGAATAGCTACTTCCCCACAGCCATCAGGCTATTAAACTCGGCTTGGACAAAACTCTGAACATTAATAGCCTATTATCTGTTTATTTGCACTTTATCTGTTTATTTATTCATGTGTGTATATATTTATACAATGGTGTATGGACACACTGATCTGTTCTGTAGTCAATGCCTACTATGTTCTGATGTGCTGACGCAAAGCAAGAATTTCATTGTCCTATCAAGGACACATGACAATAAAACTCTCTTGAATTCTTGAGAATTTGACATTAAACATAAAAACATCCCCCCACAATGGTTTGCACTGTGAGGGAAGGCAGCAAAGTCCAGTCCTCTTCCTCTTCTTCACCCCGTGGTCGGGGCCTATTTGAGGCCTCTGCAGTCGCCAACCATCGTTCTATTAGTTCAAAAATAGGTATGGAATAGGACAGAACTGGCCTATAAATTAAAGTTCAAAATCAGGGCAAGGCGGATTTTGACGTTTTTAAATCTGGCCTATTTGCCTCTAAACAGCCGCCTTCAAAATCTGATTCCAGTAGAGAGACACACAGAGTGCTGGAGTAACTCATCGGGCCAGGCAGCATCTGCGGAGAAAAAGGACGGGGTGACGTTTCGGGTCTGAAGAAGGGTCTCGACCCGAAACGTACACCCACTTCGGATGAAAGAAGAGGGGAGGGAACTGGAGGTAGGAAAAGTCCGGAGCAAAGCAGGGACGGCGACAGATGACCACGGAAGGGTGGAGCCCACAATGGTCCATTGTTGGCTGGGGAAGAGGTGATAATGAAGGATGCGAACAGTGGAACTGGTAGGACGACTGGGGGGGGGTGAAGAAAGGAATGCAGCGATTGCTTGAAATCAACTATTGTTTGTGAGAAAAGGTATACATCCGGCAGATCGCGGGTTCTCACGGTCTGCATGTTGCTGTTAAATGGAGGTTCAACGCTGGCGGGAGTGGTGAACCATGGAGGACAAGAGATATTGAGAAGCACGGATGTGTATGTCAAGTATAGGTAACTGGGATTGTGAAGTCATGGAATGATAGATCAAAACTACGAGAGGCCTGTATCACACAAAGTCTGGTGGATGTATGGAAGAGTCTCAAAAGTCTCTGGCCCAGAGTAGGGGAATCGAGGACCAGAGGACACTGGTTCAAGATGAAGGGGAACAGATGTAATAGGAACCTGAGGGGTAACTTTTTCACACAAAGGGTGATGGGTGTATGGGACAAGCTGCCGGAGGAGGTAGTTGAGGCTGGGATTATAAGAAACAGTTAGACAGGTACATGGGTAGGACAGGTTTCGAGGGATATGGGCCAAACGCAGGCAGGTGGGACTAGTGTCGCTGGGACATGTTGGCCGGTGTGGGCAAGCTGGGCCTTTTTCCACGCTGTATGGCTCTATGAGTTATTAAAATTACTTTAATTTTTATTTTTTTAAACCTTTTTATCCCAGGGTGGAAATATCAAACTGGAAAAGGGCTCACCTTAAAGAAGGGAAAGTCTACAAGGGATGTGTGAGCCCAGTTTCTGTGCACAGAGGCTGATGAATTAAGAGATTGAACACAGTGCAAAATAAATGCTCCCGCTTACACAGAGGGCAGTGAAGGAGCAGAATGAGTTATTGTGGTGACTGTCCGAAACTATCAGTTGTGTTAAAATTGACTGTCCTTGCAGACCATATCTCTTGTGAAGAAAGTCTCTTGCAATGACAACCCAGCATATATATTGTGAAGTTGCTCGCAGATAAAATGTTAAAGGAGGAATGGGAAGAAAGGTTGAACTCTAGACAATAGACATTTGGTGCTGGAGGAGGCCATTCAGCCCTTCGAGCCAGCACCCGCCGTTCACTGTGATCATGACTGATCATTCACAATCAGTGCCCCGTTTCTGCCTTAAACTATACTCTAGTTTAGTTTAGAGATCCCGCGCAGAATGAATGAATGAATAAGTTTATTGTCCAAGTATTCACATACAAGGAATTTGCTTTGGTGCTCCGCCCGCAAGTGACAACATGACATACAGTGACAGTTAGGAATGGCACATAAAACATTAAACATTAATAATAAAACATTATTGATTAAACACGTGAATTAAATAAAATACCGGCGCAAACGGAGGCTACGGACTTTTGGTTATTGAGTAGAGCAACTACTCATGGAAAAAATGAAAACATTTTTTATGTCTGGCTGTGGCGGCTTTGACAGTCCGGAGTCGCCTTCCAGAGGGAAGTGATTCAAAGAGTTTGTTGCCAGGGTGAGAGGGGTCAAAGATGATCTTACCCGCTCGCTTCCTGGCCCTTGCAGTGTAAAATCTTTCAGAATAAAAGGCCCTTCAGCCCACTGAGTCTGCGCCGACCAGCGATCCCATACGCTAACACAATCCTACTCATTACGAACAAATTACTATGAAACCAAGCCAATTACCCTACAGATCTGTGTGTCTTTGGAATGTGGGAAGAAACTGGAGATCCCGGAGTAAATCTACGCAGGTCACGGGGAGAACGCACAAACTCCGTACAGACAGCACCCGTGGTCAGGATTGAACCCGGGTCTCTGGTGCTGTAAGGCCGCAACTCTACCGCTGCGCCACCGTGTCACCCAAACAAACTAGTGAGTCTCCTAACAGATTAAGATATTTCCGCGCTCATTATTTGAACAAAAGGGAGTTCTGTTTAGCTCAAGGATGAGAACAAGTGTCTTCGGGAACAATGGGGCTGCAAAGCTAGATGTCAGTGACTGGGGTGGTGGCTGTCCAAGACTGTGAAAGGATTACATGGTGCAGGGAATGGAGAGATATTGATCACGTGTGGAGTCATATCCTCTATCCATCTGAACCTAACCCATCCAAGTACCTGTCTACATTTTATCCCCATTTGCTTTGTGGATAC
This sequence comes from Raja brachyura, assembly GCA_963514005.1. The sequence goes on along the minus strand of OY740783.1, from coordinate 10,741,533 downwards.
CATCGCCCAACTATCAATGCTCTATTCTACATTTACCTTGATCTCCATTCCCTTTGTCCTGTTTTCACACCTTACACTTCCTTATCTATGTACCTCCCACTCCCCTCACATTAGTCTGAAGAAGGGTCTTGACCCGAAACGCCACCCATTCCTTCTCTCCAGAGATGCTGCCTGTCCCACTGAGTACCTCCAGCATTTGTAGCATCTGTAGTCCCATCCTACACATAAATGGTTCTTAAACATTGCGATAGTCCCTGCCTCAACTACCTCCCCCGGTAGCTCGTTCCTTTAAATGTCAGCAGGCTGGATAATAGTAAAGACCAAGCCCCATGAGATCGCAATTAGGAATATTCTTTTAGAACCATAGAAAATAGGTGCAGGAATAGGCCATTCGAGCCAGCACCACCATTCAATATGATCATGGTTGATCATCTAAAATCAGTACCCCGTTCCTGCTTTCTCCCCATATCCCTCGACTCCATTAGCCCTAAGAGCTATATCTAACTCCCTCTTGAAAACACCCAGTGAACTGGCCTCCACTACCTTCCGTGGCAGAGAATTCCACAGATTCACAACCCTCTGGGTGAAAAGGTTTTTCCTCATCTCAGTCCTAAATGGTCTCACCCTCATTCTTAAACTGCGACCCTGGTTGTGGACTCCCCCATCGTCGGGAACATGTATCCTGCAACTAGCCTGTCCAAACCTTTAAGAATGTTATATGTTACAGAACAAGGGGTCACAGTCTAAGGATAAGGGGGAATTCCTTTAGGACCGAAATGAGGAAAACATTCTTTACACAGAGAGTGGTGAGTCTCTGGAATTCTCTGCCACAGAAGGTAGTTGAGGCCAGTTCATTGGCTATATTTAAGAGGGCGTTAGATGTGGCACTTGTGGCTAAAGGGATCAGGGGGTATGGAGAGAAGGCAGGTACGGGATACTGAGTTGGATGATCAGCCATGATCACATTGAATGGCGGTGCAGGCTCGAAGGGCCGAATGGCCTACTCCTGCACCTATTTTCTATGTTTCTATGTTTCTATGTTATAAGATCCCATCTCATCCTTCTAAATCCCAGTGAATACAAGCCCAGTCAACACTGTCTATTCTGGTGAAGCTGCCCTGCACTCCCTCAAAGTGCCAAGGGAGAAGGCAGGATAATGGGGTTAGGAGGGAGAGATAGATCAACCATAATTGAATGGTGGAATAGACTTGATGGGCGGAATGGCCTAATTCTGCTCCTATAGAAACTTAGAAACATAGACAATAAGAGTAGTAGTAAGCCATTCGGCCCTTTGAGCCAGCACCGCCATTCAATATGATCATGTTCAAGAAGGAACTGCAGATGCTGGAAAATCGAAGGTAGACAAAAATGCTGGAGAAACTCAGCGGGTGCAGCAGCATCTATGGAGCGAAGGAAATAGGCAACGTTTCGGGCCGAAGAAAGGTTTCAGCCCGAAACTTTGCCTATTTCCTTCGCTCCATAGATGTTTCAATATGATCATGGCTGATCATCCAAACTCAGTATCCCTTTCTCCCCATATCCCTTGATTCCATGAGCCGAGCTCTATCTTACTCTCTCTTGAATTGGCTCCTCCACTGACTTCTGTGGCAGAGAATTCCCCAGATTCACAACTCTCTGGGTGAATAAGTTTTTCCTCATCTCCGTCCTAAATGGCCTATCCCTTATTCTTATTAAGGATAAGGGGGAAATCCTTTCGGACCGAGATGAGAAAGACTTTTTTCACACAGAGAGTGGTGGGTCTTTGGAACTCTCTGCCACAGAGGGTAGTTGAGGCCAGTTCATTGGCTATATTTAAGAGGGAGTTAGATGTGGCCCTTGTGGCTAAGGGGATCAGAGGGTATGGAGAGAAGGCTTGTACTCGCTGGAATTTAGAAGATTGAGGGGGGATCTTATAGAAACTTACAAAATTCTTAAGGGGTTGGACAAGCTAGATGCTGGAAGATTGTTCCCGATGTTGGGGGAGTCCAGAACAAGGGGCACAGTCTAAGGATAAGGGGGAATTCCTTTAGGACCGAAATGAGGAAAACATTCTTTACACAGAGTCGTGAGTCTCTGGAATTCTCTGCCACAGAAGGTAGTTGAGGCCAGTTCATTGGCTATATTTAAGAGGGCGTTAGATGTGGCACTTATGGCTAAAGGGATCAGGGGGTATGGAGAGAAGGCAGGTACGGGATACTGAGTTGGATGATCAGCCATGATCACATTGAATGGCGGTGCAGGCTCGAAGGGCCGAATGGCCTACTCCTGCACCTATTTTCTATGTTTCTATGTTTCTAAGGCAGGTACGGGATACTGTGTTGGATGATCAGCCATGATGATATTGAATGGCGGTGCAGGCTCAAAGGGCCGAATGGCCTACTCCTGCACCTAATTTCTATGTTTCTATGTTTCTATGTTTCTTAAACTGGTTCCGATCTCCCCCAACATGGGGAAGATTTTTCCTGCATCTGGCCTGCCCAAACCCTTAAGAATGTCATATGTTTCTATAAGATCCGCTCTCATCCTGCTAAATTCCAGTGAAGTTCTGATCTCTTACAATCTTAACAAGCTTCTGATTTATTTTTCTCATAATTCTGCAGAAAATATATTCAATGCGCTCTCCGCGACAGATACAGATTATGCCGTCAGAATGTGCATGGAATATCTATGCACATAACATGAGAATGAATTGTTGAGACCCACACAGAGGAAAGAAAGTGACAAATGATTAATCGTAGATGGAAATTCATACGTCTAACTCTGAGCTTTTGAGAACTATAATTTACATACAATTTGGAAGTCAATGTTTTACCCCGAGTCAAAATGATGTTTAATTTTACATAAATCGTGACATGTGATCTGTTTTCCGCGTCTGTCTGCCAGACCAGATGAATCTAGTGGGTGCAATGAGAAAGATGCCCCTCCAGGGATGCAGTGCGGAAACAGGCCCTTCGGCCCACCGAGTCCCTGCTGACCTGCGATCACCCCGTACGCTAGGACTATGCTAGTAGGCAAAATTGCTGGAGAAACTCAGCGGGTGCGGCAGCATCTATGGAGCGGAGGAAATAAGCAACCCTTCAACAGTCTTAAGAAAGGTTTCGGCCCAAAACGCTGCCTATTGCCTTCGCTCCATAGATGCTGCCGCACCCGCTGAGTTTCTCCAGCAATTTTGTCTGCCTTCGATTTTCCAGCATCTGCAGTTCCTTCAGTGGTGGGTCTCTGGAACTCTCTGCCACAGAGGGTAGTTGAGGCCAGTTCATTGGCTATATTTAAGAGGGAGTTAGATGTGGCCCTTGTGGCTAAGGGGATCAGAGGGTATGGAGAGAAGGCAGGTACGGGATACTGAGTTGGATGATCAGCCATGATCATATTGAATGGCGGTGCAGGCTCGAAGGGCCGAATGGCCTACTCCTGCACCTAATTTCTATGTTTCTTGAGCACTATGCTAGTGTAGGGTGGCATGAGTAAAATTGTAAATTGTCCCTAGCGTGGGTGGAATAGTGTTAAAGTGCGGGAGTCGTGAGTCGGCGCGGACTCAATGGGCCGAAGGGCCTGTTTCCGCGCTGTAACTCTAAACTAAACACCATCCTACACACAATCTACAATTTTTACCGAAGCTAATGATGTGGAGTCCAAGAGGCTTTTAGCTAGACGTGGATGTACAAGGAAAAGAGGGATATGGATCCAGGAAAGGTGGACCTCACTATGGGCGGGTTTTACTCTAGACAGTAGGGGGGGTGGAGTCAACAAGGTGGAAGCGCATGCGTGCGGTTAACGGGAAAGAGAGCGTAGGAAAAGTCACGTTTAAACTGACAGACAGGGGGATGGGAACCAATGCAAGGAGACTAGAGGGACGTAAAAGGAGAACAGAAGCAAAAGGTAGAAGGGAGATAAGAAAAACTAACCTGAAAGCTCTGTGCCTTAGTGCAAGGTGCAGTCGTAATAAGGTGGATGAATTCAGAATATCAGGCAGTGACGCGTGGGGTGCCGCAAGGCTCGCTGCTGGGACCCCAGTTATTTACAATATACAGTATTTAACGATTTAGATGGGAGAATGTGGTGACATCTCCAAGTTTGCGGATGGCACGAACCTGGGTGGCAGTGTGAGCTGTGATGAGGATGCTATGAAGCTGCAGGGTGACTTGGATCGGTTGGGTGAGTGGGCAGATGCATGGCGGATGCAGTATAATGTGGATAAATGTGAGGTTATCCACTTTGGTGGCAAGAACAGGCAAACAGATTATTATCTGAATGGTGTCAGATTAGGAAATGGGGATGTGCTATGAGACCTGGGTGTGCTTGTACATCAGTCATTGAAAGTAAGCATGCAGGTACAGCAGGCAGTGAAGAAAGCTAATGGCATGTTGGCCTTCATTGCGAGAGGATTTGAGTTTAGGAGCAAGGAGGTCCTACTACAGTTGTACAGGGCCCTGGTGAGACCACACCTGAGGTATTGTGTGCAATTTTGGTCTGCTAATTTGAGGAAGGACATTATTGCTATTGAGGGAGTGCAGTGTAGGCTCACCAGGTTAATTCCCGGGATGGTGGGAATGACATAAGTTGAAAGAATGAGTCGACTGGGCTTGTATTCACCGGAATTTAGAAGGATGAGAGGGTATCTTATAGAAACATATAACATTCTTAAAGGATTGGACAGGCTGGATGCAGGAAAAATGTTCCCAGTGTTGGGGGAGTCCAGAACCAGGGGTCCCAGTTTAAGAATATGGGGTATGCCATTTAGGACTGAGATGAGGAAAAAATATTTCACCCAGAGTTGTGAATTTGTGGAATTCTCTGCCACAGAAGGCAGGAAGCCAATTCACTGGATGTTTTCAAGAGGGAGTTTGATTTAGCTCTTAGGGCTAAAGGAATCAAGGGATATGGGGAAAAAGCAGGAACGTGGTACTGATTTTGGATGATCAGCCATGATCATATTGAATGGCGGTGCTGACTCGAAGGGCCGAATTGTTGGCTGTGAAAACGCACACCTCCAGATTCAGGGACAGTTTCTTCCCAACTGCTATCAGGCAACTGAACCATCCTATCACAACCAGAGAGCAGTCCTGGACTATTCATTGGTGACCCTCGAACTATCCTTGTTTAAGAAGGAACTGCAGATGCTGGAAAATCGAAGGTAGGCAAAAATGCTGGAGAAACTCAGCGGGTGAGGCAGCATCTGTGGAGCGAAGGAAATAGGCGACGTTTCGGGTTGAGACTCTAGAAGGGTCTCCACCCAAACTATTGCCTATTTCCTTTGCTCCATAGATGCTGCCTCACCCGCTGAGTTTCTCCAGCATTTGTGTCTACCTCGGCCTATCCTTGATCGGACTCTGGGTTAAAGGGTCTCGAGCCGAAACGTCACCCATTCCTTCTGTCCAGTGATGCTGCCTGACCCGCTGAGTTACTCCAGCTTTTTTGCGTCTATCTTGATCGGGCTTTGCGGGCTTTATCTTGCACTAAACGTTATTCCCTTATCATCTATCTACACAGTTGTAAATGGTTCGCGTGTAATCATATATTATCTTTCCGCTGACTGGTTAGCACGCAACAAAAGCTTTTCACTGTACCTCGGTACACGTGACAATAAACTCAACTGAAGTGAAACTCACCAAACAGAACAGAACATACCTGTACTTATGTGTAGGAAGTTATTGCAGACGCTGGGCCTCCTCCAATATCAAACTCAAATTGGAGGGACACTACCTTGTATTCCGTTTGGGCAGCTTACACCCCAGTGGTGTGAATATTGATTTCTCTAACTCAGCAACCCTTGCATCCCACCTCTCTCCATCCCTCCCCCACCCAAGTCGTGCCAGCTTCAAAGTCATCTTGTTGAGTCTCGTTGTCTGCAACTCGTTTTCACCTAGTCCCTGGCGTAACAATGGCCTGTTTCCTCGATCACCATGACTGTTTTGCATGCATATCTTTCATTCATTTGTTCTATATCTCTCCATATCTCCGTCTATATCTCTCTTTGCCCTTCCCCCCTGACTCTCAGTCTGAAGCAAGGCCTTGGGGTGGGAGATTGCAACCTTCACGTGGCCCACCCTGTTTCGACGAATGCAACCAACCTGGCGTGCACAAACAGAAGATGAAACAGAACAAGTTGACTTACAACTTTAAGGGCCTGTCCTACAAGCATGCAACTCTATGCGATTAGCGCGACCTAACGTGGTCGCTTGAGCCATCCGGCGTCGCGGGACCGGTCCCATTTCGATCGCCGGAGCCGTGCAGAATTGTGCGGAGTTCGTCCCGACATCGCGCGGGGCTCCGAAAAACTGACTATGTTCAAAAATTCCGCGCAGCAACGGCTTGTCGGCTCGCAGTCGCCTCGACACATTACACACCGCCTCGACGTCGTGCCTCCATGACCCTCTCGGTAGGTGCCTCCGTAACCCTCTATGTGTGTGGCTCCGTGGCCCTCTGTGTGTGTGTGCCTCTGTGCCCCTCTCTGTGTGCCCCTCTCTGTCCTGGCGAACTTACCTTTAAGACTTCGCTCCAAGTTCGCCTCACTTTGCGCCGCGTTGCGCCACTCACCCGACCTCCGCGCGGACCCTGCTGCCGGTTTGGTCGCGCTTGCCGCATGCAGGCGCATGCTGGTGGGAACGGCCCTGTACAGGGGATCACCCGACCTCCGCGCGGCACCCGCTTCTAGTTTGATTGCGTTCATCGCATAGAGTTGCATGCTGGTGGGACAGGCCCTTTAGGCTGTGCACACCATACGCAAGTAGGAGAAGGCCCGAAACGTCACCTATTGCTTTTCTCCAGAGATGCTGCCTGACCCGCCGAGTTACTGCTGCTTTTTTGTATCTGTACGCGTCACGTACGTACTTATCTGGTTTGAGATCCCGGTGGACGATCCCATAATTGTGGAGGTACTCCAAGGCAAGAACTGTCTCCGCAAAGTAAAGCCTGGCCATATCCACGGGTAAAGGGCCCATGTTTTTTAGCAGCGTGGCACAGTCTCCACCTGAAATAGAACAAAAAAAACAGATGTCGTCCCTCAGGTTGGTAATGTTATGCAGGCTCAGTGCAATTATTATGGCTCATTGACTCTCAAGCAGAGAAATCCCACCAGTCCCATTTCATCTCATCTAATCCCCCTGTCGCCCACAACCTATTCTCTCTCACATCCCGCTGACTTCCCTTTTGATGATTTTGCCACTTTCCCACTACAAGGGGTAACTCTACAGTCATCAAGGCATAAGGTGATCTCTTGATAAAACTATCAATTCACTGTTGGTGCGGGGGGGAGTGGGGTTGGAAGCTGAAGGCTTCCTCAAAAAAGGCAAGCAGTCAGGATGCAAACCGGGTCCCTGAAGGCGTGAGGTACCAGCACCAGGGGGCGATATGGTGGCGCAGTGGTAGAGTTGCCAGAGCACCCGGGTTTGATCCTGACCGCGGGTGCTGTCTGTACGGAGTTTGTATGTTCACTCCGTGATCGCATTGGTTTTGCCCGGGTGCTCCAGCTTCCTCCCACACCCTAACGGCGTACAGATTTGCAGGTTAATTGGCTTGGTATAAATGTAAAGGGGCTGTCCCACTTTCGCGACCTAATTGGCGAGTTTAGAAGAATTTGAAAAAAATGACATGTTGAAGATCTCCTTCGACCATGTTGAAGACCAGCTTCAACTAGCTACGACGAGCTTTGGGAAAATTGGACACCGAATAGTGGAGAGTGAAGACGACCTCCTTCGACTATGATGAAGACTATCTACGACTACCTTACACTACCCTTGATTACCTACGACTAACATGCCGACGTACTATGACCTACTGCGACTAAAAAAGTATAGGTTTTTTCCATGGCGGCCCTTTATTGAAAAAAAACGCAGTGACCTAGCTGAGGCCTCGAGTACGCGGAGACCACTCTCGAGCATGAAGGAGAGTTACAAAGACCTCCTACGACCTCGTGACGACCATGCTGCGAGTACGAGTCGAGGGCAAACTCGCCAGAACTCGCGGATTCGGTCGCCCAAGTGGGACAGGGCTGTAAGTGTGAGTAGGATAGTGTTAATGTGCGGTGCAGTGCAAACGATGCGGGCCGAAGGGCGTTTTTTCTTTGCTGTATCCTTAACCATGAACAACAAAAGCTGGCACATTACCTTCCACATACTCCATCACCATGCACAGATGCCTCTTGGTTTCAAATGAACAGTACATGCTGACGACAAAGGGATTTTCGGCAAATGTCAGGATATCTCTTTCCACGAAGGCTTGTTGAATCTGGTTTCTCAGGATCAGGTTCTGTTTGTTGATTTTCTTCATTGCAAACCTCTGCTTCGTCTCTTTATGACGCACCAAATACACAGCGCTGAAAAAAAAACAGAAGCACACGGTCGGTTGGAAACATATGCCGCGCACATTATTATCTTGCATCGGGGCAAACCGGTGATTCAAAATAATGGCCAGATCATGATCCATTGATTAGGATCACAAAATCAGAAGGTCATAAGTGACAGGAACAGAATTAGGCCATTCGGCCCATCAAGTCTACTCCGCCATTCAATCATGGCTGATCTATCTCACTCCCTCCTAACCCCATTCCCCTGCCTCCTCCCCATAACCCCTGACACCTGTAATAATCAAGAATCTATCTATCTCTGCCTTATAAATATCCACAGCCGTCTGTGGCAAAGAATTCCACAGATTCACCACCTTGTGACAAGATAAATGTCTCCTCATCTCCTTCCTAAAATAACGTCCTTTAATTCTGAGGCTGTGACCTCTAGTCCTAGACTCTCCCACTAGTGGAAACATGCTCTCCACATCCACATTGCATTTCACCATTCTGTACGTCTCAATGAGGTCCCCTCCTCATTCTTCTAAACCCCAGCGAGTACAGGCCCAGTGCCGACAAACGCTCATCATAGGTTAACCCGCTCATTCCTGGATCCCAACTCGAAATGTCGCCTGTCCTTTCCCTCCGCAGATGCTGCCTGGCCCGCTGATCCCCCTCCCACCCTTTGCGTTTACTCAAGAGTAGACTTTGGAGCGACATCGCGGAAACAGGCCCTTCGGCCCGCTGTGTCCGTGCCGACCAGCGTTCACCCCGCATACTGACGCTATCCTGGACAGTAGTGATGACTTTACAATTTTAGCAAAGCCAATTAACCTGCGCAATTGAATGCAAAAAGTTTTGATGATAAAGGAAGCAGGCTATTGTTAGCTGTGGGCGAGGTGAAAATGAGTCACAGACAATGAAACTCAACAGAACGGCATTGAAACTGGTACAACGTGTACAATGTCTGTAAAGGGCCTGTCCCACTTGGGAGTAATTTGCGCGTCACAACGTGCGCATGGTGCGTGGTGACGTGGGCAGTCACGCTGGGGTCACGCGCGGTGCCCCAGGATTTTGGGATGTACAAAATCTTCGCGCCCCATCTGCGTGATGCGCAAATGCCGCCCAAGTGGGTCGTACAGGCCCTTAACTCGTTCTCACTTTGCCCACAGCAAACAATCGCCCGTTTCCTTTATTGCCGTTACTTTCTTGCATATCTTTCATTCATTTGTTCTATATCTCTCTATAATCACTGTCTATCTCTCTAGTTTCCCTCTCCCCCCGATTCTCAGTCTGAAGAAGGGTCTCGACCCGAAACGTCACCCATTCCTTCTCTCCAGAGGTGATGCCCGACCCGCTGAGTTACTCCAGCATTTTGCGTCTGTCTTCGGTGCGAACCAGTATCTGCAGTTCCTTCCTGTACATTAGGTGGGGGTCACCTCTCAGCTAATTGCAGGGAAATTATAAGATGTGCGTTCCTTTTTAAAAAAAAAATCTATGCTTACTTATAACCGCGCGCATATTATAAGCTGAGAGAGAATGCAGATGAGCTCTCCTTGTGTCCGACTCACCCATAGGCTCCGTTGCTGATCAGTTTCATGGTCTCAAAGTCAATCTCACGAGGTTTGCGTCGACCTTGGGCTGAAGGACTGAAGCTCTGCGGGACGAAGGAAGTCATGCTCAAGCACACTGAATTAGAAACATAGAAAATAGTTTGAGGAAGGACATCCTTGTGATTGAGGCGGTGCAGCGTAGGTTCACGAGATTGACCCCTGGGATGGCGGGACTCCACTAGCCCTTGACTCCACTAGCCCCTAGAGCTCTATCGAACTCTCCCTTAAATCCAACCAGTGATTTGGCCTCCACTGCCCTCTGTGGCAGGGAATTCCACAAATTCACAACTCTCTCGGTGAAAAAGTTTTTTCTCACCTCAGTCTTAAATGACCTCCCCTTTATTCTAAGACTGTGGCCCCTGGTCCTGGACTCGCCCAACATTGGGAATATTTTTCCAGCATCCAGCTTATCCAGTCCTTTTATAATTTTACATGTTTCTATACGATCCCCCCTCATCCTTCTAAACTCCATTGAATACAAGCCTAGTCTTTTCAATATTTCCTCATATGACAGTCCCGCCATCCCAGGGATCAATCTCGTGAACCTACGCTGCACTGCTTCAATCACAAGGATGTCCTTCCTCAAATTAGGAGTCATCGCCTACCCACAGCAACTCCACGTCCAGCAACCTGACAGAACGTCAACTGCCTTATGTCAGGGTCCATTATGGACCGACCAACACTGCTTGCCTGTCGCCCAGCACACTGTAAACAAATTACATGGGAAAATGATGGATTGAAGCTGATCGTAAATAAAGGCTGAACTGTCGGATGCTTGAGTTAGTGGGCACCTCAATCACTCGTCTAAGTGTTTCCATTATTGATTTGGTAAGTTTAATGGTTTGGAAGGACCGCTCTCAGCCTTGTTGACAACTATCCAATCTAAAAGCGGGTTGAGGGAAGAGGCAATAAAAAAACTCTGCGTGTTCCGGTTTGCGCCGTCAACGATGGCAGCCTCGCCAACGGCCTGTCTGCTTTCAGTTTTTTTTTGTTATTGTTAATGTGTTTTAAAAGTATATGTTAATGCTCTATGTTGTGTTTTATGTGGGGGGTGCGGGGGAAACAGTTTTCCAGGTCGTATCTCCGGTCGCTCTGCGGCCTAACATCATGGAGCTGGCGGCCTTGCTCGGGACTGACTTTGAGCCCCACCGCGGGGCCGTGGACTTACCGTCGGAGCCTGCGATCCCTCGCCTGGGATCGACGCTCAAACCGCGGCCTGCGGATTTCACCATCGAGGACCTCGCAGTCTCGGGTAGAGACCGATGTCGGGAGCTCCAAAGTCGCAAGAGCTTCGACCAGTCCTGACCCAGGGGTCCGATCGCCCGGCGCGGGGCGCTGAGAACCCCCTCCCCCCCCCCCCCCCCCCGATGAGGGAGCTTGAGGACGCAAACTCCGCCGGCTACGGGAGTCAAGATCGTCCTGACAACGGAAGGCTCGAGGCCCCCCCGACCGTGGGAGAACAAAGAAGGGAAGAGATTGAACTTTTTTTCGCCTTCCATCACCGTGAGGAATTTGGAGGAGTCACTGTGGTGGATGTTTATGTTAAAATGTGCCCTGTTGCTTTTTATTGGATGGACTGTATGGCAAATCAAATTCCTTGTATATTGTAAAACATACTTGGCTAATAAATGATTATGATGATTTTGATTATGTTTGTGACTGTGGAGTCACCAAATCAAACTTCACGCCAGCACTGGACTATAGACCGCTAGGACATCTATACCATTATATAAAGCACTCTGTTGGCTTTAAGACCAGCAATGGAACATGCAGGGAATGGATAGAGATGGATTATATGCAGGAGATGCGGCAAGGAAACAGGCCCTTCAACCCAACTCACCCATGCTTAGCTCAGAGATACAGCGTGGAAACAGGCCCTTCGACTCCGCACTGACCAGCGATCCCCGCACATGATCAGCCACGATCACATCGAATGGCAGTGCTGGCTTGAAGGGCCGAATGGCCTACTCCTGCACCTATTGTCTATTGTCATTCACACTATCCTGCACACACTAGGGACAATTGACCTCCAAATCTGTCTGTCATAGAAACATAGAAAAATAGGTGCAGGAGTAGGCCATTCGGCCCTTCGAGCCTGCACCGCCATTCAATGTGATCATGGCTGATCATCCAACTCAGTATCCCGTACCTGCCTTCTCTCCATACCCCCGATCCCTTTAGCCACAAGTGCCACATCTAACACCCTCTTAAATATAGCCAATGAACTGGCCTCAACTACCTTCTGTGGCAGAGAATTCCAGAGACTCACCACTCTCTGTGTAAAGAATGCTGTCTTTGGAGTGTGGGAGGAATCCGAAGATCTCGGAAAAAAAACCACGCGGTCACGGCGAGAAAGAAAAAAACACGGGGAGAATGTCCTTTCAGACAGCACCCGTGGCCGGGATCGAACCCGGGTCGCTGGTGCTGCTTGCGCTGCAAGGCAGCAACTCTACCGGTGCGTTGCCGTGCCGACCAAGATGGCGCATCTTAGCTGCTCCCATTTGCCCTTGTTTGGCCCATATCCCACTTAAACTTTCCTAACCATGAACATGTCCAAATGATGGCTGCTGCAGAGAGGAGACCATTGCCCACCTCTTCACAGAGTGTGGATTTGCGAAGCAAGTCTGGAGAATGATGCAAGGGTCCCTGTCACGGTTCATTCCAAACAGCTCCGTCACAGAGGACTCTGTGATTTACGGACTGTTCCCAGGGACACATTCAGAGACAGACATCGAGTGCTGCTGGAAGGTCATCAACTCGGTGAAATACGCTCTTTGGTCTGCCCGGGCATTGTTCACCACCCAGCAGAACGAGATGTCCGTCAGGGAATGTTGTCGACTGGCCCGCTCCAGACTGCAGGAGCACGTGCTGAGGGACGCACTGAAGCTTGGTGCAGCCAACGCCAAGGCTCGGTGGGGGAGGGCCACAGTCTAGGGTCCTTCCGCTGCTGGACATGGGGGGCACGGTATGGTGGAGACGCCCCTCATACTAGGGAAGGGATTTCACCCCAGGGGGGCCACATGAATGGCAAGGGTGGTTTAGAACCAGAATCCCGATGCTGGGGGAGTCCAGAACCAGGGGGCCACAGTTTAAGAATAAGGAGTAAGCCATTCAGAACGAAGATGAGGAAACACTTTTTCTCACAGATAGTTGTGAGTCTGTGGAATTCTCTGCCTCAGAGGGCGGTGGAGGCAGGTTCTCTGGATGCTTTCAAGAGAGAGCTAGACAGGGCTCTTGAAGATAGCAGGATCAGGGGATATGGGGAGAAGGCAGGAACGGGGAACTGATTGTGGATGATGAGCCATGATCACATTGAATGGCGGTGCTGCCTCGAAGGGCCGAATGGCCCATTCCTGCACCTATTGTCTACTGTCTATAAAACGGTCCATGTACACTGAGGTTAAAAACTACAGCAGCTGTCACTGTGTTGAGGTACACAAAAGGCTGGAGAAACTCAGCGGGTGCAGCAGCGTCTAAGGAGCGAAGGAGATGGGCGACGTTTCGGGTCGAGACCCTTCTTCAGACTCGGGTCTCGACCCGAAACGTCGCTTATTGAGTCTGAAGAAGGGTCTCGACCCGAAACATCGCCTATCTCCTTCGCTCCTTAGATGCTGCTGCACCCGCTGAGTTTCTCCAGCCATTCGTGTAACCCTCGATTCTCCAGCATCTGCCGTTCCCTCGTTAACACTGTGTTGAGATAAGTCAGTTGTGCCAGTTGATGTGCGGGGATCGCTGGTCGGTGCAGTCTCGGCGGGCCGAAGGGCCTGTTTCCCTGCTGTATTTCTAAACTAAACCAAACTCAACTCTGCTAAAATGGGACTTTCTGAGTGAGAAGGCCAATATTCGTGCACCCATGGGTTTGGTATGCGGGAATGACCATAACAGCATCCAAATTGTAGGAAGGGTAAAAAACAGCATGATTTCTTTCAACTATATGCAAGATGAGAATTGATGCCAAACCCGTAAAAAAGGTTTGTGGGTGAGGAGCGATTTGCAAGAACATACTTACACTCACCGAGTCATCGGTTTCAGGAGTCTCCGCTGACCCACTATCATAGCTTCCCAGTTGGGCCATTTCTATTGAGACAAGAAAGTCAATGATTAGAGACGGTTGAAGTAATAAATAACAAGAATGAGCCGCATGCACTGTTAACTGGCTACCCATGGTTACCCTCTGTCTAGATGGCTTAATACCATGGTCAAGTAACTTGAAGATTTTATATTTAAGAAAGAACTGCAGATGCTGGAAAAATCGAAGGTAGACAAAAATGCTGGAGAAACTCAGCGGGTGAGGCAGCATCTATGGAGCGAAGTTCAGGTCGACCTTTCTTCAGACCTGATGAAGTGTCTCGACCCGAAACGTCACCTATTCCTTCACTCCATAGATGCAGCCTCACCCGCTGAGTTTCTCCAGCATCAATGTCTACCATCTGAAGATTTTATATGATTCCTTCATTATATCCTTTGCGTGGATAGGACAGGTTTAGGGGGATACTGGCCAAACGCAGGTAAGTGGGACGTGTAGATGGGGCATGTTGATTGGTGTGGGCAAGTTGGGACGAGGGGGCCTGGTTTCAACTATGACTCTGTGATTGATTTCATTGAACAAGTGAATGGAGGGATATGGGGTTTGAACAGGTAGATAAGTGATGGTCTTTAGTTTTACACATGCAGAGGGTGGTGGGGGCCTGGAGCCTACGGTTGAGGCAGATATGACAGTGGCATTGAAGAGGCTTTAGGATAGGCACATGGATATGCAGGGGATGGAGAGATGTGGATTGTACGCAGGGTAGATAAGAGATGGTCTTGGCATCATGTTCGGCACAGACATGATGGGCTGAAGAGGCAGAGAGTCATAGACCACAGAAACAGGCCCTTTGGTCTAGCTTGCCCATGCCCAGCAAGGTAGTAGCGGTACAGCCCATGTTTGGCCCATATCTCTTTAAAACGTTCCTATCCATTCTAAACCTTTCCTACCCATTCTAAACCTTTCCTGTCCATTCAAAGTCTTTCCTATACATCCCAAACTGCCGCTATCCATTCTAAATCTTTCCTACCCATTCTAAACCTTTCCTGTCCATTCTAATCCATTCTAAACCTTTCCGACCCATTCTAAACCATTCCTGACCATTTCAATCCATTCTAAACCTTCCCTATCCATTTGAAGTCTTTCCTATACATCATAAACTGCCCCTATCCATTCTAAATCTTTCCTACCCATTCTAAACCATTCCTGACCATTCTAATCCATTCTAAACCATTCCTGACCATTCCAATCCATTCTAAACCTTCCCTATCCATTTGAAGTCTTTCCTATACATCCTAAACTGCCCCTATCCATTCTAAATCTTTCCTACCCATTCTAAACCTTTCCTGGCCATTCTAATCCATTCTAAACCTCTCCGACCCATTCTAAACCATTCCTGACCATTCTAATCCATTCTAAACCTTCCCTATCCATTTGAAGTCTTTCCTATACATCCCAAACTGCCCCTACCCATTCTAGACCTTTCCGACCCATTCCAAACCTTTCCTGGCCATTCTAATCCATTCTAAACCTTTCCTATCCATTCTAAATTTTTCCTGTGCAGGAAGGAACTGCAGATACTGGTTTACACCAAAGATAGACACAAAATGCTGGAGTAACTCAGAGGGACAGGGAGCATCCCTGGAGAAAAAGGAATAGGTGACGTTTCGGGCCGCGACCCTTCTTCAACTTTTCCTATCCATTCTAAACTTTTCTTAACCAGATCTTGTGCTGCTCTGTTCTCCGCTCGAAGTTACAATAAATTGCGGACTTTGTTCCGCCACTTCCACCAGTGGTATTAACACTCCACAGAAAGACATGATGTCAATGCCATCTCCGTGCCGAGAATCTATTTAGTGTCTGGCTCAGCATTTTTTATTTTCTCCACGTTGTTTGGGAACTCTCATCACGCTGACTACTTGGGACCTCCAAACCGTGACACGACTCAGAGCAGTCGTTAGCAACCGAAGCAATCCTCAAATTAAGTGAAGGAGTTGGCGACGCCTGTTGAGACTGCGAACACATTTACGATCTTGCAGAGCATCTGTCCTTTCCGCCCATGCAAATCGTTTCTCAACACCCTCCCCGACACAAGACTGCTGACATCGACACAACAAACAATAAAGCTTCCTGCTGGAGAACCCATCTGCGATGCAGTCACCAGTGCTTAATAGGCCACAAATCTACTTCCCAATCGTCATCGGGAGAGGAACAGAAGTGGATTTGGCTCCCTCTCCTCACAGCAGATCCCATTACAACGACAGTGGGCGTGAGGCGCACGCACGCGTGGTGTCACGGAGGTAGAGTTGCTGCCTTACAGAGCTCACAGCGCCAGACTACGGGTGCTGTCGGCACAAAGTGTTACGTTCTCCCCGTCACCCGCAAGCGTTTTCCCCGCGATCTTCGATTTCCTCCCACACTCCAAAGACGTACAGGTTTGCAGGCTTGGTGTCATTGTAAGTTGTTCCTCGTGTGTGTAGGATAGGATAGAGTTAATGTGCGGAGATTGCCGGTCAATAGACAATAGACAATAGCTGCAGGAGTAGGCCATTCGGCCCTTCGAGCTAGCACTGCCATTCAATGTGATCACGGCTGATCATCCCCAATCAGTACCCCGTTCCTGCCTTCTCTCCATATCCCCTGACTCCGCTATCTTTAAGAGTCCTATCTAGCTCTCTCTTGAAAGCATCCAGAGATCCGGCCTCCACCGCCCTCTGAGACAGAGAATCCCACAGACTCACAACTCTCTGTCGGTCGGTGCAGACTCGGTGGGATGAAAGGCCCGTTTCCGCGCAGTATCTCCCGACTAAACTCAACTAAGTGGATGATCATAAAAATTCAGCCAGTGAGCCACAGCGAAGGCTAATGCACCTGAAACCGTTCTGCATTTCTCAGGTCCCCAGTTTGCCAAAAGACTGGGCAAGAAAGAGAAACATTTGTTTAATTAGAAGAGTTCCAATTAGATGCTTAAATGCCTTTTTAATGGGTGTTTTTAATGCCGGGCTGCTGTTACATTTGGGGTTTAATAGAGCAAGTAAAATGCCTGTCACAATGGTCATACTGTGCCATGTGCACAGGGGCAGGAGTAAATTATGCACAGCAGATGTGCGCTACCTGAGCCAAGGGTAGGATAGCTTTAAATAACAAGTTGCATGTCTAAATGCATAATCCATGGCAGTTTTATGAATCAGTTATCAATTGCATGCTGATTTTGCTATGCAGTATTAGGTATGAATTTAAATACTGCTGTCTTGGCGTTACTTTTGAAACAACTGCAGCAATAGAGAGGGCAAATGCAAAATTGCTTGCATTTTTTTCCCCTCGTTTATTATCTTGTTTACAGTTAGGGTTGGCAACTTCCTCAAGGGCCTGTCCCACATGGCCGTCAGCCACGCGCCATTTACGCGACCTGCTAGCGTGTGGCTAGCGGGTTCGGGTAGCGCGTGGATGGGCGCATGGAGTGGCGTGGAGGAATGTGGACTTCGTCCTGCACGAAATCTTCGCGCGCCACCGGCCTGTCGCGTAACTGGCAGCCAAAGTGGGACAGGCCCAAGACCCTGGCACGACGCAACGTCTCGCCTCCAGGCAAACGATCGCCGAGCTCGGCCTGGGGCTCACGGCCTTTGCGGATCCGGATCCGGATCCGCCCCCACTCCTACTCCCAGAGCGGGGCCAAGACGATTGGAGATGGACACAAAATACCTGAGCAACTCAGCGGGACCGGCAGCATCTCGGGAGAGAAGCACTGGGTGACGTTTCGGGTCGAGAACCCTTCTTTCAGACTGAAGACCCGAAACATCATCCATTCCTTCTCTCCAGGCTGGGGCGCTAATCCTTGGAGCGCAAGGGGACGAGGCATGATCTTGTAGGAGGTGTACAAAATCATGAGAGGAATAGATAGAGTGAATGCACAGAGTCTTTGACGCAAGCTGAGGGAATCAAGAATCACAGACCATGGTGAGGGGGCAACTTTTTCCACACAGACAGTGGGTGAGTGTATGGAATGAGCTGCCAGAGTAAGTAGTTGAGGAAAATATTCTAACAGCATTTAAAAGACATTTGGACAGATACATGGATAGGACAGGTTAAGAGGCATGTGGGCTGGCTGGTGGGGCTACTGTACATGTGACATCTTGGTTAGCATGGACAAGTTGGGCCGAAGGGTCTGTTTCCACACTATGAGGCTATGTGATATGGCTGTGAAGTTCTGCAAACATCTCCCTCAAAAGAACAGTTCCCACTCTGAATTGATTTAAAATTTGGTACATGCCCTGGCGATATAGCCCTTAGCAGAAAATATAAGAAAATATAAGAATGCACCCTAATATTCACGGTTACAATACTAAAAACTCTAATAATAAAATATCATTATATGCAGACGATGTATTATTATATATTACTAAAGCAAAGATTGGAAGGAACATGAGCATCGCCGTCACTCACCCTCCAAGGGATCTCTTGTGAGGCCCAGTTGACTGATGATGTAGCGGGGAATATCCGTTTTAATGCCTTGCCCTTCTTTCGCATGTCCTTCTGCTGCTTCCAACAAATGATAGAACTCTTCTGGATCGAATTCCTGAAGGAATATTGAAAACATATCTTGATCAACTCCAGCTACTTTAAACAGAACACAGAACAGTGGACAGGACCGGCCTTCACGCCACCAATGTCTGATGCCAAGACCAAATCTTATCGATTGTGTACATAAGCCATATCCTTCCAGACCCAAGATCCAGGATCCAGGATCCAAGATAGACACAAAGTGCTGGAATCTGAAGAAGGGTCCCGGCCCAAAAGGTCACCTATCCTTTTTCTCCAGAGATTCTAACGGACCATCTGAGTTACTCCAGCATTGGAGTGGGAGATTGTAACCTTCACGTGGTCCACCCTGTTTCGACTAATGCAATCAACCCGACGTGATCTTGTTTATCAAATAGAACAAGCTGACCCACAACTTTAGGCTGTGCACGCCATACGCACGAAGAAGAAGACTCCAGCACTTTGTGTCTTTCTTTGGTATATACCTGCAGTTCCTCTCTATACATTCCCTCCATATCTATATAACTATCAATTTTTAAATGCCTCTTATCGTATCTGCCTCCACATCCACCCTGGGCTGTGTTTTCCAGACACTCACCATCCACTGTGTAAAAGAATATTGCCCCACCATATCTCTTCACCTTAAAGCAATGCCTTCTAGTATTTGATTTGTCTACCCTGGTAAAAAGGTTCTGACTGTCTACCCTGTCATAAGTCATAGGAGCAGAATTCAACCTATTTGGCCGTCGAGTCTACTCCGCCATTCAATCATGGCTGATCTGTCTCTCCCTCCTAACCCCATTCTCCTGCTTTCTCCTCATAACCCCTGATACCCTTATTAAACAAGAATCTCTGCTTTATTAATACCCAATTACTTGGCCACCGCAGCCCCTTCTGTGCCAATGAATTCCACCGATTCACCACCCGCTGAATTAAAGAATATCTCCTCAAATCCTTTCTAAAGGAACGTCCCTTTATTCTGAGTGTATCAATGCTTGCCATCATTGCGTCTATATTTCTTTATCAGATCTCCCTGCAACTCCCGGTGTTCTATACATTCACTTATTATTGGGAATACATCTTGAACGTGAGATTGAGGAAAGGCATAATAGATTTCAGTTTTAATCTGACATGTTTGGACTATTTGGAGTGTTATATTCAGATTTGGTCATACAGTCGATGGGAGGATGTCATGTAGCTGGAAAAGGTGCAAGGAAGGCTTCCGAGGATATTGCCAGGACCCGAGGGCCTGAGATATAGGGAGATGCAGATGAGGATGTTGCCAGGACTGAATGGTACAGGAGAGATGTTGTCAAGCTGGAAAGGGTGCCGAGAAGACTTCCGAGGCTCTTGCCAGGACTCGAGGGCCTGAGCTGTAGGGAGAGGTTGAGCAGGCCGGGACTCTAATCCTTGGAGCGCAAGGGGATGAGGCTTGTAGAGGTGTACAAAATCATGAGAGGAATAGATAGAGTGAATGCACAGAGTCTTTGATGCAAGCTAAGGGAATCAAGAATCACAGACCATGGTGAGAGGGGGCAACTTTTTCCACACAGAGGGTGGGTGAGTGCATGGAATGAGCTGCCAGAGTAGGTAGTTGACGAAAATATTCTAACAGCATTTTAAAAACATTTGGACAGATACATGGATAGGACAGGTTAAGAGGCATGTGGGCTGGCTGGTGTGGCTACTGTACATGCGACATCTTGGTTAGCATGGACAAGTTGGGCCGAAGGGTCTGTTTCCACACTATAAGGCTCTGTGATATGGCTGTGAAGTTCTGCAAACATCTCCCTCAAAAGACCATTCCCCACTCTGAATTGATTTTAAATTTGGCACATGCTCATATTTACGTTATTAACATTTTCATGTCTTTTATCCAAAAAATGTGTACGTTTATTTTTAAAGAGGACTCACAAGACATTCCAGCAATCGCGCCGGGCGGGCGATGATGATCAATAATTTCCTGACCAGCTGATCAATGACCGTTAATTCATTACTTTCAGAACGTTTGTGAGCCTAGACAATGAGAAAAGAAAAATGAGAACAAAGTTTGCTTCAAGCGGGCAAGTTTAATTTAGTTTAGTTGATTGTCACGTGTGCCGACGTGCGGTGAAAAGCTTTTTGCCGCGTGCTGACCAGTCAGCGGAAAGACAATGCATGATTACAATCGAGCCGTCCACAGTGTACACATACATGATAAAAGGAATAACGTTAAGTGCACGATAAATCCCAGCAAAGTCTGATTTAAGATAGTCCAAGGATCTCCAATGAAGTAGATAAAAGCTCAGGACCGCTCTCAAGCTGGTGATCGGATGGTTTAGTTGCCTGATAACAGCTGGGAAGAGACTGTCTTTTAATCTGGAGGTTTAAGAAAGAACTGCAGATGCTGGAAAATTCGAAATAGACCCGAAACGTCACCTATTCCTTCGCTCCACAGATGCTGCCTCACCCGCTGAGTTTCTCCAGCATTTTTGTCTACCTTAATCTGAAGGCGTGCGTTCTCACACTTTTCTACCGCTTGCCTGGTGGGTGAGGGGAGAAGAGGGAGTGACCTGGGTAAGAATAGTTTTTAAAATTCAAATATGTGTAGAAAACATATTCAGCATTAAAGTATTAAAGACACAAGGAACTGCAGATGCGGGTTTACAAAATGACACAAACTGCTGGAGTAACTCAGCAGGTCAGGCAGCAAGGATGGTCCAGGCCCAAAACGTCACCTATTTATGTTCTCCTGAGATGCTGTTCGGGTATCTGTTCCCGATTGTAATCGTGCGCAGTCTTTCTGCTGACTACATAGCATGCAACAAAGGAGGTTTTTCACTGTACCTGGGTACACACGACAATAATAAACAAACTATTCCTATTCTCCAGAGATGCTGCCTTACCCACTGAGTTACTCCAGTACTTTGGTAGACATAAATGCTGGAATAACTCAGCGGGTGAGGCAGCATCTATGGAGCGAAGGAAATAGGTGACGTTTCGCGTCGTGGCCCTTCTGCAGTCTCGACCCGAAACGTCGCCTGCCCTTCTCCCCCCCCCCCCCCCCCCCCTCCACAGATGCTGAGCACAACACAAAGTGGTGGAGTAACTCAGCAGGTCAGGCAGCATCTGTGGGAGGAAAGGGACAGAGATTTTGGGCCAGGACCCTTATTCAGACTCCTTCAGACCTTCAGCAGCCTCCAGCTAAAGACATCTCTCCCCATCTTCTTTCTACAGGTACGTCCTTTTATTCTGAGGCTGTGTCCTCTGGCCCTAAACTTATGAAAGTTCATAAGTGATAGGAGCAGGATTAGGCCACCGACTCATCAAGTCTACCGCGCCATTCAATCCTGGCCTATCCTTCCCTCTCGACCCCATTCTCCCGCCTTCTCTCCATAACCCGTGACACCCATAATAATCAAGAATCTATCTATCTTTGCCTTAAAAAAAAAAAAAATCCATTGACTTGGCCTCCACAGCCTTCTGTGGCAATGAATTCCACAGATTCACCACCCCTCCGACTAATGAAATTCCTCCTCGGCTCCTTCCGAAAGGAACATCTTTTTATTCTGAGGCTGTGGCTCTGGTCCTGGACTCTCCCACTAGTGGAAACATCCTCTCCACATCCACTCTACCCAGGCCTTTCACTGCTCGTTCCGACATCTGGACGTTATTGAACGCAGTGTCCAGCAGAAGGAGCTGGTGGCACAGTGGTGCGAGTTAGCTACACAAAACGCATCCTTGGCCATCTATTAAGAGACAGGTCCAGCAGCAATTAAACCGCAAGATGAAATCCCTATTCCAGTATAAAAGACATTGTGACAGTCACTAGTCCATGATTATTTTAAGAATATGAGCAGCTGCCTCTTCTTAATGTCTGCTGAGCTTGTTATAAAGTTGGGCAGGAATATGCCGGAATAGCAGTTCAGAGCAGTATAACCATATAACAATTACAGCACGGAAACAGGCCTTCTCGGCCCTTCCAGTCCGTGCCGACCATTTATTTTCCCCTAGTCCCATCTACCTGCACTCAGACCATACCCCTCCATTCCCTTCCCGTCCACATACCTATCCACTTTACTTTTAAATGTTAAAATCGATCCTGCCTCCACCACTTCTGCTGGAAGATCATTCCACACAGCCACCACTCTCTCAGTAAAGAAGTTCCCCCTCATGTTACCCCTAAACTTCTGTCCCTTAATTCTCATGTTATGCCCTCTTGTTTGAATCTTCCCTACCCTCAATGGGAAAAGCTTATCCACGTCAACTCTGTCTATCCCTTTCATCATTTTAAAGACCTCAATCAAGTCCCCCCTTAACCTTCTGCGCTCCAAAGAATAAAGACCTAACTTGTTCAACCTTGTAGTTGTTCAAAGTTTTATACTGGCCGTAAAAACTTTTAAGGCAGTCTTGTTGACACAACAGGCATAAAAAGGCTTAAGGGGCTGTCCCACTGTACGAGCTAATTCAAGAGTTCTCCCGAGTTTCCCCCAATTCGAACTCTGAGAATTACGGTAATGGCTGCTCGTCGGTACTCGGGGCTCTCGTGGACATTTTTCAACATGTTGAAAAATCTTCCTGAGTCTTCCCGAGCTTAAACCCTTTGGATTTCGACCCAAAACGTTGCCCATTTCCTTCGCTCCATAGATACTGCCTCAACGTGCTCATACTGCTGCCGCTAAGTTTCTCCAGCATTTTTGTCTACCAGGCATAAAAAGGCAATAGTTTGAGGCACCAATATGGGAAGAAAAAACAAATCGACTCTCAGTTCTATTACGGCTCATAGTGAAAAAAATCAATGGGCAACACTTTCCATTAAAGGAATGGGTGACGTTTCGGGTCGAGACCCTTCTTCACACTGTCAGGGGGAAAGGCAAACGAGAGATCGAGATGGTGATCTCGAGAGATATTGAACAAATGAATGAAAGATATGCAAAAAATTACAGATGATGAAGGAAACATAAAGCCCACAATGGTCCATTGTTGGCTGTGTCACAAGTTATCACCGAGCCCACCGCCAACAATGGACCATTGTGGGCTCCTTGTGGCCTCGACCATCGTTACCTTTTTAGATCACCTTTTACCTTTCATTCATTTGTTCTACATCACTGTCTATATCTGTTGCATCCCTTTCCCTCGACTCTCGGTCAGAAGAAGGGTCTCACCTAGTCCTCTTCTCCAGAGATGCTGCCTGGCCTGCTGAGTTACTCCAGCCTTTTTTTTTTTGTCTATCTGCGGTTTAAACCAGCATCTGCAGTTCCTTCCAACACTTTCAATTTAAGGTTTCCAGCTCCTGTTATTATTTATCTTTAAAAAAAAAACATTCAAAGAAATGTCCCAGCGAGATTATAAAGAATAAATGTATATGCTTTTAGTGTTCATTTTTTGTACTTTAACATTTCAGGCAATTAAAACACACAATTCTACGGAGGGGTTGGCTAAAGATCAGGAGATATATGCTTCCATTTCATATATCAAAGCCAAAACTAATATGAATGGAAATAAGAAAAAATGCCTTGACGTAATGATTCTAGCTTGCAAGCATCCCCTTTATCTGTCAATGTGGCGCAAATCCTTTAAATTATTTAGCCAAAGCCTCTGCAGACTCTCTTTCATTAGACGATCTCTTGACATCTGTCTTGGGGCAAAGATTCTTTATATCGCTCAACTGCCCCGACTCTGTGCTCCTTACATTATTCCACCCAAGTAACTCATGTCACATGCCAGAGGTCCATTATACCATTACGTCCACCTTCTTGTAATCAAGAATCTGTCTATCTCTGCCTTAAAAATATCCTTTGACTTGTTGTCAGCCTCAGAATTAAAGGACGTTCCTTTAGGAAGCAGATAAGCAGGAATTTCTTTTGTCAGAGGGTGGTGAATCTTTAGTCAGAGGGTGGAATTCTTTGCCACAGAAGGACAAATCAGTGGGTATTTTTAAGGCAGTGATAGATAAGATTTTCGATTAGTACGGGTGTCAGAGGTTATGGGGAGATGGCAAGAGAATGGGGTTAGGAGGGAGAGATAGATCAGCCATGATAAAACGGTGGGGTAGGCCTGATGGGCCGAATGGCCTTATTCTGCTACAATCACATGACCTTATGGAGTAATTCTGCACGAGCCGATAAATGTATACAGGTTCGGAAATCAAATTATAACTTTAATAAGTCAGTTTCATACAGTGTGGAAACAGGCCCTTCGGCCCAACTTGCCCACACCGGCCAACATGTTCCATCTACACTAGTCCCACCCACCCACATTTGGCCCATACCCTCTCTAAACCTGTCCTATCCATGTACCTGTCTATTGTTTCTTACACGTTGCGATAGTCCCTGTACTGCCCCAACTACCTCCTCCGGCAGCTCGTTCCATACACCCACTACCCTTAGTGTGAATGTTACCCCTCAGATTCCTCAGAGGGCGGGGTGGAGGCAGGTTCTCTGGATGCTATCAAGAGAGAGCTAAATAGGGCTCTTAAAGATAGCGGAGTCAGGGGATATGGGGAGAAGGCAGGAACGGGGTACTGATTGGGGATGATCAGCCATGATCACATTGAATGGTGGTGCTGGCTCGAAGGGCCAAATGGCCTACTCCTGCACCTATTGTCTATTGTCTATTAATTATTTTCCCCTTCACCTTAAACGCATGTCTTCTGGTCCCCAATTCGCCTACCCTGGGGAAGAGACCCGATCTATTCCTCTCATGATTTTGTACACATATCTTATAAGATCACCCCACATCCTTCTACTTTCCAAGGAATAGAGTCCCCGACCAATTCATGAACCGATTTTAAAACAAAAACTCTGAACACACTTTTTTTAAAATAGAGTATTCAAATCTAAATGTGAATCTGAAGCATGGTACAACATTTCCCTAGGATGACAAAGTTGCTTCTCTCTCTAATTCCCGACAGTTCTCTGTCCTCCAGAGCTCAATTAGTTCTCCATCGTTAACCAATGCAGCATTTGGTCAGTCATTCACTTGGAATGCATTAAGTGAACATAATTATAGAGGGACTTCAATTGGGAAGGTTTCTGCTGGTAAGGCTTTATGAAAAGTTACCCCAACAGATAATCAAAGAGATTGGCATTTTTATTTGCTGCAACTAAAATAACGAAAAATATATATTTTTTAAAGGCTAGGGAAGATAAAACCTAGAAGCTTCAACGCAGAACATAGAATATGGTACAGCACAGGAACAGGCCCTTCGGCCCACAATGTTTGGACCGAGCATGATGCCAAGTTAAATGGATGAATGAATAAGTTTATTGGCCAAGTATTCACATACAAGGAATTTGCCTTGGTGCTCCGCCCGCAACTGACAACATGACATACAGCGACAGTTAGGAACTCATATGCCTGTACATGACCCGGGTCCCTCTATTCCCTGCACTTCCATGTGCCAATTGAAAGACTCTTAAAGGTACATAATCTGCCACCACCATCTCCCCTGGCAACGTGTTCCAGCCCTCCACCACTCTTTGTGTAAAATATTTACGCCCGCAAATCTCCATTGGGCTTTCCCCCCCTCACAGCGCCAGAGACACGTGTTTAATCCCGACCGCGGGCGCAGTCGGTACGGAGTTTGTACGTTCTCCCCGTGACCTGCGCGGGTTTCCTCCAAGATCTTCGGTTTCCTCCCACACTCCAGAGACGTACAGGTTTGTGGGTTAATTGGCTATGTTAGAACTGCAAATCGTCCCTATTGTGTGGGGGTCGGTGGTCGGCATGGATTCGGTGGGCCGTAGGGCCCTGTTTCCACGCTGTGTCTCTTAACTAAACTAAACTAAAAAAAAATCGGATCACTCAGAAGGCAGAATTTCCGACGCCGTCCTTTTAAAGACTGTGCTGTACGATCAATGAGAATATTTCAAGCTGCCTTCTTTGGTTGGCAGTTTGTCTTACGCTGAGGCCGCACATCTTAGCGCTGTCATGTGTCGAGTGCCTCGGGCTGCAGAGAAGTGAACAGTTTTCAGCAATACTGAAAATAATTGACTCACCTAGACTTGAAACGATCTGTGCGGCTGTACATCTTGCCTATGCTACTTTTTACACTGATCTCTGCCATAGATCATAAGATCATAGGTTCGAGGAGTAGAATTAGGCCAGTCGGCCCAGCAAGTCTACTCCGCCATTCAATCATGGGTGATCTATCTTTCTCTCTCAACCCCACTCGCCTGCCTTCTCCCCACACGAACACCCGTACTAATCAAGAATCTGTCCATCTCTGCCTTAAAAATATCCACTGACTTGGCCTCCGCATTCTTCTGTGGCGATGAGTTCCACAGATTCACCACCCTCTGACTGAAGAAATTCCTCATCTCCTCATCTTTTTCCTAAAGGAACAACCTTTTATTCTGAGGCTATGATCCCTGGGCCTAGTGGAAACATCCTCTCCACATCCACTCTATCCAAACCTTTCTCTATTCTATATATTTCATTGAGGTCCCCCCTCATTTTTCTGAACTCCAGCGAATACAGGCCCAGTGCCGCCAAACGCTCATCATAGAAACATAGAAAATAGGTGCAGGAGAAGGCCATTCGGCCCTTTTGAGCCTGCACCACCATTCAATATGATCATGGCTGATCATAGCCTAAAGGGCCTGTCCTACAAGAATGCAACTCTATGCGATTAGCGCGACCTAACGTGGTCGCTTGAGCCGTCCGGCGTCGCGGGGCCGGTCCCACTTCGATCGCCGGAGCCGTGCGGAATTGTGCGGAGTTCGTCCCGAGTTCGTCCCGACACCGCGCGGGGCTCCGAAAAACTGACTATGTCCAAAAATTCCGCGCGGCAACGGCTTGTCGGCTCGCAGTCGCCTCGACGCATTACACGCCGCCCCGACATCGTGCCTCCATGAACCTATCTGTAGGTGCCTCCGTGACCCTCTATGTGTGTGGCCCCGTAGCCCTCTGTGTGTGTGTGCCTCTGTGTCCCTCTCTGTGTGCCCCTCTCTGTCCTGGCGAACTTACCTTAGACTTCGCTCCAAGTTCGCCTCACTTTGCGCCGCGTTGCGCCACTCACCCGACCTCCGCGCGGCCCCTACTGCCGGTTTGGTCGCACTTGCCGCATGCAGGCGCATGCTGGTGGGAACGGCCCTGTACAGGGGATCACCCGACCTCCGCGCGGCCCCCGCTTCTAGTTTGATCGCGTTCATCGCATAGAGTTGCATGCTGGTAGGACAGGCCCTTAACCTACTCATTCCTGGCATCATTCCTGTAACTCTGCCGCCACACGTGGTCTATCTTCGAGTTTACGTTGGCGTTCGTCCGTTGTACTTTGAGCAGCTTAACAGTCACCTCCCAAGCCCAACCGAGGCAACAAAATCGGCTTTCCGCTTGGAATTAAACTCGTTGCTACCCGACCGCCCCCCCCCCCCCCACAAAAAAAAAAAATATATTTGAAAACACCTACTTCCTGCAACAACTTTTCTAATTTCTCCTGCAACTCAAAGAAGTATCTCGAGGTGATGTGGCCCAGGCGGGATTTATCCAGGCAGTCTCGTGCCAACTCGATGATCTGATGATGAGCAAAGCTGAGGACTCCATCTGCCAGTGGAAGAACATTGTCAGGGGAGTAGCTGGTGATAATATCCTGAAGCCTTTCTTCCATCTGGGCTGTGGCCTGAGGAACGGAACAACTCATTTAGTGTGTTATATATAAAATAAGCCCTTTAACAAAAAAATCAAACTCAGAATTAAAAAATTCAGACTCTCAATAATCATAATCATAATAATAATAACACCTGGAATATATATCTGGCCTTCCCTTTCGAAAACGCATTGTTGATTTACTTTGAAACAATTCTAGAGATGATTCGAGAAATAGCAACTGAATCAACTACAAACTGCTGGAGTAACTCAGCGGGTCGGGTAGCATCTCTGTCAAAAAGGCTTTTATTTTGCCTGGGTTTCCAACTCAATTAACCATTTTGATTTTTCTGGGACAGGCTATTTAAGCCTTATAATTTACAGGTAATATACTCAAAGCCGGATTTACTGGCAATAGTTTGCAGTGTTCCACTTCTCTAGCCACTCTATGGGTCATAAATGATGTACAACCATTCTCTCGATTGTGGCCTCATAATGCATCTCAACAAAATCTCCACTAGAAAATGGTGGAAGAAGGAATGAATGACGGATTTTTAAATCTGCATGGAAATTGTATTCAGTAACACGAGTGTTCCTTTAAAAAAAAATGACAACCAAGAGACCTTTACCTCCCCCCTTGACTCCATCCAAGGATTCAAGCAGTCTTTCCGGGTTCACCTGCACCTCCTCCAACCTCATCTACTGCATCCGCTGCTCTTGTTGTCAACTGCTCTACATCGGCGAGACCAGGCGTAGGCTCGACGATCGCTTCGCCCAACACCTCCACTCGGTTCGCAATAACCAACCTGATTTCCCTGCGGCTCAGCACTTCAACTCGCCCTCCCATTCCGAATCCGACCTTTCTGTCCTGGGCCTCCTCCATGGCCAGAGTGAGCCCCACTGCAAATTGGAGGAGCAGCACCTCATATTTCGCTTGGGTAGTTTACACCCCAGCGGTATGAACATTGACTTCTCCAATTTCAGGTAGTCCCTGCTTTCTCCCTCCTTCCCCTCCCCTTCCCAGCTCTCCCGCAGCCCACTGTCTCCGCCTCTTCCTTTCTTCTTCCCGCCCCCCCCCCACCCCCACATCAGTCTGAAGAAGGATCTCGGCCCGAAACGTCACCTATTTCCTTCGCTCCATAGATGCTGCCTCACCCTCTGAGTTTCTTCAGCATTTTTCTCTACAAGAGATTTTTGAAAATCCTCTTAGGCTGAACTGAATGGTTTTATTCGGATCCTGTGCGTGTTATGCTGAAATGACTGAAGTGAAAGGAATAAGATGGCTCAATGTCTCGGAAGAGGATATTTATAGTCAGGCAGCATCTCTGGAGTGGGCAGCAGGTCAGGCAGCATCTCTGGAGAAATGGAATAGGTGACGTTTGGGTCAAAACCCTTCTTCAGACGTTTTGGCCCAAAATGTCACCCATTCCTTTTCTCCAGAGATGTTGCCTGACCGGCTAAGTTACTCCAGTATTTTGTGTCTCTCTCCGATGTAAACCAGTATCGGCAGTTCCTTCCTACACAAAGGCAATCCGGATTTGGAGAAATGATCCTTGGAAACATTTGACACATTTTATTTTTACATGAAGAACAAACTAGCAGCTGCAGGATGAAGGCACAGGGTAATTACCTTTGGAAACCGCTCTTTGTAGACATGGTTCATCATGATAATTTCATTATCAAAGCAGGCTGGAGATCGTCCAGGGCTGCAAATGAGGCAAACAACATTGCATTAGCTTTGAGGCACTTTATTCACTGCAAGATTTAATAAAAACGCTCACCTGGGATTCCACGAGATGACTTAACAAAACGGCCGGTGTTTATCACCGCCCCTGTTTTAAGGGTCTTCCCCTTCCAAGTGCACTGAGGTGGGACTGCAGAAGACCCGAATCCCACCAAGCTGCAGACACGCTGAACCCAACGGAAATGAGGGTACAAACCGATCGCTTGAAGTCAACTGAAGCAAATATCGCAACTGGAGTACGATGCACAGCTGCTCACGGGGGGAACATACAAGGAGTAGTCAGGGTCTCTGGCGCTGGGAGGCAGCAACAACCACTGCGCCATTGCGCCACCCATGAAGTCTAACTCCTGATGTTTCGGAGGTCACTCAGAGTTTTCAACAAAACAATACCTTGACCTAATCACTTGTGAAATAGATGTCTTGAGTAGGATGTGAAAGTGTTGGGGGAGTGCAGAACCAGGGGCCACAATTTAAGAATAAGGGGTAGGCCATTTAGAACGGAGACGAGGAAACACTTTTTCACCCAGAGAGTTGTTAATCTGTGGAATTCTCTGCCTCAGAGGGCGGTGGAGGCCAGTTCTCTGGATACTTTAAAGAGAGAGCTGGATAGGGTTCTTAAAAATAGCGGAGTCAGGGGATATGGGGAGAAGGCAGGAACGGGGTACTGATTGGGGATGATCAGCCATGATCACATTGAATGGCGGTGCTGGCTCGAAGGGCCGAATGGCCTACTCCTGCACCTATTGTCTATTGTCTAAAGTGTTCAGTTTAGTTGAGTTTATAGTCACGTGCGCTGAGGTACAGTGAAAAGGTTTTGTTGCGTGCTAACAAAAAACGAGAGGTTGAATATACTGTTGATAAAACTGTTAATGTTTACATTTGATAACTTTGTTTGTAAAATGCCAATATAGGCCAATGCCAATACCTTGTATTTTTGTTTATTCTGAATAAAAGCATTTTGTATGAAAAAAAAACTGCAAAAGCTCTTCAAGGTATGACTAATGTAATAGACAATAAACAATAGACAATGGACAATAGGTGCAGGAGTAGGCCATTCAGCCCTTCGAGCCAGCACCGCCATTCAATGTGATCATGGCTGATCATCCCCAATCAGTACCCCGTTCCTGCTTTCTCCCCATATCCCCTGACTCCACTATCTTTAAGAGCCCTATCCAGCTCTCTCTTGAAAGTATGCAGAGAACCGGCCTCCACCGCCCTCTGAGGCAGAGAATTCCACAGACTCACAACTCTCTGTGAGAAAAAGTGTTACCTCATCTTCGTTCTAAATGGCTTACTCCTTATTCTTAAACTGTGGCCCCTGGTTCTGGACTCCCCCAACATCGGGAACATGTTTCCTGCCTCTAGCGTGTCCAAACCCTTAACAATCTTATATGTTTCAATGAAATCCCCTCTCATCCTTCTAAACTCCAGAGTGTACAAGCCCAGCTGCTCCATTCTCTCAACATATGACAGTCCCGCCATCCCGGGAATTAACCTTGTAAACCTACGCTGCACTCCCTCAATAGCAAGAATGTCCTTCCTCAAATTAGGGGACCAAAACTGTACACAATAGTCCAGGTGTGGTCTCAGAAGGGCTCTGTACAACTGCAGAGGGACCTCTTTACTCCTATATTCGAGGTTGAGGGAGAGGTTGAGCAGGCTGGGGCTCGATTCCTTGAAGCGTAGGAG
Organism: Raja brachyura; assembly: GCA_963514005.1. Next base: position 10,710,073 of record OY740783.1, on the reverse strand, counting down.
GATGAGGCGTGATCTTATAGAGGTGTACAAAATCATGAGGGGGAGAGATAGGGCAGATGCATCAAGGACCAGAGGACATAAGTTTAAGGTGATAGGAAAAAAAAATAAAAAGGAACCTGAGGGGTAACTTTTTCACACAAAGGGCGGTGGGCGTATGGAACGAGCTGCTGGCTGAGGGAGTTGAGGCAGGGACTATCACAACGTCTTTCGAAACATTTTGACAGGTACATGGATAGGATAGGTTTAGAGGTATATGGGCCAGATGTAGGCAGGTGGGACTAGTGCAGATGGAACATGTTGGTCGGCGTGGGCAAGTTGAGAAGAAGGGCCTGTTCACACGCTATAAGACTCGATGACTGTCTCTGTTGCGACTCGGGGGAGGGGGAGCAAGTGAGGAACGGCGGGTTACCGAGGAGACACGTGTGATGGCCTCATTTATGATGGGAGAGGGGAGGCCCCATTCCCTGAAGAATGAGGACATTTCGGATGTTCTAGCATGGGACACCACATCTTGGGGACATCTCGGAAAGTAAGAAATGCCAGCAATTTTGCATGATGTAGCCAGCATCGCCACCGATATTGTGAGTATTATCGCCGCAGATCTGGCCCAACCATCGAGTTCCTAGACGCTGTGATCCCAAACGGTGACCCTGCTTAGATTATGCAAATTCTGGTGTGCTGTATCCAAAGATGCCTTGTTTTATTTCCGAGCAATCCCTGGCTCTGAAGTTTCAAGATTCATCGGCTCCCTGAATTCCCAGTTGAAAGAAATAACCTTGAGTAAAACTCACTGCAGTGCAGACAAGAGAGGGAGATGGGGCCAGTAACGAGGGCAGGAGAAATCACAAAGCACTTAATCACGCCTCAAACCAGGGTGACGTTAAAGAGTCAGTGAGCAAGTATCAATTACTTAGCAGCTGTCGACACCATGAGAAATCTTTCAATTGAAATTCTTTTGAAATGGAAGGGGACGAGAAGCATTCTTGTCTGCAAATTTTCCAAAGATAATCGCATCTAACTCTAAGGTAGACAAAAATGCTGGAGAAATTCAGCGGGTGAGGCATCTAATTCTCTGTAGTCTGGAGAGTTCAGACTGAACTGAGTATAGAACTTGGGAGTGTTAAAGTAGGAACTGCAGATGCTGGAGAATTGAGGGTACACAAAAGGCTGGAGAAACTCAGCGGGTGCAGCAGCATCTAAGGAGCGAAGGAGATAGGCGAAGTTTCGGGTCGAGACCCTTCTTCAGCTGAAGAAGTTTACTCCTACCCTTTGCTTCCTGTCTGCCAGCCAGTTCTCTATCCACATCAATACTGAACCCCCAATACCGTTTGCTTTAAGTTTGTATACTAAGCTCTTATGTGGGACCTTGTCGAAAGCCTTCTGAAAGTCCAGATATAACACATCCACTGGTTCTCCCTTATCCACTCTAAAAGTTACATCCTCGAAAAATTCTATAAGATTCGTCAGACATGATTTACCTTTCGTAAATCCATGCTGACTTTGTCCAATGATTTCAGCACTTTCGAAATGTGCTGCTATCCCATCTTTAATAACTGACTCTAGCACTTTCCCCACTACCGATGTTAGACTAACTGTTCTGTAATTCCCCGTTTTCTCTCTCCCTCCTTCTTTAAAAAGTGGGGTTACATTAGCTACCCTCCAATCCACAGGAACTATTCCAGAATCTAAAGAGTTTTGAAAAATTATCACTAATGCATTCACTATTTCTGGGGCTACTTCCTTGATCACTCTGGGATGCAGACTATCTGGCCCTGGGGATTTATCGGCCTTTAATCCATTCAATTTACCCAACACCACTTCCTGGCTAACCTGGATTTCACTTAGTTCCTCCATCTTATTTGACCCCCGGTCCCCTGCTATTTCCGGCAGATTATTTATGTCTTCCTTAGTGAAGGCAGAACCAAAGTAGTTATTCAATTGGTCTGCCATGTCCTTGTTCCCCATGATCAATTCACCTGTTTCTGACTGCAAGGGATCTACATTTGTTTTAACTAATCTTTTTCTCTTCACATATCTATAAAAACTTTTGCAGTCAGTTTTTATGTTCCCTGCCAGTTTTCTATCATAATCTATTTTCCCTTTCCTAATTAAGCCCTTTGTCCTCCTCTGCTGGACTCTGAATTTCTCCCAGTCCTCTGGTAGGTTGCTTTTTCTGGCTACTTTGTATGCTTCATCTTTTGTTTTGATACTATCCCTGATTTCCCTGATAACATTGATGTACTACCTGCCCTGATTTATTCTTTTGCCAAACTGGGATGAACAATTGTTGTAGTTCATCCATGCAGTCTTTAAATACCTTCTATTGCACATCCACTGTCAACCGTTTAAGAATCAATTGCCAGTCTATCTTAGCCAATTCGCGTCACATACCCTCAAAGTTACCTTTCTTTAAGTTCAGAACCCGAGTTTCTGAATTAATTATGTCACTCTCCATCCTAATGAAGAACTCAACCATATTATGGTCACTCTTGCCCAAGGGGACACGCACAACAAGACTGCTAACTAACCCTTCCTCATTACTCAATACCCAGTCAAGAATAGCCTGCTCTCTCGTTGGTTCCTCTAAATGTTGGTTTAGAAAACTATCCCGCATACATTCTAAGAAATCTTCTTCCTGAGCACCCCAGTCAATTTGATTCACCCAATCTATATGTAGATTGAAGTCACCCATTATAACTGTTTTACCTTTGTTGCACGCATTTCTAATTTCCTGTTTGATACCATCCCCAACTTCACTACTACTGCTACGTGGTCTGTACACAACACCCACTAGCGTTTTCTGCCCCTTAGTGTTTCGCAGCTCTACCCATATCGATTCCACATCCTCCAAGCTAATGTCTTTCCTTTCTATTGCGTTAATCTCCTCTCTCACCAGCAATGCTACCCCACCTCCTTTACCTTTCTGTCTATCCCTCCTGAATATTAAATATATTGAATACGGGATGTTCAGCTCCCAGCCTTGGTCACCCTGGAACCATGTCTCCGTGATCCCAACTATAGCATAGTCATTAATAGCTATCTGCACATTCAACTCATCCACCTTATTACGAATGCTCCTCGCATTGGGACACAAAGCCTTCAGGCTTGTTTTTAAAACACTCTTACTCCTTATACAATTATGTTGAAAAGTGCCCCTTTTTAATTTTTGCTCTGGATTTGTCTGCCTGCCACTTTTACTTTTCACTTTGCTGCCTATTGCTCCTACCCTCGTTTTATACCCCTCTTTCTCTCTGCTCACACATTTAAGAAACCCACCACCTCTTATTCTCAGTTTATTATTTTTTTCTTCTTTCCCCCCGTACATGTTGGGTCCGAGTGCTACCCTTCGCTGCCTCCTGCCTCAGACACTGTCTACTGGCTTTCTCTATTTGAGTCCCTCAAATAGAGTTTGGTTTGAGTTTAAACCAGCATCTGGAGTTCCTTTCTACACATAGTTGGGAGGTGATGTTGCAGTTGTATGAGACGTTGGTGAGGCCGCATTTAGTGTATTGTGTTCAGTTCTGGGCACCATGTTATTTATAGCAAAGACATTGTAAAGCTGGAAAGGGTGCAGAGAATATTTACGAGGATGTGGGCAGGACTCGAGGGTCTGAGCTGTCGGGAGAGATTGAGTAAGCGGGGACTCCTTTATTCCTTAAAGCGCAGGAGGATGAGGCGTGATCTCATAGAGGTGTACAAAATCATGAGAGGAAGAGATAGGGTAGATGCATCAAGGACCAGAGGACATAAGTTTAAGGCGAGAGGAGAAAGATTTAATAGGAACCTGAGGGGTAACATTTTCACACAAAGTGTGGTGGGTGTATGGAACGAGTTGCTGGCTGAGGTACTTGAGGGAGGTGTTATCACAATGTTTTTAAAAACATTTGGACAGGTACACAGATAGGATAGGTTTAGAGGGATATGGGCCAAACGCAGGCAGGTGGGACTGGTAGGCGTTGACGTTGGGCCGAAGGACCTGTTTTCACGCTGAATGACACTGTCTCCACAATTAGTGTTTAGACCAAGACTCAAGGAGACACGGTGGAATTGAACCCAGATCTTGGGTTCCATTTCCAGCAGTTTGTATCCAGTCAGTGAGCCTGGGGACGAGTGGGTTAACATCCGATGAGCGTTTGACGGCACTGGGCCTACGCTCGCAAGAGTTTAGAAGGATGCAGGGCGACCTCCTTGAAACTTACTGAATAGTGAAAGGCCTGGATAGAGATGTCTCCACTAGTGGGAGAGTCTAGGACCAGAGGCCACAGCCTCAGAATTAAAGGACGTTCCTCTAGGAAGGAGATGAGGAGTAATTTCTTTAGTCAGAAGGTGGTGAATCTGTGGAATTCATTGACACGGAAGTCTGTGGAGGTTGTCATTGGGTATTTTTAAGGCAGAGATTGCCACATTCTTGATTAGTACGGGTGTCAGGGGTTATGGGGAGAAGGCAGGAGAATGGGGTTAGGAGGGAGAGATAGATCAACCATGATTGAAAGGTAGACAAAAGCGTTGGGGAAACTCAGCGGGTGCAGCAGCATCTATGGAGTGAAGGAAATAGGCAACGTTGCGGTCCGAAACGTTGCCTATTTCCTTCGCTCCATAGATGCTGCTGCACCCGCTGAATTTCTCCGGCATTTTTGTCTACCTTCGATTTTCCAGCACCTGCAGTTCCTTCTTAAAACGATCAACCGTGATTGAATGGCAGAGTAGACTTGATGGGCCGAATGGCCTAATTCTGCGCCTATCACTTATGACGTTATGTATGTCTGAAGGTTAATAATCAACAATTCAAAAGCCCCAGAGACTGAGGAACGACAGGTGCTGGAATCTTGCCCTTGAGACCAAATCAATCGCGGCATTTAAGAGACTTGTGCGTAGGCCCACGGATATGCAGGGAGTGGAGGGATATGGATCATGTCAGGCAGATAAGGGTAGGTCTTGGCATCATGTTCCACACAGACATTGTGGGCCAAAGGGCCTGTTCTTCTGCTGCAATATTCTATGTCCTATGTCCTAAAATAAAATTGCTGGAGGATTTCAGCCGGTCAAGTGGCATCTGTGGAGGGAATAGAGAGGCGACGTTACAGTTTGGGACCTTTTCTTCAGACTGAGAAACCCCGGGGTGAGTCTATAAAAATGGGCCGCATCTTTAGGGCTTTGACTGCAGCTCTGGGTCTCTTGCAGAAGTCAGTTTTCTGACGCATGTGACAGTAAAAACTGACAATACTGGACATTTGATACAACAGACTAAAAATAGTGGAGAGACTTGGTACGTCAGGCAACATTTGTGGCAGATAACACAGAATGGTTGGCATAAGCCTCTGACCTTTCATCAGCTCAGTCCAAGCTGCCTATTCATAGTTTCAAAGCTATGATAAGGTCATAAGGAATAGGAGTAGAATTAGGCCATTTGGCCCATGAATGAATGGATGAATAAGTTTATTGGGCCAAGTATATACACATACAAGGAATTTGCCTTGGTGCTCCGCCCGCAAGTGACAACATGACATAAAACATTAAATATTAATAATAAAACATATTGATTAAACATGTGAATTAAATTAAATACCAACGCAAAAGGAGGCTACAGATTTTTGGTTATTGAGTAGGGCTACTACCCGCTAAAAACTGTTTTTATGTCTGTCTGTGGCAGCTTTGACAGTTCGGAGTCGCCTTCCAGAGGGAAGTGATTCAAAGAGTTTGCGGCCGGGGTGAGAGGGGACAGAGAATCCAGTCATCAGGTCTACTCCACCATTCAATCATCACTGATCTATCTTTTCCTTCTCAACCCCTTTCCATATAACCATATAACAATTACAGCACGGAAACAGGCCTTCTCGGCCCTTCCAGTCCGTGCCGACCATTTATTTTCCCCTAGTCCCATCTACCTGCACTCAGACCATACCCCTCCATTCCCTTCCCGTCCATATACCTATCCACTTTACTTTTAAATGTTAAAATCGATCCTGCCTCCACCACTTCTGCAGGAAGATCATACCACACAGCCACCACTCTCTGAGTAAAGAAGTTCCCCCTCATGTTACCCCTAAACTTCTGTCCCTTAATTCTCATGTCATGCCCTCTTGTTTGAATCTTCCCTACCCTCAATGGGAAAAGCTTATCCACGTCAACTCTGTCTATCCCTTTCATCATTTTAAAGACCTCAATCAAGTCCCCCCGTAACCTTCTGCGCTCCAAAGAATAAAGACCTGACTTGTTCAACCTTTCACCTGCCTTCTCCCTGTAACCCCTGACCCTCGTACTAATGAAGAATCTGTCAATCATGTCCACCTTACAAAATACCCATTGACTTGGCTCCCACAAGCTTCTGTGGCAAAGATTTCCACAGATTCACTGCCCTCTCTGATAAAAAAATTACTCTGGCAGAATTTGAGCTTAATGAACAGAAATCCAAAAAGTAATTTTGAAAGAAACACATTTAAATTTATGTAACGAGAGCTTCAGACAGTGTCCGAATCTTTATTTAATGGTGATTAAAGTATTCAACAGAATTCAATAAAAATTAGACCACATCATTAGCGATAAATTGTCCAGACAGGGTTGGTTCCTTCTATTTGTATGCTAATTCTGGCATAGTTCCCTTTATAACACGAGGAGTCGAATACAGGAGCAAAGTGGTCCGTCTGCAGTTGTACAGAGCCCTAGTGAGGCCACACCTGGAGTATTGTGTGCAGTTTTGGTCCCCTAATTTGAGGAAGGACATTCTTGCTATTGAGGGAGTGCAGCGTAGGTTTACAAGGTTAATTCCCGGGATGGCGGGACTGTCATATGCTGAAAGAATGGAGCGGCTGGGCTTGTACACTCTGGAGTTTAGAAGGATGAGAGGGGATCTCATTGAAACAAACAAGATTGTTCAGGGCTTGGACACGCTAGAGGCAGGAAACATGTTCCCGATGTTGGGGGAGTCCAGAACCAGGGGCCACAGTTTAAGAATAAGGAGTAAGCCATTTAGAACGGAGACGAGGAAACACTTTTTCTCACAGAGAGTTGTGAGTCTGTGGAATTCTCTGCCTCAGAGGGTGGTGGAGGCCAGATCTCTGGATACTTTCAAGAGGGAGCTAGATAGGGCTGTTAAAGATAGCGGAGTCAGGGGATATGGGGCGAAGGCAGGAACGGGGTACTGATTGTGGATGATCAGCCATGATCACATTGAATGGCGGTGCTGTCTCGAAGGGCCGAATGGCCTACTCCTGCACCTAATTTCTATGTTTCTATGTTAAATATATCCATTGACTTGGCCTCCACAACCTTCTGTGGAAAAGATCTCTGAAACTAAACTATTGCAGAGGCACCAAAGGTCATGAATAAACATTTTTTTAAAATTCAGGCATTATATAGGTATGTTACAAAACTTACCTTGAGCAGCGCTGCAGTTCTGCCACTGCCCACTGTGCGTGACTTGGCACCTTTGACGGGTGCTTGGGTTTAAAATGCCGTTTTTCTCCAGACAATTCAAATCGATCAATCTCGGGGGATTTAGTTGCAAAAGAGAAATCGCTCCGACATTTGTTTTATGAAGGTATTTTTAAACTACGCTGTTTGGCCCATTTATTAGCAAGAGTGAATTAAAAATCGTCTTCTAAAGCCGTGAACGCCGACAACGGGACGGACTTTACGTAGGGGACAAAAGAAAGTACATGGTTTATTTTTACATAAAAACGTGGTTCTTAGGAAGCCTTTAATCAAATTTTCATGTTACGAAAAGGGGACAGAAAATATATACGAACCGGCAGTATTTTTCCTGCCAACTGGGGGTTAAATCCACCGCAAACTGCAACGTTCCAATCCACCGCGTTCCTCAAAAACCCACTCGCAAGTTGATTTAAATGGCCATTCATTTACGGGAATTAAACACTAAATTCCTTCAATTTGGCCCATAAATTCATGAATATGAGATTTTAAAATCATGTTATATTGTGAATTATTGTGTGAATGTTATTTGGACACTTAGGCAATTTAAAAATGTTTATCTTTTCTTAAGAAATGGATAGATGTTTAGATCTAGTAATTGAATTTTGTAATTAGCTACAATTAGGTAACTACCTAATTATATGCTTTAATTTCAGGTCATCCAAGTAAGATCGTTTCATATTTGTTTCAGAATGCTTCAATCTATAATAACTGAAAATTTCATTGAGTTCTCTTAATTTTTTAAGAAGGTTATGGGCTTTTGACTGTCCTCGATCACAGCTTTTGAGTTAAGTCAATGGAAAAGCAATGGGGAACAAGATGCTAATTTCCGAGTATGAAAATGGCCATAACTTTCTTAACACTGAAGATATGAAAGTGAATTAGGTGTCAAATTAAACTTCTTTTTATGCTTTATCTGATGGGATAAATTGCAGACTTGATTTTTAAAATCTCAAAATTTTGTAACGTTGCTAGCATCTGTCCACTCACCCAACCTGTCCAAGTCACCCTAACTCACAGCTTTTGAGTTAAGTCAATGGAAAAGCAATGGGGAACAAGATGCTAATTTCCGAGTATGAAAATGGCCACAACTTTGTTAATACTAAAGATATGGAGGGTTATGTTCTGAGTGCAGGTAGGTGGGACTAGGTGAGAGTAAGTGTTCGGCACGGACTAGAGATGGCCTGTTTCCGTGATGTAATTGTTATATGGTTCGCATAGCAAGTGGCCTAACCACTGGGTGCCACCACACTATAGTTTTAAAATAAACTGAAATGTACAAATCTCCAGGACACTCCCCCCCCCCCCCCCAAGTCAGAGGGTACAAACCTAAGACTCCTGGAACGTGGTCGCATTGAAATCGGCCGACGTCTTTCCTCATTGGAGATGGCATCAGTGCTGCAGAAGTGTTTGGACAGGAAGTGCAGCTCGTCGGGGGTCGGCTGGTACGGCAACTGGTGCAGCTTTTCCTGCGACGAGCACAGTGACTGCAAAACCATCGGGAAAGAGAAAACACCAATTGTTAGATAAAGCCGGGAGAGTCTCGGACCAAAGAGCCACAGACCCTCGGAATGGAAGGACGTCCCTTCAGAAAGAAGATGGGGAGGAATTTCTTTAGTCAGAGGGTGGTGAATCTGTGGACATGTTGCCCGGTGTGGGCATGTTGGGCCGAAGGACCTGTTTCCACACTGTATTTTTGAATGATTAAGCGGGTAAGGCACTTTTTTAATGTATAGTGACTAGCGTCTCTGGACTCCACAATTTGAGATTTGCAATAGAAAAAAAAATGACATGGACCGGGAGAAAAACCTTGCAGCTCACGGGGAGAACAATAGACAATAGACAATAGGTGCAGGAGTAGGCCATTCGGCCCTTCGAGCCAGCACAGCCATTCAATGTGATCATGGCTGATCATCCCCAATCAGTACCCCGTTCCTGCCTTCTCCCCATATCCCGTGATTCCGTTAGCCCCAAGAGCTAAATCTAACTCTCTCTTGAAAACATCCAATGAATTGGCCTCCACTGCCTTCTGTGACAGAGAATTCCACAGATTCACAAATCTCGTTGGAGTGTGGGAGGAAACCGGAGAAAACCCATGCTGGCCACGGGGAGAACTTGCAAACTCCGTACAGACAGCACCCGTAGTCAGGATCGAGCCCGGGACTCTGGCGCTGTGAGGCCGCAACTCTACCGCTGCGCCACCGCGCTGCCTCTTGTCTCTAGAATATTATTATAACTCACTATCTTTCAGTGATGTCTTTCATTGAGTCCCACAATTTTGCATTGTTCAGAGCCAATCTGGAAAAAATCTGGAACCCCGTTCCTGCCTTCTCCCCATATCCCCCTGACTCCGCTATTTCTAAGAGCCCTATTTAACTCTCTTGAAAGCATCCAGAGAACCTGCCTCCACCGCCCTCTGAGAATTCCACAGACTCACCACTCTCTGTGAGAAAGCCACTCTCTGTGAGAAGATCGGCCGCCTGTACAAACTCTGTACAGGCAGCACCCATAATCACTATCGAACCCGGGTCTCTGGCGCTGTAAGGCAGCAACTCTACCGCTGCGCCACCGTGCCGCCCCAACAGACTAACTCGTCAGCTGACAGACAATGATTTTTTTCTGTACTCATTATTTGGACAAAAGGGAGTTCTGTTTAACCGGAGAAAACCCTCGTGGTCAGAGGGAGAACGTTCAAATGTCTGTACCGGCCCAAGCTGACATCCTGACTCTTATATTCAATGCCCCTAGCAAAGAAGGCAAGTGTAGCATATGCCTTCTTCACCAGCCTATCTACTAATGCTGCCACCTTTGGTGTTTGTAAAAACCGCTACAATGTTATTGTTGTTTTCCACCTACTCAGATGCTTAAAGGGCCTGTCCCACTTACGCGGTTCTTTTCGGCGACTTGCCGGCACACGTCACAGTCGCAGCAGGTCGCCGAATATTTTCAACGTTGAAAATCCAGCGGCGACCATGAAAAAGGTACGACTCTTTGGGCGACTACTCACGGCCACACAGGCGACATGTCGCGGGGGGTGACCTGCTGCGATTATGGCGGGCGCCCGGCAGTCGGCGAAAAGATCACGTAAGTGGGACGGGCCCTTTACAGTCTACTTTAAGAATAAGGAGTAGGCCATTTGGAACGGAGACGAGGAAACACTTTTTTCTCACAGAGAGTGGTGAGTCTGTGGAATTCTCTGCCTCAGAGGGCGGAGGGTGCTTTCAAGAGAGAGCTAGATAGGGCTCTTAAAAATAGCGGAGTCAGAGGATATGGGGAGAAGGCAGGAACGGGGTACTGAATGGGGATGATCAGCCATGATCACATTGAATGGCGGTGCTGGCTCGAAGGGCCGAATGGCCTGTTGTCTATTGTCTACTGCTGCTGTTATAGAGTTAAGTCAAAAGATGGACACACAAAGCTGGAGCAACTCAGCAGGACAGGATGGCATCTCTCAGTGATGCTGCCTATCCCGCTGAGTTACTCCAGCGTTTTGTGTCTATCTTCGGTTTAAACCAGCATCTGCAGTTCCTTCCCGCACACATGGAGTTAAGACAGTTCACTGGGTTAAGCAAGAGAACTCACGGACACAGTGGAGCTCGGAGTGTTCGTCCCATAGCCGGATGATGGAAGGGAAGCCAAGGACCATCGACGTCCATCGCTCCTGAAATCATGCATCAAGTTAGACTGCAAAGTTGGCACGAAAATCATTGGAGTGTGAACATCCACAAAACAACAGCAATGGTTTCAAGTTGTCTACATTGCATCTTCATTTGCTGAGACAGCTGAATGGACTGACATCTACAGAGGAGATGCCCCCTAATTTGAGGAAGGACATTCTTGCTATTGAGGGAGTGCAGCGTAGGTTTACAAGGTTAATTCCCGGGATGGCGGGACTGTCATATGCTGAGAGAATGGAGCGACTGGGCTTGTACACTCTGCAGTTTAGAGGGTGAGAGGGGATCTTATTGAAACATATAAGATTGTTAAGGGTTTGGACACGCTAGAGGCAGGGAACATGTTCCCGATGTTGGGGGAGTCCAGAACCAGGGGCCACAGTTTAAGAATAAGGAGTAAGCCATTTAGAAAGGAGACGAGGAAACACTTTTGCTCACAGAGAGTTGTGAGTGTGTGGAATTCTCTGCCTCAGTGGGCGGTGGAGGCCGGATCTCTGGATACTATCAAGAGGGAGCTAGATAGGGCTGCTAAAGATAGCGGAGTCAGGGGATATGGGGAGAAGGCAGGAACGGGGTAGTGATTGGGTATGATCAGCCATGATCACATTGAATGGCGGTGCTGGCTCGAAGGGCCGAATGGCCTACACCTGTACCTATTGTCTATTGAGATAGGAACTTAGAAACTTGGACTATCTTTGATGGGACTTTATTTTGCACTAAATGTTATTCCCTAATCAAGTATCTACACTGTGTATGGTTTGATTGGAATGATGTATTGCCTCTCTGCTGACTGGTTAGCACGCAACAAAAGCTTTTCACTGTACCTCGGTACACGTGACAATAAACTAAGAGGAATAAGTGCTGGAGTGACTCAGTGGGTCAGGCAGCATCTCTGGAGAAAAAGGAAGGGTGGCGTTTCAGTTCGGGACCCTTCTTCAGACTGAAAGTTGAGGGGAGGTTGGAATAGGCCAAAACAAAGTAAGGCTGGCGATAGATGACCAAGGGTGGAGCCCACAATGGTCCATTGTTGGCAATGGAAGATAGGAAATTGTTAAATTTACGTTTCATTGCCGAAAACTTGGAAAACCTTTACTGCGAAGGTATGTGACTGAAACCAAGGGGGTCATAATAATGTAGCAAATCAAAATTCAGAACATGTTATTTTCTGAATTGGAATTTTATGCAAAATTGAGTTCGGACAACGTGCTTATCAAAACCACAGGAATATTAGTACGGGTGTCAGGGGTTATGGGGAGAAGGCAGAAGAATGGGGTTAGGAGGGAGAGATAGCTCAGCCATGACAGACATAAAGCTGGAGTAACTCAGCGGGACAGGCAGCATCTCTGGAGAGAAGGAATGGATGACGTTTCGGGCCGAGACCCTTCTTCAGCCATGATAGATTGGTGGAGTAGACTTAGTGGGTCGAATGGACTAATTCTGCTCTTAACACTTAAGAACTTATTGAAAACTTAGAGCAAAACTGTTAAGGATTAATCCCATCAAAGATTAAGATCTAGATCTTGCTATGAAACAAAATCTACCAAAATTTGTGGAATCAAAAATCAAATACTACAGATGCTGGAAATCTGAATTAAAATCAGAAACTGCCGGAACTAAAACAGTTCCCTCGAAGGATAAGGGGGGATCTAATAAATACATAAAATTATAAAAGGACTGGACAAGCTAGATGCAGGAAAAATGTTCCCAATGTTGGGTGAGTCCAGAACCCGGGGGCACATCTTAGAATAAAGGGGAGGCCTTTTAAAAGGGATGCTTTCAAGAGAGAGCTAGAGAGGGCTCTTAAAAATAGCAGAGTCAGGGGATACGGGGAGAAGGCAGGAACGGGGTACTGATTTGGGGTTGATCAGCCATTATCATATTGAATGGTGGTGCTGGCTCGAAGGGCCGAATGGCCTATCCCTGCACCTATTGTCTATTGTCTATTTAAGACTGAGGTGAGAAAAAACGTTTTCACCCAGAGATTTGTGAATTTGTGGAATTCCCTGTCACAGAGGGCAGTGGAGGCCAAGTCACTGGATGGCTTTAAGAGAGTTAGAAAGAGCTCTAGGGGCTAGTTGAATCAAGGGATATGGGGAGAAGGCAGGCACGGGTTATTGATTGGGGACGATCAGCCATGATCACAATGAATGGCGGTGCTGGCTCGAAGGGCCGAATGGCCTCCCCCTGCACCTATTTTCTATGTTTCTATGTGTGCATAAGTGCCTGAGTGAACAGAGAATCAAGAGATTATCATCGTCATCAAACAGACTAAAGCACGATGCAATAAATAGATTAAAATGGTTCTAATCAAAGGCCAATTAAGATCAGAAAGCAAAAACGGAGGAAAAGAAAGATTGCAGGAAACAAGAAGAACGATTTTACATTAAAACTTTTCACCAACTCCCAAGACAATTAAAAACTGAAGGAATGAACGTTATGATTAGAATATTATTTTCAATGCCTACGAGGCTTTTTGCAGCAATTAATATTTATCATATTGTTAATTAAGAATAACCATCGCACTGTTAGTAACTTGCTATAAATCCATGAATTTGAACTTACTGCTATTTTGAATTCACCATGCAAATGTAATAACATCACAACAGTAAGAGCGTTCTTAAAGGCAAGACAAACAGTGGGTAGCTGTTCCTAAGTTAACGTGGGACAAATCGGGTTCCACTTTGTCCACTTAACCACTCGGCTGCCTTGTGCCAAAGATGGCTGTATTCTTTTGTACTAAAATTAATGCTGAGCAGCATTAACATACGATCATAGCGTGATAAAGCGTGGAAACAGGCCCCTCGGCCCAACTTGCCCACACCAACCAGCATGTCCCATCTACGCTGGTCCCACCTGCCTGCGTTTGGCTCATATCCCTCTAGACCTGCCCGTGCACCTGTCGTTGCACTAGTCCCTGCCTCAACTATTCCCCCGGCAGCTACTCCTCTGGAGCTGCCATCCACCTAATTGGAAACCCTCAGGCAAACCCCCCTTGCACTAAACGTTGCTCCCTGTACCCTGTATCTGTGCACTGTGGATTTTTCGATTGTAACCATATAACAATTACAGCACGGAAACAAGCCTTCTCAGCCTTTCCAGTCCGTGCCGCACATTTATCTTCCCCTAGTCCCATCTACCTGCACTCAGACCATACCCCTCCATTCCCTTCCCGTCCATATACCTATCCGCTTTACTTTTAAATGTTAAAATCGATCCTGCCTCCACCACTTCTGCTGGAAGATCAGTCCACACAGCCACTACTCTCTGAGTAAAGAAGTTCCCCCTCATGTTACCCCTAAACTTCTGTCCCTTAATTCTCACGTCATGCCCTCTTGTTTGAATCTTCCCTACCCTCAATGGGAAAAGCTTATCCACTCTGTCTATCCCTTTCATCATTTTAAAGACCTCAATCAAGTCCCCCCTTAACCTTCTGCGCTCCAAAGAATAAAGACCTAACTTGTTCAACCTTTCACCTGCCTTCTCCCCATAACCCCTGAGTTTCCGCAGACTGGGTTAGCAAGCAACAAAAGCTTTTTGCTGCACCTCAGTGCACGTGACAATAAACTAAACTCAATTGCCTTGGTTCCATGAGGGACATTGGACTTTTTGCACTATCTTTTTTGTTATTTTATCGAGTTTTTAAATGTATGTTGTTTTTCTTACGGCATCCACTGAGTATTGCGTTTACATATTCTGCAATACTTACTGCTGCAAGTAAGAATATCGGTGTTCCATTTTGGAACGTGTGACCATGGAACACTCTTCACGGCATGTAAATTGAACACTGAAGATGCAACACCAAACCGCGCAAAAATGGGAGGTTTTTGAACTGAGAAGCCTCCTCGCCAAAAATCTTCTCCGTCCAACATGAAAAACATGGATGTTAAGCTTCGCAGCCAAAGCCAAAACAAAAAAACGAAAGACAAACAACTTATGACAGGGCAGACAACAATTGCTTTGGTAAGTAGGTAATGCAAACATATCCAGGTAAGTCACCCTCATGCCATGTTACCTGTCCGCTCTGTGGCCGTGACTGACGGAGATCACCGGGGCAGTTTAGAGGCAGAAAAACAAAGGCAAAAATGCATACTTTTAGGAACTTCAAACATATTGGGCCACCGCAAAGCTCGCATTTATTTCGAGAGGACTGGAATGGAAGAACAGGGATGTACCGTATAATGCTGTGGCTTAATAAGGCACTGGCCTGGCCGCATTTGGAGCGTTGCGAGCAGTCTTTGGGCCCCATATGTGGGGGAAGGAGGTGCTGGCGCTGGAGAGGGTCCACAGGAGGTTTACGAGAATGATCCCAGGGATAATTGGGTTAACACATTAGGGGTAACATGAGGGGGAACTTCTTTAGTGATGGCTGTGTGGAATGAGCTTCCAGCAGAAGTGGTGGAGGCAGGATCGATTTTAACATTTAAAAGTAAAGTGGATCGGTATATGGACGGGAAGGGAATGGAGGGGTATGGTCTGAGTGCAGGTAGATGGGACTAGGGAAAAATAAATGGTCGGCACGGACTGGAAGGGCCGAGAGGGCCTGTTTCTGTGCTGTAATTGTTATATGATGAGTGTTTGTCGGCACTGGGCCTGTACTCGCTGGAGTTTAGAAGGATGAGGGGGGGACCTCATTGAAACATACAGAATAGTGAAAGGCTTGGATAGAATGGATGTGGAGAAGATGTTTCCACTAGTGGGAGAGTCTAGGACCAGAGGGCACAGACTCAGAATAAAAGGACGTACCTTTAGAAAGGAAATGAGGAGGAATTTCTCTAGTCAGAGGGTGGTGAATCTGTGGAATTCATTGCCAGAGACGGCTGTGGAGGCCAAGTCAATTGATATTTTTAAGATGGAGATTGACAGATTCTTAATGAATATGGGGCATCAGGCGTTATGGGGAGAAGGCAGGAGAATGGGGTTAGGAGGAAGAGATAGATCAGCCGTGATTGAATGGCGGAATAGACTTGATGGGCCGAATGGCCTAGTTCTGCTCCAACAACCTTTGATGAAGTGACAAAGACAGAATAATTTTACGGCTGAAAAACATTACCAGGTCTACACTCATCTTCCAAACCCCCAAAAAGTCTACCACTACCAATTACATCCTGTTTGAGTTCACCTCTAGCAACTGGTAACTGCTCGAGTCCATCATAGTTTCTGCTGTTTTAACTAAAGTGCTCCGCATTGCTTCTAAATATAGAGTGATACAGCGTGTAAACAGGCCCATCAGCCTAATGCCCAAACTGACCAACATGTCCCATCTACACTAGTCCCAACTGCCTGCGTTTGGCCCACATTCCTCATGCAGCTGTCTAATTGTTTCTTAAACATGCTATTGCCTCAGCCTCAACTACCTCCTCTGGCAGCTCGTTCCATACACCCACCACCCTTTGTGTGTGAAAGTCACCCTTCGGGTTTCCCATTCAATCTTCGCCCCTTCACCTTAAACCTATGTCGTCTGGTTCTCGATTCCCCTACCCTGGGCAAGAGACTCTGTGCGTATACCCGATCTATTCCTCTCACGATTTTGTACACCTCTCTAAGATCACCCCCAAGATGCTCCAAGGAATAGAGACCCAGCCTGCTCAACCTCTCCCAGCAGCTCAGGCCTCAGAGTCCCGGCAACATCCTCGTAAATCTTCTCGGTGCTTGACAACATCTTTCCTGTAACATGTTTAGTTTATTTATTCAGTGTGCAGATATTTATATAATGGTATATGGATACACTGATCTGTTTTTGTAGTCAATGCCTACTATGTTCTGTTGTGCTGAAGCAACGCAAGAATTTCATTGTCCTATCAGGGACACATGACAATAAACTCTCTTCAATCCTGAATCTTGATGTTGCCCCGAACTGAAAACAATATTTGAGCATATTATGCACACATTTAAAAAGGTGCATTCAATTTCATTTAAAAAAAAGACTGAAGTACAAACCCCATGCACTGCATTTGCTTCTCAAATACAACTTCCAAGCTAAGATTTGGCTTTTAACTCACCTTCGAGTGAATGAGAAGTGAGCCGAGGCACTGGGAGAGAAGTTTCTTGGGCTGTCTTGCGGGCTGTTTCCTGCTAAAGAGATGAACGCCTTTTCACCAATGTATATAAACCACGAGGAAAAACAGTTAAAACTTGAAACCGATCGAGGTTGGTTATTCTTGCACTAAACGTTATTCCCTTTACCATGTATCAGTGCAATGTGGACGACTTGATTATAATTAGTGATGCATAGTCTTTCTGCTGACTGGTTAGCACGCAACAAATGCTTTTCACTGTACCTTCGTACAAGTGACTATAGACTACAGGTGCAGGAGGAGGCCATTTGGCACATCAGGAGCCAACACCGCCATTCACTGTGATCATGGCTGATCATCCCCAATCAGTACCCCGTTCCTGCCTTCTCCCCCACATCCCTTGACTCCGCTACCTTTAAGAGCTCCATCTAACTCTCTCCTGAAAGCATCCAGAGAATCGGCCTCCACTGCCTTCTGAGGCAGAGAATTCCACAGATTCACAACTCTCTGGGTGAAAAAGGCTTTCCTCATCTCCTTTCTAAATGGCTTACCCCTTATTCTTAAAGTGTGGACCCTGGTTGTGGACTCCCCCAATATCGGGAACATGTTTCCTGCCTCTAGCGTGTATAATTCATTAATAATCTTATATGTTTCAACAAGATATCCTCTCATCCTTCCAAATTCCAGTGAATACAAGCCCAGCCGCTCCATTCTTTCAATATATGACAGTCCCGCCATCCCGGGAATTAATCTTGTGAACCTACGCTGCACTCCCTCAATAGCAAGAATGTCCTTCCTCAAATTTGGAGACCAAAACTGCACACAATACTCCAGGTGTGGTCTCACTAGGGCCCTGTACAATTGCAGAAGGACCTCTTTGCTCCTATACTCGACTCCTCTTGTTATGAAGGCCAACATGCCATTCGCTGTCTTCACTGCCTGCTGTACCTGCATGCTTACTTTCAGTGACTGATGAACAAGGACCCCCAGATCGCATTGTACTTCCCCTTTTCCCAACTTGACACCATTTAGATAATAATCTGCCTTCCTGTTGTTGCCACCAAAGTGGATAACCTCACATTTATCCACATTAAACTGCATCTGCCCACTCACCCAACCTGCCCAAGTCACCCTGCATCCTCATAGCATCCCCCTCACAGTTCACACTGCCACCTAGCTTTGTGTCATCTGCAAATTTGCTAATGTTACTTTGAATCCCTTCCTCTAAATTATTAATGTATATTGTAAATAGCTGCGGTCCCAGCACAGAGTCCTGCGGTTCCCCACTAGTCACTGCCTGCCATTGTGACCAGCATGCAGGGTGTTGCGGGCTTGGGTGTCATATTGGAATCTGATGTTCAGAGATGCTCCCGGCACTTTGTGTCTTTATTTTGTGAACCAGCATCTGCAGTTCTTTGTTTCTAAAGTTTAAAGGTAAAGTGGAGGGCAGAGTTTTTAAAATGAGGGTGGTGGGTGTCTGGGGTGGTGGTGAAGGCAGGTATGATAATGGTATTTAAGAGACGTTTCCATTAGCACATGATGTGCAGGGAATGGAGGGATATGGATTATGTGCAGACAGATAAGGGATGGTTTAGTTTAGTTCAGAGATATAGAGCGGAAATAGGTACTTCTGACCCGACCAGGGAACCCCCACACATTAACACTATCCTACACCCGCCAGGGACATTTTTCACATTTACCAAGCCAATTAACCTGCAAACCTGTACGTCTTTGGAGTGCGGGAGGCAACCGAAGATCTCGGAGAAAATCCACGCAGGTCACGGGCAGAACGTACAAACTCCGCACAGACAGCGCCCGTAGTGGGGATCGAACCCGGGTCTCCGGCTCTGCATTCGCTGTAAGGCAGCAACTCTACCGCTGCGCCACCGTGACTGCCCTTGGTCTTGGCATCATGTACGGCACAGACATTGTGGGCTGAAGGGCCTGTTCCTGTGCCACACTGTTGTGTGCTCCAAGAAGTCAGCCAAGGTTCATAACAAGAGGATTTCAGTACAGGAGTAAAGAGGTTCTTCTGCAGTTGTATAGGGCTCTGGTGAGACCACATCTGGAGTATTGTGTACAGTTTTGGTCTCCTAATTTGAGGAAGGACATCCTTGTGATTGAGGCTGTGCAGCGTAGGTTCACGAGATTGATCCCTGGGATGGCGGGACTGTCATATGAGGAAAGATTGAAAAGACTAGGCTTGTATTCACTGGAGTTTAGAAGGATTAGGGGCGGGGGATCTTATAGAAACATATAACATTATAAAAGGACTGGACAACAGGAAAAATGTTCCCAATTTTGGGCGAGTCCAGAACCAGGGGCCACAGCCTTAGAATAAAGGGGAGGTCATTTAAGACTGAGTTGAGAAAAAACTTTTTCACCCAAAGAGTTGTGAATTTACGGAATTCCCTGCCACAGAGGGCAGTGGAGGCCAAGTCACTGGGTGGATTTAAGAGAGCGTTAGATACGGCTCTAGGGATTAGTGGAGTCAAGGGATATGGGGAGAAGGCAGGCATGGGTTATTGTTAGGGGACGATCAGCCATGATTACAATGAATGGTGGTTCTGGCTCAAAGGGCCGAATGGCGTCTTCCTGCACCTATTGTCTATGTTTCTATGTTTCAATTAGTGGCTCAATGGGGTAGAAGGTTCAAGGCCCGCTCTAGATAGGTCAACAAAACATGCTCAGGGAATCTTGGTACAGAGGGAATGCTCCACTGTCAGAGGTGTTTTTGTTCCAGTGAGGCACTGTCCAAGTTCCCCATCTGCTCTCGTGGGTGAATGCAAAAGATCCCATGAAAACGTTTTCCAATCAGAACTGGAGGGTTATTTTCTGTGGAGCATCCTGGACAATACAGCTCACCCCCTCCATGACACACTGGTCAACCTGAGGAGCACCTTCAGCAACAGACTGGTTCCACCAAGATGCAGGACGGAACGCCACAGGAGATCCTTCTTCCCTGTGGCTATCAAACTGCGCAACTCCTCCCTCTTCTGTCGTGGGGTCGACTGACTCCCCCCACCCCCTTCCCAATCTTTGCACATCCCAAATTCTGGATTTTCCACTCGTCACTGGAATTTCATATTTCATGAATCTTGTTGTGTTTTTATGACTGTGTGTGTTTCTTGTTGTGTTTTTATGTTTTTTATATCTCCGCCAAGCCACGGTTGCCCAGCCAGATGCAACTAAATTTAAATGCAGTATAATCTGGATAAATGTGAGGTTATCCACTTTGGTGGCAAAAACATGAGGGTAGACTATTATCTGAATGGTGGCAGATTAGGAAAAGGGGAGATGCAACGAGAGCTGGGTGTCATGGTACACCAGTCATTGAAAGTAGGCATGCAGGTGCAGCAGGCAGTGAAGAAAGCAAATGGTATGTTAGCATTCATAGCGAAAGGATTTGAGTATAGGAGCAGGGAGGTTCCACTGCAGTTGTACAGGCTTTTGGTGAGGCCACACCTGGAGTATTGCGCCCAGTCTTGGTCTCCAAATCTGAGGAAAGACATTCTTGCCATAGAGGGGGTACAGAGAAGATTCACCAGACTGATTCCTGGGATGTCAGGACTTTCATATGAGGAAAGACTGGATAGACTTAGAAACATAGAAACATAGAAAATAGGTGCAGGAGTAGGCCATTCGGCCCTTCGAGCCTGCACCGCCATTCAATGTGATCATGGCTGATCATCCAACTCAGTATCCCGTACCTGCCTTCTCTCCATACCCCCTGATCCCTTTAGCCACAAGTGCCACATCTAACGCCCTCTTAAATATAGCCAATGAACTGGCCTCAACTACCTTCTGTGGCAGAGAATTCCAGAGACTCACCACTCTCTGTGTAAAGAATGTTTTCCTCATTTCGGTCCTAAAGGAATTCCCCCTTATCCTTAGATTCCCCCTTACCCCTTGTTCTGGACTCCCCCAACATCGGGAACAATCTTCCAGCATCTAGCTTGTCCAACCCCTTAAGAATTTTGTAGGTTTCTATAAGATCCCCCCTCAATCTTCTAAATTCCATCGAGTTGGCTTGTACTCGCTGGAATTTAGAAGATTGAGGGGGGATCTGATAGAAACTTACAAAATTCTTAAGGGGTTGGACAAGCTAGATGCAGGAAGATTGTTCCCGATATTGTACAGAACAAGGGGTCACAGTCTAAGGATAAGGGGGAATTCCTTTAGGACCAAGATGAGGAAAACATTCTTTACACAGAGAGTGGTGAGTCTCTGGAATTCTCTGCCACAGAAGGTAGTTGAGGCCAGTTCATTGGCTATATTTAAGAGGGCGTTAGATGTGGCACTTGTGGCTAAAGGGATCAGGGGGTATGGGGAGAAGGCAGGTACGGGATACTGAGTTGGATGATCAGCCATGATCACATTGAATGGCGGTGCAGGCTCGAAGGGCCGAATGGCCTACTCCTGCACCTATTTTTCTATGTTTCTATGTTTCTAAGTGGCACTTTCTTCCCAATAACCCTCTCTGGCTAAACCCCTCCCTTCACCACCTCCAGTTTAAATTCCATTTGGAATAATTTGGAGGACCAAGT
The DNA here is from genome assembly GCA_963514005.1 of Raja brachyura. The sequence continues at coordinate 10,688,410 of OY740783.1, read as the reverse complement.
AACCAAGAACCAAGACTGTTGGCAGACAGATTCCCCTCCTGGGGTAAATAAAATTCTATCGTATCGTATCAAATCGTATCATATCGTGACTTGCCGAATGAGTTTTAATTAATATTCTGGGATCCGGACATCACCGACAAGATTAAGATCCTCCATTTAAGAATTAAGATTAAGACATTCCCTTTAACCTGCATCTGCACACTGTACATCTGTGGACAGCTTGGTTGTAAGCATCCATAGACTTTCCGCTGACTGGACAGCAGGCAACTAAAAAAATTCTCAATGTACCTCGGTACACGTGACAATAAACAAAACTAAAGATTTATTCCCTTCTTTGATGAACAGTACGGTGGGCGGCACGGTGGCGCAGCGGTCGAGAGTCGCTGCATTACAACTGCATTACACTATTTACCTGCTGTTTGTTGGATCTTGCAGTGAGCAAAGTGGCAACACTAATTACATTTAAAAACTGATTCATTGACCAAATAGGCCTTTGGGATGTCTGCTGAAGAGCATTGTATAAATATGTCGTCCTTTCTAAAGTGATCTGTGGGATCAGTAAGCTACAGCAGTAGATTTGCAGCCTTACCATATAACCATATAACAATTACAGCACGGAAACAGGCCTTCTCGGCCCTTCCAGTCTGTGCTGACCATTTATTTTCCCCTAGTCCCATCTACCTGCACTCAGACCGTACCCCTCCATTCCCTTCCCGTCCATATACCTATCCACTTCACTTTTAAATGTTAAAATCGATCCTGCCTCCACCACTTGTGCTGGAAGCTCATTCCACACAGCCACCACTCTCTGAGTAAAGAAGTTCCCCCTCATGTTCCCCCTAAACCTCTGTCCCTTAATTCTCATGTCATGCCCTCTTGTTTGAATCTTCCCTACCCTCAATGGGAAAAGCTTATCCATTTCAACTCTGTCTATCCCTTTCATCATTTTAAAGACCTCAATCAAGTCCCTCATTAACCTTCTGCGCTCCAAAGAATAAAGACCTAACTTGTTCAACCTTTCTCTGTAACTTAGTTGCTGGAAACCAGGCAACATTCTAGTAAATCTCCTCTGTACTCTCTCTATTTTGTTGACATCCTTCCTATAATTAGGCAACCAAAATTGTACACCATACTCCAGAATTGGTCTCACCAATGCCTTGTACAATTTTAACATGACTTCCCTACTCCTATATTCAATGCTCTGATTTATAAAGGCCAGCACACCAAATGCTTTCTTTACCACCCTATCTACATGCGATTCCACCTTCAGGGAACTATGCACAGTTATTCCTAGATCCCTCTGTTCCACAGCATTCCTCAATTCCCTACCATTTACCATGTACGTCCTATTTTGATTTGTCCTGCCATCTTTCAGCCCACTCTTCCAAATGGCCCAGCGCCAGAGACCCGGGTTCGATCCAGACTGCAGGTGCTGTCTGTACGGAGTTTGTACGTTCTCCCCGTGACCGCATAAAGGGCCTGTTCCACTTGGCGATTTTTTCGGCGACAGCCGGCATCATTGACTGACGTATCAGGTCACCGGAAATTTTTGTGGCGTGACGCGGCGCGATGACGTATTGTTTTTTTCAAGTGTCGCAACATTTTTTTTGTCGCCGCTGAATTTTGAAGTGTTCAAAATCTTTTGGCGACACTGATATGGTGCCGGACAAAATCGCCAAGTGGGACAGGCCCTTAAGTTTTCCCACATGCTCCAGTTTCCTCCCACACTTCAACGACACAGAGGTCTGTAAGTTAATTGGCTTCGGTAACGAATGCAAATTGTCCCTGGTGTGTGTCGGATAGTGCTAGAATACCGGGGATCGCTGGTCAGAGCGGACTACGTGGGCCGAAGGGCCTGTTTCTGCGCTGTATCCCTGAACTAAACAGAACTTTGAACCTTTGCAGTCCTTCTGGTGAATGATTCTCCTCATTAAAACATACTGACTAGTGAAAGGCTTGGATGGAGTGGATGTGGAGAGGATGTTTCCATTAGTGATCTCGGACTAGAGGTCACAGCCTCAGAATTAAAGGACGTTCTTTTAAGAAGGAGATGAGGTGACATCACTTTAGTCAGAGGGCAGTGAATCTGTGGAATTCTTTGCCACAGAAGGCTGTGGAGGTCAAGTCAGTGGATATATTTAAGGCAGAGATGGATAGATTCTTGATTTGTGCGGGTGTCAGGGGTTATGGGGAGAAGGCAGGAGAATGGGGTAAGGAGGGAGAGATAGATCAGCTATGATTGAATGGCGGAGTAGACTTGATGGGCCGAATGGCCTAATTCTGCTCCTATCACTTACGACCTAATTTCGCACAGTGTTACTGGGCAGGGTGTCCCCAGGATTTAGACCAAACTATATATTTCCAAGTCAGGAAAGTGTGTGATTTGAAGGCCCACCTGTAGGATGCAAAGCTCCCCTGTGCTGGCTGCACCAGATACAATGAACCAGTTATTACCAGTTTGTGGCAGCTTACTGCACCATGACTCCATCAGAACAACAGTGACGACCTTTCGGACGCACTTCAATAACTTTTCTTCAGTTCAGTTCATTTCAGTTTAGTTTATTGTCACGTGTACCGAGGTACAGTGAAAAGCTTTTAGAAACATAAAGACATAGGTGCAGGACTGGGCAATTCAGCCCTTCGAGCCAGCACCGCCATTCAATATGATCGGTGCTGCTCATCTAAAATCAGTACCCGTTTCCGGCTACTGGAATGTTGGCCTTCATAACAAGAGGATTTCAGTTTAGGAGTAGAGAGGTTCTTCTGCAGTTGTATAGGGCTCTGGTAAGACCACATCTGGAGTATTGCGTACAGTTTTGGTCTCCCAATTTGAGGAAGGACATCCGTGTGATTGAGGCAGTGCAGCCTAGGTTCACGAGATTGATCCCTGGGATGGCGGGACTGTCATATGAGGAAAGACTAGGCTTGTATTCACTGGAGCTTAGAAGGATGAGAGGGAATCTTATAGAAACATATACAATTATAAAAGGACTGGACAAGCTAGATGCAGGAAAAATGTTCCCAATGTTGGGTGAGTCCAGAACCAGGGGCCACAGTCTTAGAATAAAGAGGAGGCCATTTAAGACTGAGGTGAGAACAAACTTTTTCACCCAGAGAGTTGTGAATTTGTGGAATTCCTTGCCACAGAGGGCAGTGAAGGCCAAATCACTGGATGGATTTAAGAGAGAGTTAGATAGAGCTCTACGGGCTAGTGGAGTCAAGGGATATGGGGAGAAGGCAGGCACGAGTTATTGATTGGGGAAGATCAGCCATGATATCACAATGAATGGCGGTGCTGGCTCGAAGGGCCGATTGGCCACCTCCTGCATCTATTTTCTATGTTTCTATGTTTCTATATTTCTCCATATATCCCTTGATTCCTTTCGCCCTAAGAGCTATCTCTAACTCTCTCTTGAGAACATCCAGTGAATTGGCCTCCACTGCCTTTTGTGGCAGAGAATTCCACAGATTCACAACTCTCTGGCTGAAAAAGTTTTTCCTCATCTCAGTACCTGAATGGCCCACGCCTTATTCTTCAACGGTGACCCCAGATTCTGCTTTGTTACGTGCTATCCAGTCAGCGGAAAGACAACCCGTGATTGCAATCGATACATTTACAGCGTACAGCAACATGATAAGGGAATCTGCGGAAAGGAACCGCAGATGCTGGTTTCACCCGTTGCTTCTCTCCACAGACGCTGCCTATCCCGCTGAGTGACTCCAGCTTTTTTGTGTCTATCTTCATGATAAGAGAATAGCAAGGAAAGTCCGATCAATAACCGTTCACAGGTCACCAAAGAGGTAGATGACTCAGCGGGTCACGATGCCTGATCTCGTTGAGTTGCTTCAGCACTTTGTGTTTTGCTCACGATTCCAGCATCTGCAATTAACAGTCACACAGCGTGGAAACAGGCCCCTCAGCCCACCTTGCCCACGGAGACCAACATGTCCCATCTGTACTTGTCCAACCTGCCCGCGTTTGGCCCATATCCCCCTAAACCTGTCCCTTCCATGTACCTGTCTAAATGTTTCTCATCTCCTTGTATTGCCCTTTTTGTGTACTTTTGAAAAGCATGTGAAAGAAACTATATCAATGTGAAGAAGGGTCTCGACCCGAAACCTCGCCTATTTCCTTCTCTCCATAGATGCTGCCTCACACCCGCTGAGTTTCTCCAGCGTTTTTGTCTACCTTCGATTTTTCCAGCATCTGCAGTTCTTTCTTCAACATATCAATGTAAATTTTGTTTTTATAAGAACACAAATATTTTACAATGCTTGCAAGAGAATAGAAAGCTGAGGGCTGTTAATACATAGAAACATAGAAATTAGGTGCAGGAGTAGGCCATTCGGCCCTTCGAGCCTGCACCGCCATTCAATATGATCATGGCTGATCATCCAACTCAGTATCCCGTACCTGCCTTCTCTCCATACCCTCTGATCCCCTTAGCCACAAGGGCCACATCTAACTCCCTCTTAAATATAGCCAATGAACTGGCCTCAACTACCCTCTGTGGCAGAGAGTTCCGGAGACCCACCACTCTCTGTGTGAAAAAAGTCCTTCTCATCTCGGTCCTAAAGGATTTTCCCCTTATCCTTAAACTGTGACCCCTTGTCCTGGACCTCCCCAACATCGGGAACAATCTTCCTGCATCTAGCCTGTCCAACCCCTTAAGAATTTTGTAAGTTTCTATAAGATTCCCTCTCAATCTCCTAAATTCTAGAGAGTATAAACCGAGTCTATGCAGTCTTTGTTCATAAGACAGTCCTGACATTCCAGGAATCAGTCTGGTGAACCTTCTCTGCACTCCCTCTATGGCAATAATGTCCTTCCTCAGATTTGGAGACCAGAACTGTACGCAGATTAATGCAATTCCTCTCTCTATTAATATATCATTTGGTGACGAAAACCCAACAGTCGGATAGCGGCACAGTGGTGCAGCTGGTAGAGCTGCTGGCACACAGCGCAAGAGACACTGGTTCGATCCTGACCTGGGGGTTCTGTCATTGTGGAGTTTGCACGTTCTCCCTGTGGCCGTGCGGGTTTCCACCGGTGCTCTGGTTTCCTCACACGTGCCTGAGACGCAGGGTTCTGTAAGTTGCCCCTAGTGTGTAGGGAGCTGAAGCAAAACATGTGGTAACGTTGAACCAGTGTGATCAGATGGCTGGCGTTTACAGTGGCCTATTTCCATTCATCAGCTTCGTCAGGGAAAGTGTTTTTATACTTTTTACATCGGCCGGCATGCTGGTGCAGCGGTAGAGTTGCTGCCTTATAGCAATAGACAATAGACAATAGGTGCAGGAGTAGGCCATTCGGCCCTTCAAGTTAGCACCGCCATTCAATGTGATCATGGCTGATCATCCCCAATCAATACCCCGTTCCTGCCTTCTCCCCATATCCCCTGACTCCGCAATTTTAGAGAGCCCTATCTAGCTCTGTCTGGAAAGTATCCAGAGAACCTGCCTCCACCGTCCTCTGAGGCAGAGAATTCCACAGACTCACCACTCTCTGTGAGAAAAAGTGTTTCCTTATCTCCATTCTAAATGGCTTACTCCTTATTCTTAAACTGTGGCCCCTGGTTCTGGACTCCCCCAACATCGGGAACATGTTTCCTGCCTCTAGCGTGTCCAAACCCTTAAGTAAGTAAGTACGTTTATTGGCCAAGTATTCACATACAAGGAATTTACCTTGGTGCTCCATCCACAAGTAACAACGTGACATACAGTGACATCGGGATCATGTTTCCTGCCTCTCGCGTGTCCAAGCCCTTAACAATCTTATATGTTTCAATGAGATTCCCTCTCATCCTTCTAAACTCCAGAGTGTACAAGCCCAGCTGCTCCATTCTCTCAGCTTACGACAGTCCTGCCATTCCACCATTTCAGAGACCCGGGTTCGATCCTGACTACGGGTGCTGTCTGTGTGGAGTTTGTACGTTCTCCCCGTGACCGTGAGGGTTTTCACTGGATGCCCTGGTTTCCCCCCACACTCCAAAGACATGGCAGTTTTTTTAGATGAATATGTCGAGTTGTTGCTTGCGAGCGGAGCACCAAGGCAAATCCCTTGTATGTGTACGTACTTGGCCAATATTAATTAATTCATTCATTCTGTATATTACCCCCTAGTGTGTAGGATGTGAAAGTCAGATAACATTGAACTAATGTACGGGTGATGGATAGCATGGACTCGCTGGGCAGAGGGGCCTGTTTCCATGCTGTATCCCTAAACTAAACTATAAAGCTAGACCTGCAGTGAAGTTAAGTGATGCTTACAGCTGATCCGCTCGGTTCACTATAACCAACCTGACCTCCCAGTGGCTCAGCACTTCAACTCCCCCTCCCATTCCGAATCCGACCTCTCTGTCCTGGGCCTCCTCCACGGCCAGAGTGAGGACCACCGGAAATTGGAGGAGCAGCACCTCATCTTTGGGTGTTAATGGCGGGGTAGCAAGATGGATTCAACAGTGGCTGAATGGGAGAGGCCAGAGAGTAATGGTGGATGGCTGTTTGTCAGGGTGGAAGCCGGTGACCAGTGGGGTGCCTCAGGGATCTGTGTTGGGTCCACTGTTGTTTGTCATGTACATCAATGATCTAGATGATGGGGTGGAAAATTGGATAAGTAAGTATGCAGATGCTACTAAGATAGGGGGTGCTGTGGATAAAGAAGTAGATTTTCAAAGTCTACAGAGAGATTTGGGCCATTTGGAAGAATGGGCTGAAAGATGGCAGATGGAGTTTAATGCTGATAAGCGTGAGGTGCTACATCTTGGCAGGCCAAATCAAAATAGGACGTACATGGTAAATGGTAGGGAATTGAGGAATGCTGTGGAACAGAGGGATCTAGGAATAACTGTGCATAGTTCCCTGAAGGTGGAATCGCATGTAGATAGGGTGGTAAAGAAAGCTTTTGATGTGCTGGCCTTTATAAATCAGAGCATTGAATATAGGAGTAGGGAAGTAATGTTAAAATTGTACAAGGCATTGGTAAGACCAATTCTGGAGTATGGTGTACAATTTTGGTCGCCTAATTATAGGAAGGATGTCAACAAAATAGAGAGCGTACAGAGGAGATTTACTAGAATGTTGCCTGGGTTCCAGCAAATAAGTTACAGAGAAAGGTTGAACAAGTTAGGTCTTTATTCTTTGGAGCACAGAAGGTTAAGAGGGGACTTGATTGAGGTCTTTAAAATGATGAAAGGGATAGACAGAGTTGACATGGATAAGCTTTTCCCATTGAGGGTAGGGAAGATTCAAACAAGAGGGCATGACATGAGAATTAAGGGGCAGAAGTTTAGGGGTAACATGAGGGGGAACTTCTTTACTCAGAGAGTGGTGGCTGTGTGGAATGATCTTCCTGCAGAAGTGGTGGAGGCAGGATCCATTTTAACATTTAAAAGTAAAGTGGATAGGTATATGGACGGGAAGGGATTGGAGGGGTATGGTCTGAGTGCAGGTGGATGGGACTAGGGGAAAATAAATGGCCGGCACGGACTGGAAGGGCCGAGAAGGCCTGTTTCCGTGCTGTAATTGTTATATGGTTATATTCCGCTTGGGCAGTCTGCACCCTAGCAGCATAAACATTGAATTCTCTAATTTCAGGTAGTCCTTACTTTCTCCTCCCTCCCTCCCTCAGCCCACTGGCTCCACCTTTTTCTTTCTTCTCCCCCCCCCCCCCCCACATCAGTTCGACCCGAAAATTCGCCTATTTCCTTCGCTCCATAGATGCTGCCTCACCCGCTGAGTTTCTCCAGCATTTTTGTCTACAAGAGATCTTTGAAAATCCTTTTAGGCTGACGGAAAGGAATGGTTTTATTCGGATCCTGTGCGTGTTATGCTGAAATGACTGAAGTGAAAGGAATAAGATGGCACAAAGTCTCGGAAGAGGATATTTATAGTCAGGCAGCATCTCTGGAGCGGGCAGCGGTTCAGGCAGCATCTCTGGAGAAGCTGCCTCACCCGCTGAGTTTCTCCAGCATTTTTGTCTACCTTCTTACAGATGAGCAAGTTGCATCTTGATTCAGAGAGAGGTGTGTCTGCCACTTTGTAGATTTTATTTCTACTGATCGAACAGGTAAAGTCTTATCAGAAAAGCAGTGACAAGTTGCCCAGGTAGATTGGCTTCAGCTTTATGTACAAGCCATCCATGGCGGTGCAGCGGTAGAGTTGCTACGTCACAGCACCAGGGACCCGGGTTCCATCCTGAATACGGGTGCTGTCTGTACGTTCTCCCCGTGATCTGCATGGGTATTCCTCCGGTTTCCTCCCGCAGTCTAAAGACGTGGAGGTTTACGTTGGGAGAGAACTGCAGATGCTGGTCTAAACCGTAGACACAGAATGCTGGAGTAACTCAGCGGGACGGGCAGCCAGCAGCTCTGGAGAGAAGGAATGGGTCGAGTCTGAAGAAGGGTCTCGGCCCCGAAACGTCACCCATTCCTTCTCTCCAGAGATGCCGCCTGTCCCGATGTGCTGCTCCAGCATTTTTGTGTCGATCTCAGGTTTATGTTAATTGGCTTCTGTAAATTGCCCCTTGCGTGTGGGGTAAAACTAGTGAATGGGTGATCATCGGTCGGCGTGGACTCGATGGGCCGAAGGGTCCGTTTCCACGCTGCATCTCTAATACTGCACGCCTTTGCTACCTGATTGGGGATGGTCAGCCATGATCACATTGAATGGCGGTGCTGGCTCGAAGGGCCGAATGGCCTACCACTGCACTCATTGTCTATTCACTGGCAAGGACACAGGATGAAAATTTATGCACCATATCTACCAAACACCAAGTATTTATTTGGATTTCTTAATAACTTAGAGGCTCTTAAGTTTCTGTGAGGTTGCCAAGAATAATATGTTCAAATATTGAAACACAACTCACTCTGGGCATGAGAAGAATAAGCACCTCTGCCAAAACAAGCAATTCCCTTCAAAGCCTTAATATGGAGGGTGAATTGAAAGCATAGCTTTGCAAAGTTGAGTTTAGTTTAGAGATAGGGTGGAAAAACAGGCCCTTCGGCCCAGAATGTCCATGCTGGCCATCGATCACCAGTTCACACTAGTTTTATGTAATCCCACTTTTGCACCGTCAAGGGCAAGTTACAGAGGCCAATTCATCTACAATGCCACATCTTATAGAAACATATAAGATTGTTAAGGGTTTGGACACGCTAGAGGCAGGAAATATGTTCCCGATGTTGGCGGAGTCCAGAACCAGGGGCCACAGTTTAAGAATAAGGGGTAAGCCATTTAGAACGGAGACGAGGAAACACTTTTTCTCACAGAGAGTGGTGAGTCTGTGGAATTCTCTGCCTCAGAGGGAGGTGGAGGCGGGTTCTCTGGATGCTTTCAAGAGAGAGCTAGATACGGCTCTTAAAGATAGCGGAGTCAGGGGATATGGGGAGAAGGCAGGAACGGGGTACTGATTGGGGATGATCAGCCATGATCACATTGAATGGCGGTGCTGGGCTCGAATGGCCTACCCCTGCACCTATTGTCTAGTAAGCCGGAGCACTTGGAGGAAACCCACAACAATCACAGGGAGGCCATGCAAACTCTACACAGACAGCACCCGTGCAAACTCCACACAGGATGGAACCCGGGTCTCTGGCGCTGTGAGCCAGAGTGAGCCGCTATGCTGCCACAAAGTAGAAGAACATACAACACAAGAAGATTAAGGAACAAAAATATCTCAGGGAAGAGACCAAATCTGGAGTATGGTGTACAATTTTGGTCGCCCAATTATAGGAAGGATGTCAACAAAATAGAGAGGGTACAGAGGAGATTTACTAGAATGTTGCCTAGGTTTCAACAGCTAAGTTACAGAGATAGGTTGAACAAGTTAGGTCTTTATTCTCTGGAGCGCAGAAGGTTAAGGGGGGACTTGATAGAGGTCTTTAAAATGATGAGAGGGATAGACAGAGTTGATGTGGACAAGCTTTTCCCTTTGAGAATAGGGAAGATTCAAACAAGAGGACATGACTTTAGAATTAAGGGACAGAGGTTTAGGGGTAACATGAGGGGGAACTTCTTTACTCAGAGAGTGGTAGCGGTGTGGAATGAGCTTCCAGTGGAAGTGGTGGCGGCAGGTTCGTTGGTATCATTTAAAAATAAATTGGATAGGCATATGGATGAGAAGGGTATGGAGGGTTATGGTATGAGTGCAGGCAGGTGGGACTAAGGGAAAAAAGTTGTTCGGCACGGACTTGAAGGGCCGAGATGGCCTGTTTCCGTGCTGTAATTGTTATATGGTTATATGGTTAAGAGTCAGAGAAAAGCTGAAAGAAAAGGTGTCTTGGGAAGAATGGCTTTTCTAAGGTTTGAAGGGGATTGGCTTTTGGTGGGACCTAAAAGTATGAAGGTTTAGGTTTAAGTTTATGACGCTTACATAGAAACATAGAAATTAGGTGCAGGAGTAGGCCATTCGGCCCTTCGAGTCTGCACCGCCATTCAATATGATCATGGCTGATCATCCAACTCGGTATCCTGCACCTGCCTTCTCTCCATACCCCCTGATCCCTTTAGCCACAAGGGCCACATCGAACTCCCCCCTTAAATATAACATGTACGGAGATGCTAACTGACCCACTGAGTTACTCCAGCACTTTGTGTTTTTCCTCACGATTCCAGCATCTGCAGTTATTGAATGTACATGGATCGGACAGGTTGAGAGGGATATAGGCCAAACGCAGGCAGGTAGGACTAGTGTAGATGGGATATGTATCCCGGTGTGGGCAAGTTGGGCCAAAGGGGCTGTGTATGACTCTTGAGACATCTTTCTTGAAATACTAGCTAATGCAATACGCACAAGTGAAATTGGAGATAATAAAATTTGCAGTGAAATTAAATTGCGGGTTTGGTCCAAAGTTTCAATTGCCAAGCATTTGAGGGCTAACTTAACCACTATAATAAGGAAAGATGAAAGCAACAATTACTTTATAGATCAATAAACACGCAGCCTCTGCTGTTCTTGTTGGCAAGACAGATCCAATTTAAACGATCTTCAAGCCCAATAACAGACCGTCCCTGCTGGCAAAGAAAATATTTTTTGTTTCCTGATTTTTGCTTCCCCTTCCTTCGTAGCCAAAAGCAAGGCAGTCCGTGCAGACATTACGTAGATTTATTATTTTTTAATTATATATATATATATATATATATATATATATAATTCTTTGTAAAATGGGTTCGTTCCACACAGGCTCTGCTTCATTTACCACTCCTCAGAATTTTTACTCATAGTCACGGAGTCATTCAATGTGGAAATTGGCCTGGCTCACCTCAACGGAGCTGCAGGTCTAAAAGACATACGACAGAAGAAGAAGAAGAAACAGGCCATTCGGCCCAAGTTGCCCACACAGACTAACATGCCCCATCTACCCTAGTCCCACCTGCCTGCGTTTGGCCCATACCCCTCTAAACCCGTCCTATCCATGTACCTGTCAAAATGTATTTTAAATGGTGTGGTCGTCCCTGACTCAACTACCTCCTCCAGCATATGTTCAGCATACACCCACCACCCTTCATATAAAGAAGTATGTTGAAAGAATGGAGCGGCTGGGCTTGTACACACTGGAATCTAGAAGGATGAGAGGGTATCTTATTGAAACATATAAGATTATTAAGGGATTGGACACGCTAGAGGCAGGAGACATGTTCCCGATGGTTTGAATGTTGCACTGACTGGTTGACATTTTTAAATTTTGTTGTACATGGTCCATGTTACAATGACAATAAAGAAACTATTCTATTCTTATGTTGGGGGAGTCCAGGACCAGGGGCCACAGTTTAAGAATAAGGAGTAAGCCATTTAGAACTGAGATGAGGAAAAACATTTTCACCCACAGAGTTGTGAATCTGTGGAATTCTCTGCCTCAGAAAGCAATGGAGGCTTTCAAGAGAGAGTTGGATAGAGCTCTTGAAGATAGCAGAGTCAGGGGATATGGGACGAAGGCAGGAACGGGGTACTGATTGTGGATGATCAGCCATGATCACATTGAATGGCGGTGCTGGCACGAAGGGCTGAATGGCCTACTCCTGCACTTACTGTTTATTGTGTATTGTAACCCTCCGTTTCCTATTAAATCTTTTCCAACTCACCTTAAACCTATGTCCTCTGTTTCAAGATTCCCCTACTCTGAGTATCTCTGGAGAGAAGGAATGGGTGACGTTTCGGGGCCGAGACCCTTCTTCAGACTCGACCCGAAAACGTCACCCATTCCTTCTCTCCAGAGCTGCTTGCTGCCTAACCGCTGGGTTACTCCAGCATTCTGTGTCTACGGTAAAAGACCCAAGTCTAGTCAGAGGAACGTAGAAAATAGGTGCACCATTCGGCACCTTCAAGCCAGCACCGCCATTCATTGTGATCATGGCTGATCGTCCCCAAAATCAAGTCCCCTTATGATTTTATACATCTCTATACAAAGTGCATTTACTCTATTCATTCAAATCTGTTTTTATAAAGCATCTTATAAGTTCATGTGATACGAGCAGAAGGCCATTTGGCGTATACAGTCTACTCCACCATTCAATCATGGCTGATCTATCTCTCCCTCCGAACCCCATTCTCCCGCCTTCTCCCCATAACCCCCCGACACCAGTGCTAATCAAGAATCTATCTATCTCTGCCTTAAAAATATCCATGACCTCCACAGCCATCTGTGGCAATGAATTCAACAGATTCACCACCGTCTGGTTAAAGAAATTTCTCCTCATCTCCTTTCTCAAGAGTGTTTTACTGTCATATGCCCCAGATAGAATGATGACATTCTGACTTGCAGTTACAATGTTCACTCCGACTTCTGGGTGTTTTAATTTTGCCCTTGTCCCTGCCGACTAGCTGGTCAAACGCATGGCAACAAAAAAAAATATTTTAATTTGTTATTCTCCTGCATATCCATGCGCCTCTATGAAAGCCACTTAAATGCCCAGACATTTACTGAACCTGCTACCTCGGTAAAGCAGCGAACATATCCCTCAACCACAGACCCTTCCCATCCCTGTCATTCCCTCTTCTCCCCTCGACAGCTGGGCAGCAAATACAAACGTTTGGTTGCCTACACCACCACACTCAGGAACAGTTTCAACCTCGTTGTTATCAGACTCTTGAACAGACCTGTCACATGCTAAGATGAATTCTCGACCTCCCAATCTACCTCATTACAACCCTTAAAGCCCTGCCCCACGGTACGAGTTCATTCCAATTTAAAAAAAAATCAAACTCGTTGTAGGGAGAATGAACGTAGCGGGTACGTCGGAGCTCGGGGACGTCTCTTAGCGCTAACGGCAGGAACTCGGGAAGACTCGCTAACGGCAGGTAAGCACGGGAAGACTCGTGAAGATTTTTCAACATGTTGAAAAACGTCCACGAGAGCCCCGAGTACCGACGAGCGGCCATTGCCGTAAATCTCCGAGTTCAAACTCGGGAGAGCTCTTGGAATGAGCTCGTACCGTGGGACAGGGCTTTAACACTTCTGTATCTGCAGCTGCAACACGATATACTACATTGCTTTTGCACTACCTTGATGTATGTATATATAATTATGAATAGTATGATCTGCCTGAATGAAACACAAAGCTCGACACGGTGGCGCAGCGGTGGATTTGCTGTCTTACAGCGCCAGAGACCCACGTCCGATCCTGACCACGGGTGGCGACTGTATGGAGTTTGTACGTTCTCCCTGTGACCTGCGTGGGTTTTCTCTGTGTGCTCCAGTTTCCTCCCACACTCCAAACACGTACAGGTTTGTAGGTTAATTGACTTTGGTTAAAAAAAATTTTTTAAAAATTGTAAATTGTCCCTAGTGTGTAGGATAATGCTAGTGTATGGGATGATCTCTGGTCGACGTGGATTTGGTCGGCTGAAAGGCCCGTTTCCACGCTGCATCTCTAAAACCAAAAACGCTTCACACGATAAAATGTATACATGACAATAACAATAAACCTAGACCTGGCCTAATACCATCCAAATTAACGTGCTCAATACACTAACTGAGTGCAAAGGACAAAGGACATTTATTGTCACATACACCAATTGGTGTAGTGAAATTTGACTTGCCATGCAGCACACAGATAAAGATAAGACACAACACTAAAGAATTAACAATGAACATAAAAACATCCCCCCACAATGGTTCCCACTGTGGGGGAAGGCACAAAGTCCAGTCCCATCCCCATGTCCACCCATCGTCGGGCCTATTGAGGCCTCCGCAGTCGGCGCTACGGCGGCCCGATGTTTTAGGCCTTCTTGCCGGGTGTTGGTGCTCCGGCGTCGGGAGAATCCTCACAGCGGCTTGGGACACCTGGAACGGCCGCTTATACATATACCTTGAGAGGAATAGATCAGGTAGACCCAGGCATCCGCTTGCCCAGAGTAATGGAATCGAGAACCAGAGGACACAGGTTTAAGGGGGAAATTTAATAGGAATCTGAGGGGTAACTTTTTCGCACAATGGGTGGTGAGTGTATGGAACGAGCTGTCAGAGGAGGTAGTTGAGGCAGGGATTATGCACCATTTAAGAAACATTTAGACAGGTACATGGATAGGACAGGTTTAGAGGTATATGGGCCAAACACAGGCAGGTGGGACTAGTATAGATAGGACATGTTGGGCCGAAGGGTCGGTTTACACTCTGTAAGACTCTATGCCGATAGGCATTATTTGAAGTTTATAAAAGGACACGGGAAATGAATGAACATCTGAGACAATATTGTTGTGAAAAAGCACTTCATTCCATAGATGCTTCCGCACCCGCTGAGTTTCTCCAGCATTTATGTCCACCTTTGATTGTCCAGCATCTGCAGTTCCTTCAGGCAGTGAAGAAAGCGAATGGTATGTTAGCTTTCATGGCAAAAGGATTTGAGTATAGGAGCTGGGAGGTTCTACTTCAGTTGTACAGGGTCTTGGAGAGACCACACCTGGAGTATTGCGTACAGTTTTGGTCTCCTAATCTGAAGAAGGACATTATTGCCATAGAGGGAGTGCAGAGAAGGTTCACCAGACTGATTCCTTGAATGTCAGGACTGTCTTATGAAGAAAGACTGGATAGACTCGGTTTATACTCTCTAGAATTTAGGAGATTGAGAGGGGATCTAATAGAAACTTACAAAATTCTTAAGGGGTTGGACAGGCTAGATGCAGGAAGATTGTTCCCGATGTTGGGGACAAGAGCTCACAGCTTAAGGATAATGGGGAAATCCTTTAGGACCGAGATGAGAAAGACTTTTTTCACACAGAGAGTGGCGAGTCTCTGGAACTCTCTGCCACAGAGGGTAGTTGAGGCCAGTTCATTGCCTATATTTAAGAGGGAGTTAGATGTGGCCCTTGTGGCTAAGGGGATCAGAGGGTATGGAGAGAAGGCAGGTACGGGATACTGAGTTGGATGATCAGCCATGATCACATTGAATGGCGGTGCAGGCTCGAAGGGCCGAATGGCCTACTCCTGCACCTAATTTGTATGTTTCTTAAACAAAGTAAAAAGTGCAATTGTGCCATGGACTTGCACGTTACATTCACATCTGGTGCACGTGAGATACTGGATGTGACAGATACACAGAACTTGCCTCCAGTGTTATCATTTAATGCGGTGCACGATGACAGTAATGACTATATTTAAGTAACAGAATAATCCTGACTAACCCGAGGGGGGAAAAAATGCAAAAATCTGCAGAATACATTAATTTATGGTAGCCCAATACTGTAAATAGGGAATCGCTGCGATATTCCCCAAACTCAAATGGCAAACCTTTGTTGTAATTCCTACTACGCAAACTATAATGACGACTGACGTGTTCACTGGTCAAATGAAGAGTTTAGACCAAAAGGAAAATGTGCCGCATGGCCAAAGCCTCGAGGTGCTGCAGCATCTGGTGTGAAAGGACTAGAGGCAGGAAACATGTTCCCAATGTTGGGGGAGTCCAGAACCAGGGGCCACAGTTTAAGAATTAGAGGAGACGAGGAAACACTTTTTCTCACAGAGAGCTGGTGAGTCTGTGGAATTCTCTGCCTCAGAGGGCGGTGGAGGCAGGTTCTCTGGATGCTTTCAAGAGAGAGCTAGATAGGGCTCTTAAAAATAGTGGAGTCAGGGGATATGGGGAGAAGGCAGGAACGGGGTACTGATTGGGGATGATCAGCCATGATCACACTGACTGGCGGTGCTGGCTCGAAAGGCCAAATGGCCTACTCCTGCACCTATTGTCTATTGAAAGCCTTGTAATGCAGTAAATAGAACTGGACAAAGGCAGAGAGGCACAAAGTGCTGGAGTAACGCATCAGGCCCGGTAGCATCTCTGAAGAACGTGGATCTCCAGTGAACATTGACCATTTGGTCGGCACGGTAGCCCAGCGGTAGAGTCGCTGCCTCACAGCGCCAGAGACCCGGGTTCGATCCTGACTGCAGGTGCTTGCCTGAACGTATATTCTTCCCTGTGTGACCTGTGTGCGTTTTCTGTGGGAGCTCCCGATTCCTCCCACACTCCAAAGATGAACAGGTTTGTAGGTTAATTGGCTTCGGTAACATTGTAAATTGTACCCAGTGTAGGATAGTGTTAATGTGCGGGGATCACTGGTTGGCACGGACACAATGGGCTGACGGGATAGTTTTTCCGCACTAACTAAACTAACTTAAAAATGAATAGGTGATGTTCTGGGTCGAGGCTCTTAAGATAGTCCTTGCTGGGTGACATCAGTCAGTGATATGGAGTAGCAAAGTATATCTAATGGCCATCTTCTTTGCTGATGAAAGCTGTCTGTGGCACAGCTGGTAGAGCCGCTACTTCACAGCGCCAGGGACCCGGGTTCAATCCTGACCTCGGGTGCTATCTGTGTGGAGTTTGCACGTTCTCCCTGTGACTGCATGGCTTTCCTCTGGGTGCCCTGGTTTCCTTCCACATCTCAACGCCAAGCGGGTTTGTCGGTGGATTGGCCTCCGTAACTTTGCCCCTTTCGCAAGATACAAAGTGAAGTAACTACCGGTGTGACCGATGGTCGGCATGGGCTTGGTGGGCCAAGGGACCTGTTTCCATGTTTAAGAAAGAACCGCAGATGCTGGTAAAATCGAAGGTTGACACAAAATGCTGGAGAAACTCAGCGGGTGAGGCAGCATCTATAGAGAGAAGGAATTGGCGACATTTCGGTTCGAGAAACCTTCTTCAGACCCGTTTCCATGCTGTACATTTAATCTGCAATCTCAGAAATAAGTGAAACAGCCTGATCTCATGTTGGTTTAACGTGGAGTCCTTTTAAGACTCTTTTGTGAGTCATTTCTCGTGAATTCTGGAGGAGGGCAAGTGCTGGGATCAGTGGACAGGCTTACTTGCGTTTTCAATGTGGTGATAATTAAGTGTCGGAAATTGCGTGGAGTGTGGGTTTGGCAGCAACATCAAACAAAACTGCAGGCAACGGAGGTCGGGCGACACGGTGGCGCAGCGGTCGAGTCGCTGCCTCACCGCGCCGGAGACCCGGGTTCAATCCTGACAACGGGTGCTGTCTGTACGGAGCTTGCACGTTCTCCACGTGACCGCGAGGGCCAGTACTCACTGGAGTTTAGAAGAATGAGGGGGGGGGTCCTCATTGGCTTGGCTTTGAGATGTGGAAGGAAACCGGGGCACCCAGAGGAAACCCATGCAGTCACAGGAAGAACATGCAAACTCCACACAGACAGAACCCGAGGTCATATTCACAGAATAGTGAAAGGTTTGGACAGAGTGGATGTGGAGAGATGTTTCCACTAGTGGGAGAGTCTAGGACCAGAGGTCCTAGCCGCAGAATTAAAGGATGTTCTTTTAGGAAGGTGATGGGGAGGAATTTCTTTGGTCAGGGGGTGGCGAATCTGCATATTATTTAAGGCAGAGATAGATAGGTTCCTGATCAGTACGGGTATCTGGAGTTACGGGGAGAAGGCAGGAGAATGGGGTTAGGCGGGAGAGATAGATCAGTTATGATTGAATGGCGGAGTAGACTTGATGGGCCGAATGGCCTAATTCTGCTCCTATCACATGATCTGATTAGTCACTCCAGGACTTTGTGTCTATCTTCTGCAGATTAGTTTAACCAGTAACCATGTTCAGCACAGCCATTTAGGGCCAAAGTCCTGCCCCTATGTTGTACTGTTCTACGTTCTATAATGATAAAAGGGATGCTTTTTCAAGAGCATCACACAACCTGCTGGGGGAACTCAACGGGTCGAACAACATCCGTGGGGGAGGGTAGGGGTGGTGGGGTTGGGGGTGGGGAAGAAGTTCGGCAGAAGTTCAGCAAGGGTCGGTGCTGGTGCTGGGGCCGCTGCTCATCACGTTGCATATCAATGATTTGGACGAGGGGACTGAAGGCTTTGTGGCCGCGTTTGCGGATGATGCAAAGATAGGTGGAGGGGCGGGTAGTGTGGAGAATGCAGGGACTCTGCAGAAGGACTTGGACAGGTTGGGAGAGTGGGCAGATGGGATATAGTGTAGCAAAGTGGGGAGTCATGCATTTTGGTAGTCGGGACAAAGGCATAGACTATTTAGTAAATGGGGAGAGAATCCAGAAATGCAAAGGGACTTGGAGTGCAGGATTCCCAAAAAGATGATTTGCAAGTCAAATCCGTAGTAAGAAATGCAAATGCTGCCAGATTTTTTTCACGAGGACTAGAATACAAAAACAGGGATGTAATGCTGTATGTAGGGATGTGAGGCTTTATAAGGCACTGGCCAGATCGCAATTGGAGTATTGTGAAGAGTGAAGAGGATTTGAGGATTTTGGCAAAAATTCTGGCAGCATTTGCCTTCCATCACAGTGAGGAATGTGGGGGAATCCACTGTGGTGGATGTTTATGTAAATTTTGATGTCGTTGTGTGTCTTGTTGCTTTTTCTAGTATATCTGTGTGGTAAATCGAGTTTCACTGTCCCTTGATTGGTACACATGACAATAAAATTTGGGCACCTCATCTGAGGAAAGACGTGCTGCCGCTGGAGAGGGTCCAGAGGAGGTTTACAAGAATGATCCCAGGAATGAGTAGCACTGGGTCTCCAGTTAGATAGAGCTCGGGGGGCTAGTGGAGTCAAGGGATATGGGGAGAAGGCAGGCACGGGTTATTGATTGGGGACGATCAGCCACGATCACAATGAACGGCGGTGCTGGCTCAAAGGGCCGAATGGCCTCCTCCTGCACCTATTTTCTATGTTACTTGCTGGAGTTTAGAAGGATGAGAGGGGGGGGGAGGCCTCATTGAAATGCGCCGAATAGTCAAAGGCCTGGATAGAGTGGATGTGGAGAGGATGTTTCCACTAGGGGGAGAGTCTAGGATCAGAGGTCAAAGCCTCAGAATAGAAGGACGCTACTTTAGAAAGGAGATGAGGAGAAATTTCTTGGTGTATATGTGGATTTTTTTTTGCTACAGAAGGCTGTGGAGGGCGCCAATGGATATTTTTAAGGCAGTGAGAGATAGATTATTGATTATTACGGGTGTCAGGGGTTATGGGGGTGGTAGAAATTTAACAAATCCAAACTAATTCAGCATTGAGAAAATTAATATACATTTGGTGAGGGAAGTGCGTATAAATGCTCCGTGGGATGTTACTGAAAAGTATGGCTGGAACCACATAAATACAAGTTCTGCTAAATAAAATGATCCAGATCAACAGCTAAATAGGAGCAAAAAATATTAAGGCTATGTCTGTAAATAGTAAAATGCACACGGGAAAATTATGACACAACTTTAACAGAAATGTAATGCTGTTTTTTTTTTAAAAACTTTGTTGGGAGATTGCACGAGTCATTGAGCAGAGATTCAGGCAGCCTGGAAACAGGCCCCTCGTCTAACTTGCCCACGCCGACCAATATGCCCCATCCTGGTAATAGTAATTGATCCTGGTAATCCTGGTAATAGGTAATTGAAAGTAGGCATGCAGGTGCAGCAGGCAGTGAAGAAAGCAAATGGTATGTTAGCATTCATAGCGAAAGGATTTGAGTATAGGAGCAGGGAGGTTCTACTGCAGTTGTACAGGGTTTTGGTGAGGCCACACCTGGAGTACTGCGTACAGTTTTGGTCTCCAAATCTGAGGAAAGACATCCTTGCCATAGAGGGGGTACAGAGAAGATTCACCAGACTGATTCCTGGGATGTCAGGACTTTCATATGAGGAAAGATTGGATAGACTCGGTTTGTACTCGATGGAATTTAGAAGATTGAGGGGGGATCTTATAGAAACCTACAAAATTCTTAAGGGGTTGGACAAGCTAGATGCTGGAAGATTGTTCCCGATGTTGGGGGAGTCCAGAACAAGGGGTCACAGTCTAAGGATAAGGGGGAATTCCTTTAGGACCGAAATGAGGAAAACATTCTTTACACAGAGAGTGGTGAGTCTCTGGAATTCTCTGCCACAGAAGGTAGTTGAGGCCAGTTCATTGGCTATATTTAAGAGGGCGTTAGATGTGGCACTTGTGGCTAAAGGGATCAGGGGGTATGGAGAGAAGGCAGGTACGGGATACTGAGTTGGATGATCAGCCATGATCACATTGAATGGCGGTGCAGGCTCGAAGGGCCGAATGGCCTACTCCTGCA
Organism: Raja brachyura; assembly: GCA_963514005.1. The sequence goes on along the minus strand of OY740783.1, from coordinate 10,667,888 downwards.
CCTATTTTCTATGTTTCTATGTTCTATGTTTCTAGGATCTACACCATCCTGGCCAACTCACTCATCTCGCCACTCGCTTCAGGTAGAAGGTACAGGAGCCTGAAATCTGCAACATCCAGGTTCAGGAATAGCTGCTTCCCCACAGCCATCAGGCTATTAACCTAAACTCAAACAAAACTCTGAACTTTAATAGCCCATTGCACTTTATCTGTTATTAATGTGTGTATATCGGCTTGTACTCACTGGAATTTAGAAGATTGAGGGGGGATCTCATAGAAACTTACAAAATTCTTAAGGGTTTGGACAAGCTAGATGCTGGAAGATTGTTCCCGATGTTGGGGGAGTCCAGAACAAGGGGTCACAGTCTAAGGATAAGGGGGAATTCCTTTAGGACCGAGATGAGGAAAACGTTTTTCACACAGAGAGTGGTGAGTCTCTGGAATTCTCTGCCACAGAAGGTAGTTGAGGCCAGTTCATTGGCTATATTCAAGAGGGTGTTGGATGTGGCCCTTGTGGCTAAAGGGATCAGGGGGTATGGAGAGAAGGCAGGTACGGGATACTGAGTTGGATGATCAGCCATGATCATATTGAATAGCGGTGCAGGCTCGAAGGGCCGAATGGCCTACTCCTGCACCTATTTTTCTATGTTTCTATGTTTATAAATATATACATATTCAGTGGTATATGGTCATACTGATCTGTTCTGTATCCGTGCCTACTATATTCTGTTGTGGTGAAGCAAAGCAAGAATTTCATTGTCCTATCTGGGACACATGACAATATCTCTCTTGAATCTTGAATCCACACGAGTCCCCCTTGTATGGAATTTGGCCCATATCCCTATAAACCTTCCTTTAGTACTTTAGAGGTACCGTGCGGAAACGGGTCCTTGAGCCAAGCGAGTTCACACGACCAGCAAACACCCCGTACACTGGCACCATTGCACACGCTAGGGACAATTTTAAACTTTTAACAAAACCAATTAACTGACAAACCTGTACATCTTTGGAGCGTGGAAGGAAACCGGAGCACCTGGAGAAAACCCACACGATCACGAGGATAACACACAAACTCTGTACAGACCGCACCCGTAGTCGGGATCGAACCCGGGTCCCTGGCGCTGTAAAGCAGCATCACTACCGCTGTGCCACCGTGCCTCTCCTGTCCATGTATGTATGGAACGAGGTGGTGGAAATGACATGTTATGCATAAGTGATAGGAGCAGAAATAGGCCATTCGGCCCATCAATGTCTGCTCCGCCATTCAAAAATGGCTGAGCTATCAAACCCATTCACCTGCCTTCTCCCATGATCCATGGCACCCGTAATAATCAAGAATCTATCACTGCCTTAAAAATATCTATTGACGGCCTCCACAACCTTCTGTGGCAACGGATTCCACAGATTCACCACCCTCCTCATCTCTCTTCTAAAGGAACGTCCTTTAATTCTGAGGCTATGACCTCTGGTCCTAAACTCTTCCACTAGTGGAAACATCCTCTCCACATCCACTCTATCCAGGTGTGGTGCCATTTTCAACCATTTTCTACAATATGCTGATCGGACAATAGACAATAGGTGCAGGAATAGACCATTCGGCCCTTCTAGCCAGCACCGCCATTCAATGTGATCATGGCTGATCATCCCCAATCAGTACCCCCCACCCCCCGTTCCTACCTTCTCCCCATATCCCCTTCTCTGCTATCTTTAAGAGCCCTATCTAGCTCTCTCTTAAAAGCATCCAGAGAACCGGCCTCCGCTGCCCTCGGAGGCAGAGAATTCCACAGACTCACCACTCTCTGTGAGAAAAAGTGTTTCCACAGCCTGGCCAATGGCCAGTTGACCCATTGGGTCCAATCTGACCAAAGTACAAGTGGTGGCCATCTCAAATCTCCCACCAAGTTCCATCACCAGGACAATGCAGGTGAGGTGACAGCACAACAAGTATTTCACATTTCACAGTTTGAGGTCAGGTCTTCAATCAATCCATTCTCTTGCGAAATATACACAGTGGCAATGAGACTCTGTGGTGGGAGATTGCAACCTTCACGTGGTCCACCCCGTTTCGACTAATGCAATCAACCCGACGTGCACAAACAACAGCTTAAGGATAAGGGGGAAATCCTTTAGGACTGAGATGAGAAGGACTTTTTTCACACAGACAGTGGTGGGTCTCTGGAACTCTCTGCCACAGAGGGTAGTTGAGGCCAGTTCATTGGCTATATTTAAGAGGGAGTTAGATGTGGCCCTTGTGGCTAAGGGGATCAGAGGGTATGGAGAGAAGGCAGGTACGGGATACTGAGTTGGATGATCAGCCATTTTGAATGACGGTGCAGGCTCAAAGGGCCGAATGGCCTACTCCTGCACCCAATTTCTATGTTTCTATGTTCTAATAAGATCAAATAGAACAAGTTGACCGACAACTTTAGGCTGTGCATGCCATTTGCAAGAAGAATGAGACTCTACCGACATGTCTTTAATAGACACAAAATGTTGGACTCAGCGGGTCAGGCAGCATCTCTGGCGAAAAGGAATAAGTGACATTTCGGGCCGAGACATTTCTTCAGATTATAACCATATAACAATTACAGCACGGAAACAGGCCTTCTCGGCCCTTCCAGTCCGTACCGACCATTTATTTTCCCCTAGTCCCATCTACCTGCACTCAGACCATACCCCTCCATTCCATTCCCATCCATATACCTATCCACTTTACTTTTAAATGTTAAAATCGATCCTGCCTCCACCACTTCTGCAGGAAGATCATTCCACACAGCCACCACTCTCTGAGTCAAGAAGTTCCCCCTCATGTTACCCCCAAACCTCTGTCCCTTAATTCTCATGTCATGCCCTCTTGTTTGAATCTTCCCTACCCTCAATGGGAAAAGCTTATCCAGGTCAACTCTGTCTATCCGTTTCATCATTTTAAAGACCTCAATCAAGTCCCCCCTTAACCTTCTGCGCTCCAAAGAATAAAGACCTAACTTGTTCAACCTAATGCAATCGACCCGACGTGCGCAAACAATAAGATCAAATTGAACAAGTTGACCGACAACTTCAGATTGCTAGACTTCAGAATTCTTCAGCAGCTTGAAGAAGGGATGAGACCAGAAACACCACCTATTACCTTTGCTCCGGAGATGCTGCCTGAGCCGCTGAGCTACTCCAGTATTCTCATGTTCATAACTTCTAGTCAAGTCAAGTCACTTTTATTTCTATAGCACATTTAAAAAACAACTCTCGTTGACCAAAGTGCTTTACATTGGCGGAGGTACTAACGTTATACAACAGTGGTTCATAGATTAAGTACATACATCACTACATACATATAGCCCTCCCTCAGAGGACGTCAAGAAAGGCTTGAGAGTAAAGATGAGTTTTAAGTCTCGACTTAAAGGAATCGATGGAGGGGGCAGTTCTGCTGGGAAGAGGGACGCTGTTCCACAGTCTAGGAGCTGCAACCGCCAAGGCGCGGTCGCCCCTGAGCTTATGCCAAGACCGCGGGATGTTCAGCAACCCCAAGTCGGCTGATCTGAGGGACCTGGAGGTGTGGCCATTCAGCCCATCTGGTCTACTCTGCCGTCCCATATTGGCTGATCTATTTTGTGTCGGGGCGGGGGGGGGGGGGGGTGGTGAACCAGCATCTGCAGTTCCTTCCTACACAGCATGCCTTTAAATTGGGCCACTAACTCCCACAATTTCAATATGATCACAATACCTTGATGTGCAGATGGGCAAGAAACTAGCCCACCTGTTAAAACACTCAAACGCGGTGGAACACACTATTATTTCAGTAGAGTGTGGCATGTGTGTGTAAACCAGTGACCTTTGCTACTCATTCACTGCTCGCTGCGAATCACGTCGACGTGTTCCAGGAGTCAAGGAGAAAGGTCAGTAGCCCGAGTACTGAAAAGGAATTTGCTCTCGCGGTGAAATTTTACAGCAGAACTAAATTAAATCCCTGGGCTCCGACCAGTGTATTTACAGATTGGACATCTCAGTGGAACTTTGGACTGGAAATTGTTCACTGCCTGGAAAGGCCCACTAAATGAAGAGCCAAAGGATATTCTTAATCAAAGAACAGCTGTTGAAAAATTCTATAGGGCATGGGGCTGTGGAATCTGTCTAACTAGATCACACATGGTCTAAGAGGTCTATCTACCTCATTGGAGACCCTGGGACTATCTTTGATCGGACTTTACTGGCTTTATTTTGCACCAAAACATTCTCCCCCTGATCATGTACCCGTACACTGTGGATTTGCTCGATTGTAATCATGTCTTGTCTTTCCGCTGACTGGACAGCACGTGATAGAATTTCTTCTGCAGTTGTATAGGGCTCTGGTGAGACCACATCTGGAGTATTGTGTACAGTTTTGGTCTCCCAATTTGAGGAAGGACATCCTTGTGATTGAGGAGGTTCACGAGATTGATCCCTGGGATGGCGGGACTGTCATACGAGGAAAGATTGAAAAGACTAGGCTTGTATTCACTGGAGTTTAGAAGGATGAGGGGGGATCTTATAGAAACATATAAAATTGTAAAAGGACTGGACAAGCTAGATGCAGGAAAAATGTTCCCAATGTTGGGCGAGTCCAGAACCAGGGGCCACAGTCTTAGAATAAAGGGGAGGTCATTTAAGACTGAGCTGAGAAAAAACTTTTTTTACCCAGAGAGTTGTGAATTTATGGAATTCCCTGCCACAGAGGGCAGTGGAGGCCAAATCACTGGATGGATTTAAGAGTGAGTTGGATAGAGCTCTAAGGGCTAGTGGAGTCAAGGGATATGGGGAGAAGGCAGGCACGGGTTATTGATAGCGAACGATCAGCCATGATCATATTGAATGGCAGTGCTGGGTCAAAGGGCCGAATGGCCTCTTTCTGCACCTATTTTCTATGTTTCTATGACTATAAACTAAACTCAAACACAATGTTCAGGTCATGGGGGGAGAGGGAGGAGGAAATTTGGAGGGGGAACTTATCTGTAATGTATTTGTGCCAATTAATGTATATGTTAATGAGTTGGTATTGTATATAAGCAGGGAATGTTGGGTAATAACATCTCTCTCTCATGATGCAGGCAACCTGCATGTAAGTTGTTATTCATTCTCCCATCCGGAATATAACGTTATCAAAAGTAAAATCATTGGGAAATTGAGAGTTGCATCAGGGGAAGGTTGTTAAAGAATTTTGGGAGTTCAAGGGCAGTCATGTGGGCTAATTTGTAAACAGAGGGAATCAAGAGCCAGAGGACATGGGTTTGAAGTGAGAGGGGAATGATTTAGACAATAGACAATAAACAATAGGTGCAGGAGTAGGCCATTTGGCCCTTCGAGCCAGCACCGCCATTCAATGTGATCATGGCTGATCATCCCCAATCAGCACCCCATTACTGCCTTCTCCCCATATCCATGACTCCTCTATCTAGCTCTCTCTTGAAAGCATCCAGAGATTTAGTAGGAACCTGAGGGCTAACTTTTTTTACGTTAAGGATGGTGGGTGTATGGAACAAGCTGTCAGAGGAGGTGCAACGAGCTGCACAGGGAGCCAAATGCAACGGAATTTCGTTTGGAACTGCATATATCGATGTATTTCTAAATGACAATACAGTTTGTTTGACTTTTGAGGTAGTTGAGGCAGGAACTATGACAAACATTCGATAAGTTCTTAAGTGATAGGAGCAGAATTAGGCCATTCGGCCCATCAATCTACGCCGCTATTCAATCATGGCTGATCTATCTCTCCCTCCAAACCCCGTTCTCCTGCTTTCTCCCCAAACCCCGGACACCTGCACTAATCCCATATCCCGTCGTTATAGAAGCACAATTAGACCATTCGGCCCATCAAGGTCACGATTGAACCTGGGTCTCTGGCAAAGAACCAGGGGCCACAGTCTAAGAATAAAGGGGAGGCCATTTTAAACTGCGATGAGAAAAAAAAAATCACCCAGAGAGTTGCGTGAATTTGTGGAATTCTCTGCCACAGAAGGCAGTGGAGGCCGATTCACTGGATTAATTTAAAAGAGAGTTAGATAGAGCTTTAGGGGCTAGTGGAATCAAGGGATATGAGGAGAAGGCAGGCGCGTGTTACTGATTGTGGACGATCAGCCCTGATCACAATGAATGGCGGTGCTGGCTCGAAGGGCCAATTGGCCTCCTCCTCAAGATTCAAGTGAGTTTATTGTCATGTGTCCCTGATAGGACAATGAAATTCTTGCTTTGCTTCAGCACAACAGAACATAGTAGGCATTGACTACAGAACAGATCAGTGTGTCCATAAACCATTGTATAAATATATACACACATGAATAAATAAACTGCACCGATTTTCTATGTTTCTAAAGTGAGGTAGCGGCTCTACCCCCTCCGTCTATCCATATTTTAGCCCTCCCCCTTTCAATTATATTTCTCAAATCTATGCCTGGAGAGTCAAGTCAAATCAAAAGAGTTTATTGTCATGTGTCCCTGACAGGACAATGAAAATCTTTCTTTGCATAGCACAACAGAAAATAGAAGGCATTGACTACAATTCTATACGTAAATACACACATGAATTAATAAATTAATAAATGCACACAACAGATGGAGGGATATTAATGTTCAGAGTTCCGAGCCAAGTTTAATAGCCTGATGGCTGTGGGGAAGTAGCTATTCCTAAACCGGGTTGTTGCAGTCTTCAGGCTCCTGTACCTTCTACCCGAAAGTAGCAAGGAGATGAGTGTGTGGCCAGGGTGGTGTGGGTCCTTGATGATGCTGCCAGCCTTTTTGAGGCAGCGACTGCGATAAATCCCCTCGATGGAAGGAAGCTCAGAGCCGATGGTGGACTGGGCAGTGTTTACTACTTTTTGTAGTCTTTTCCTCTCCAGGGCGCTCAAGTTGCCGAACCAAGCCACGATGCAACCGGTCAGCAAGCTCTCTACTGTGCACCTGTAGAAGTTAGAGAGAGTCCTCCTTGGAGAGGCCGTGATTTTAACTGTACAGCCAAGAAGCGGAGCTCAGATTCAGTAACAATAATACCCATAATTTCACCGCTCAGATAAGATTTCCTTGATGCTCCAGATAGAGGTATGAGCGAAATGTGGGGGAAGGGTCCCAAGACAGTCAGCACTTGAGATAATATTACACATCCAACAATAAATATAGAAAACTGCTACTTGAACAGAAGAATCTGGCGGATCAATTTTAGTCCGTGCGGATGGTAGCTCGCTCTTCTGCCAAAGTCCTGTTGCTGTTGGATACCATTTGCCGTTCGGTAGTTTAGTCTCTGAATGGGTTAGTTCTGCGGCAATTAGCTTGGATGCTTCAGCTGTGATTGAGAAGGCTATGTGCCAATCGCACACTTGGACTGCAATGAGCGGTGGCAGCAGGTAATGAACTGTGCTATCTCAGGGGAGAAACTATGCGGTAAATATCGAGTTAGCATCTCTCAATTTTATTTATTTTTGTTGATATATCCAGTCTTGGTGATTTATTTAAAAGTTTTAGCGTTCAAGGTACTGCGATGAAACGGGCCCTTCGGCCCAGCGATTCCGCGCCGACCAGCGGTGCTCGGAAGCCAGCAATATCCTACACACACTCGGGACAATTTATAATTTTTACCGAGGCCAATTAACCTACAAACCCATACGCCTTTGGAGCGTGGGAGGAAAACGGAGCACCCGGGGGAAACCCACGCAGGCCACGGAGGACGTGCAAACTCCGCACAGACAGCAACTGTAGTCAGGATCGAACCCGGGTCTCTGGAGCTGCGAGGCAGCAACTCTACCTCTGCGCCACCGTGCCGCACGATTTCTAAGGGTGTCCATTTTAAAAATGCGACATCGTTTTACAACATTGTGTTACTGCTTTTTAATAAATTGCAGACATATGGTCATTTTATCCAAAAGATTTAGTTTAGTTTAGAGGTACAGAATGAAAACGGACCCTTCTGCCCACCACGTCGACGCTGACCATCGATCACTTGTTCACAATAGTTCCACAGTACAGGTGTCGGGGGTTATGGGGAGAAGGCAGGAGAATGGAGTTGAGAGGGAGAGATAGATCAGCCATGATTGAATGGCGGAGTAGACTTGATGGGCCGAATGGCCTAATTCTGCTCCTATCACATGATTTTATGTTATCCCACTTTCGCATCCACTAGGGGGCAATATGCAGCAGCCAATTATCCTACAAACCTGCACGTATTTGGAATGTGGGAGGAAACCGGTGCGCTCGAAGAAAACCCACAGGGTCATGAGAGAAGGTGCAAACTCCACACAGGGAGCAGAATTGAACCCAGGTCTCTGGCGCTGCGAGGCATCAGCTCTACCAGCTGCGTCACCGTCCCGCTCTAATGGGCCTGTCCCACTTACTCGACTTTTTCGGCGACTGCCGGCACCCCTCGTAAGTCGTTGCAGGTCGCCAAAAGTTTTCAACACATTGAAAATCCAGCGGCGACCAGAACAAGGTACGACTCTTTGGGCGACTACTCACGACCATACAGGCTTCAACCCGCGACATGTCGCCTGTACGGTCGTGAGTCGTACCCTCAGTCGCCCAAAGAGTCGTAGCATCTGTCTAGTCCCCGCTGGATTTTCAACATGTCGAAACATTTTCGGCGACCTGCAACGACCTACGAAAGGGGTGCCGGCAGTCGTCGAAAAATTTGCGTTAGTGGGACAGGCCCATTAGTCTCAGTTAGTGCAGCTGATAACATTGGGATGTGTGTCGGAAACAATGCTCAATGGAAATTTTTTTGTCAACTGATGCATGGCACCATTTTAAAACGATCACATAAAGAGTCCCTAAACCAAAATGAAAGGCAGAGCAAATTGTGCGTACAACCTATCTACACAAGAATGAACGCTCGACACAAAATATATCAATCGAACAGTCAAACATAGAAACATAGAAAATAGGTGCAGGAGTAGGCCATTCGGCCCTTCGAGCCTGCACCGCCATTCAATATGATCATGGCTGATCATCCAACTCAGTATCCCGTACCTGCCTTCTCTCCATACCCCCTGATCCCTTTAGCCACAAGGGCCACATCTAACTCCCTCTTAAATATAGCCAATGAACTGGCCTCAACTACCTTCTGCGGCAGAGAATTCCACAGATTCACCACTCTCTGTGTGAAAAATGATTTTCTCATCTCGGTCCTAAAAGACTTCCCCCTTATCCTTAAAATGTGACCCCTTGTTCTGGACTTCCCCAACATCGGGAACAATCTTCCTGCATCTAGCTTGTCCAACCCCTTAAGAATTTTGTAAGTTTCTATAAGATCACCCCTCAATCTTCTAAAAGCCGAGTCTATCCAGTCTTTCTTCATATGGAAGTCCTGCCTTCCCAGGAATCAGTCTGGTGAACCCTCTCTGACCTCTCTCTATGGCAAGAATGTCTTTCCTCAGATTAGGAGACCACACAACACACATAAACTATGCAAGGCATATCAGTCAACCAAAGATAGACACAAAATGCTGGGAGTAACTCAGCGGGACAGGCAGCATCTCTGGAGAGAAGGAATGGGTGATGGTTCGGGACGAGACCCTCCTTCAGACTCCAATATTGCAGTGATTGCATGTCTCAATATATTGTTATATATTATTAATATGATATTTTACTAGAATGTTGCCTGGGTTCCAGCAACTAAGTTACAGAGAAAGGTTGAACAAGTTAGGTCTTTATTCTTTGGAGCGCAGAAGGTTAAGGGGGGACTTGATTGAGGTCTTTAAAATGATGAAAGGGATAGTCAGAGTTGACGTGGATAAGCTTTTCCCATTGAGGGTAGGGAAGATTCAAACTAGAGGGCATGACATGAGAAATAAGGGACAGAAATTTAGGGGTAACATGAGGGGGAACTTCTTTACTGAGAGAGTGGTGGCTGTGTGGAATGATCTTCCAGCAGAAGTGGTGGAGGCAGGATCGATTTTAACATTTAAAAGTAAAGTGGATAGGTATATGGACGGGAAGGGAATGGAGGGGTATGGTCTGAGTGCAGGTAGATGGGACTAGGGGAAAATAAATGGTCGGCATGGACTGGAAGGGCCGAGAGGGCCTGTTTCCGTGCTGTAATTGTTAAATGGTTATATTGCTGTTAACCAACTGTGCGACGCACAACGCCACTTCCATTACAACTCTTCTCCTTTTCATCTTTGAAGTTTGGGTCATTAAGATAACCATTAATGGACGATATGTACCCAGGGATATGATGGATTAACCCGCCTGCATACTAATGGGAAGCCATTAGGAAAGGTTATTTAAAAAAAAAGATAAATACACACAGCCTCCTCCTTCACCTGAGAGTTTAACACATTTAATGGTTCTCTCTCCGATTAAAGGATGCCTGCACTGTGTCCCCTGCTAAGAACACAGCGGGAACTGGCAACATTAATCAACCTACTACGCACTAGTTAACCAGTGTGGAATAGTTGCAGATCATTAAACAGCTGATACTCACATTCAAAGCCCAGCACATTTATCACAGCTAAGACATGTCATACATCCGTGGACAGGAACAATGGCTGTAATACTTTTACATGGAATGGGGAAATTTCACGTTCATAAGGTCATAAGTGATAGGAGCAGAATTCGGCCGTTCGGCCCATCAAGTCTACACTGCCATTCAATCATGGCTGACCTTTCTCACCCTCCCAACCCCATTCCCCTCATAACCCCTGACCCCCGTGCTAAACAAGAATGTGGCAATCTCTACCTTAAAAATACCCAGTGACCACCTCCACAGCTGTCCGTGTCAATGAATTCCACAGATTCACCACCTTCTGCCTAAATAAATGACTCCTCATCTCCTTCCAAGAGGAACATCATTTAATTCTGAGGCTGTGGCCTCTGGTCCGAGACTCTCCCACTAGTGGAAACATCCTCTCTATCTACCTCTTAAAAATATCCACTGGCCTCCTGTGGCTGAGAATTCCACCAGATTCACCACCGTAGATGCTGAATACGAAATGCTGGATACGAGATGTTTGTAATGTTTCAATTTGTCCCTCGCATTTCCTTTTTGTGACAGATGAAATATTTCCGTTGCATCATCGCTGGAGTTTAGAAGAATGGGGGGGGGGGGGGGGGGGGGAGAAACTCATCGAGACTTACTGAATAGTGAAAGGCCTGGATAGAGTGGATGTGGAGAGGATGTTTCCACTAATGAGAGAGTCTAGGATCAGAGGTCACAGCCTCAGAATTAAAGGATCTTCCTTTAGGAAGGAGATGAGGAGGAATTTCTTTAGACAGAGGGTGGTGAATCAGTGGAATTTTTTTACCACAGACGGCTGTGGAAAGCCAGTCAACGGCAGAGCTAGAAAGATTCTTGATTAGTATAGGTGTCAGGGGTTATGGGGAGAAGGCAGGAGAATGGGGTTTGGAGGGAAAGAAGGATCAACCATGATTGAATGGAGTATTGATGGGCCAAATGGCCTAATTCTGCTCCTATCTGCTCCTATGACTTAGTGCCTCACAGGGCCCAAGCACCTCTCCTAGGTCATAGCAAACACAATAGATAATAGACAATAGGTGCAGGAGTAGGCCATTCAGCCCCTCGAGCCAGCACCGCCATTCAATGTGATCATGGCTGATCATCCCCAATCAATACCCCGTTCCTGCCTTCTCTCCATATCCCCTGACTCCGCTATTTTTTAAGAGCCCTATCTAGCTCTCTCTTGAAAGCATCCAAAGAACCAGCCTCCACCGCCCTCTGAGGCAGAGAATTCCACACTCACCACTCTCTGTGAGAAAAAGTGTTTCCTCGTCTCTGTCCTTAATGGCTTACTCCTTATTCTTAAACTGTGGCCCCTGGTTCTGGACTACCCCAATATCGGGAACATGTTTCCTGCCTCTAGCGTGTCCAAACCCTTAACAATCTTGTTTCAATGAGATTCCCTCTCATCCTTCTAAACTCCAGAGTGTACAAGCCCAGCTGCTCCATTCTCGCAGCATATGACAGTCCCACCATCCCGGGAATTAACCTTGTAAACCTACGCTGCACTCCCTCAATAGCAAGAATGTCCTTCCTCAAATGAGGGGACCAAAACTACACACAATACTCCAGGTGTCGTCTTACTAGGGCTCTGCACAACTGCAGAAGGACCAAGCGTTGTCTGCGGAGGGCGCTCAGCATCGCCAAGGACCTCTCTCACCCCAACCATGGACTGTTTACCCTCCTACCATCCGGGAGGCGCTACAGGTCTCTCTGTTGCCGAACCAGCAGGTCCAGGAACAGCCTCTTTCCGGCGGCTGTCACGCTACTCAACAACGTACCTCGGTGACTGCCAATCACCCCCGCCCCGGACACTTATTGTTATTTATTCAAATCATTTGCTGTGTCGCTCTTCCAGGGAGATGCTAAATGCATTTCGTTGTCTCTGTACTGTACACTGACAATGACAATTAAATTGAATCTGAATCTTTGCTCCTATAATTGATTCCTCTTGTTATCAAGGCCAACATGCCATTTGCTTTCTTCACTGCCTGCTGTACCTGCATGCTGACTTTCATAGACTGATGTACAAGGACCTCCAGATCCCGTTGTACTTTCCCTCTTCTCAACTTGATGCCCTCTTCGTTCCCCTGACTCTCGTGAATTTGCAGCATATTCCTGGTGTCTTCCACTGTGAAGACTAACACCTTCTCTCCAGAGATGCTGCCTGCCCCGCCGAGTTACTCCAGCTTTTTGTGTCTGTCTTCGGTTTAAACCAGCGTCTGCAGATCCTGCCCACAGGTTTCGGTGTAAGCCTTCACAGCGGAAGCCACCAGCAACATGCTGAAGACTGAAGAAGTCTCGACCCGAAACGTCACCCATTCCTTCTCTCCAAGGATGCTGCCTGTCCCGCTGAGTTAATCTAGCATTTTGAGACTATCAACAAAAAACCTCTTCCGTTCATCGCCATTTCTTTTTTCCACATAAATACTTCTCAAGCATCATCTTCCAACGGTCAAATCTCCACGGTAGACAAAAGTGCTGGAGAAACTCGGCGGGTGAGGCAGCATCTATGGTGCGAAGGAAATAGGCAACGTTTCGGGGTCCAATTACGGTCCAAACTCCACATTTGCCGCTTTTTTTTTAACTCTTTACTTTACAAACCTGAAGAAAGCTCTTTAATAGCATCCTCTTTTATATTATCGGCTAACTTAAGGGCCTGTCCTACCAGCATCCGACTCCATGCGGCAAGCGCGACCAAACCGGCAGCGAGGGCCGCGCGGAGGTCGGGTGATCCCCTGTACAGGGCCGTTCCTACCAGCATCCGACTCCATGCGGCAAGCGCGACCAAACCGGCAGCGAGGGCCGCGCGGAGGTCGGGTGAGTAGCGCAACGCGGCGCAAAGTGAGGCGAACTTGGAGCAAAGTCTTAAGGTAAGTTCGCCAGGACAGAGAGGGGCACACAGAGAGGGGCACAGAGGCACACACACAGAGGGCCACGGAGCCACACACATAGAGGGTCACGGAGGCACCTACAGAGAGGGTCACGGAGGCACGATGTCGGGGCGGTGTGTAATGCGTCGAGGCGACTGCGAGCCGACAAGCCGTTGCCGCGCGGAATTTTTGAACGTAGTCAGTTTTTCGGAGCCCCGTGCGATGTCGGGACGAACTCCGCACAATTCCGCACGGCTCCGGCGATCGAAGTGGGACCGGCCCCGCGACGCCGGACGGCTCAAGCGACCACGTTAGGTCGCGCTCATCGCATGGAGTTACATGCTGGTGGGACAGGCCCTTTACCTTCCTATTTCATCTTTTCTGCCCTTATTGCTTTTTTTTTTAAGTTGCCTTCTGAGACTGTTCCTTTGCTATTTCCTGCTTCCAGCCCTTAAAAAGCTTAAAAACTTTTCATCTCATAAGTTTTGGTTCTTGCAAAAGATTGTTGACCTGCAATGTTAATAGGCTAGATGATGTCATTGCAAACGCTGGCCGTTTCTGGCAAGGTTCAGCATTGCCGATTTAATTCCCGGGATGGCGGGTCTGTCATATGCTGAGAGAATGGAGCAGCTGGGCTTGTACATTCTGGAGTTTAGAAGGATGAGAGGGGATCAAATTGAAACATATAAGATTGTAAAGGGTGTGGACACCCCAGAGGCAGGAAACATGTTCCCGATGTTGGGGGGGGAGTCCAGAACCAGGGGCCACAGTTTAAGAATAACGAGTAAGCCATTTAGAACGGAGATGAGGAAACACTTTTTTCTCACAGAGAGTGGTGAGTCTGTGGAATTCTCTGCCTCAGAGGGCGGTGGAAGCAGGTTCCCTGGATGCTTTCAAGAGAGAGCTACATAGGGCTCTTAAAAATAGTGGAGTCAGGGGATATGGCGAGAAGGCAGGAACGGGGTGCTGATTGGGGATGAGGCAGCCATGATCACTTTGAATGGTGGTGCTGGCTCGAAGGGCCGAATGGCCTACTCCTGCACCTATTGTCTATTGTCTCTTTATGGACGGCTCAGTTACAATAATTAACTTTTCAAATCCTCAATTGAACCAACTAATTCATGGCAAATGCACGATTGCTGTAAAACTGAGCAGAACTAAAGATTGGACTATGATTATTTGTAGATCAATCAATGGGATGTGAATAGTTACCTTTGTAGCAAGCTGGCTATCTGCTGATCCAAGGTCAATAAAAGGTCATGTGGGAGAACTTTCTACTTGTTATGGTACTTTATGTTCCTCTACTCCTAAAGTGCTTGAGGGTGCAGGCCAACAGGAGCGCTCACAGTATTTCACTGCAGCGACTGTGCTTCAAATGTCAGTAGCCAGAAGATATTTGCCAATAATTGCAGTGGCCAAATCTGATGATCCTTCCACTCGTTGATGTGTGCGCACACATGCATACATAGACACACGTGCACACGCAAACACACACGTCATCCACATCCTGCCAGACTAAGTACTGGAGACACAGAAACTGCAGCGGAATCTTGAATAGAACACAAAGTGCTGGAGGAACTCGGGCGGCATGGAGGTGCAGCGGTAGAGTTGCTGCCTTATAGAAACATAGAAACATAGAAAAATAGGTGCAGGAGTAGGCCATTCGGCCCTTCGTGCCTGCACCGCCATTCAATGTGATCATGGCTGATCATCCAACTCAGTATCCCGTACCTGCCTTCTCTCCATACCCCCTGATCCCTTTAGCCACAAGTGCCACATCTAACGCCCTCTTAAATATAACCAATGAACTGGCCTCAACTACCTTCTGTGGCAGAGAATTCCAGAGACTCACCACTCTCTGTGTAAAGAATGTTTTCCTCATCTCGGTCCTAAAGGAACTCCCCCTTATCCTTAGACTGTGACCCCTTGTTCTGGACTCCCCCAACATCGGGAACAATCTTCCAGCATCTAGCTTGTCCAACCCCTTAAGAATTTTGTAAGTTTCTATAAGATCATCCCTCAATCTTCTAAATTCCAGCGAGTACAAGCCGAGACTATCCAATCTTTCCTCATATGAAAGTCCTGACATCCCAGGAATCAGTCTGGTGAATCTTCTCTGTACCCCCTCTATGGCAAGGATGTCTTTCCTCAGATTTGGAGACCAAAACTGTACGCAATACTCCAGGTGTGGCCTCACCAAAACCCTGTACAACTGCAGTAGAACCTCCCTGCTCCTATACTCAAATCCTTTCGCTATGAATGCTAACATACCATTTGCTTTCTTCACTGCCTGCTGCACCTGCATGCCTACTTTAAATGACTGGTGTACCATGACACCCAGGTCTCGTTGCATCTCCCCTTTTCCTAATCTGCCACCATTCAGATAATAGTCTACCCTCATGTTTTTGCCACCAAAGTGGATAACCTCACATTTATCCACATTATACTGCATCTGCCATGCATCTGCCCATTCACTCAGCCTATCCAAATCACCCTGCAGCCTCCAAGCATCCTCCTCACACTTAACTATACCCCCCAGCTTGGTATCATCTGCAAATTTGGAGATGTTGCATTGAATTCCCTCGTCCAAATCATTAATATATATTGTAAATAGCTGGGGTCCCAGCACTGAGCCTTGCGGCACCCCACTAGTCACTGCTTGCCATTCTGAAAAGGACCCGTTTACTACTACCCTTTGCCTCCTGTCTGCTAGCCAGTTCTCTATCCACATCATTATGCACCTGTCCCACTGAGGAAACCTGAACGGAAACCTCCGGAGACTTTGCGCCCCACCAAAGGTTTCCATGCGGGTAGTGGAAGGTAGGACCTTTTTTTCACCCAGTTCTATTCCACCAGGGAGGTCTTCCCTTCCACTACCTGTAACCTCCGGCAACCAGCATCGCAACCGGCTTTGACTAAAAAATTACCGATGTTTAAAACGCCGACCTATTTTTAATCGGGGCCGGTTTTGAATTTTTTTAAATAATTGCCGGAACATGGAAAGCACTTTCGACCATTAGGGAGACTGACAAAAACCTCCGGGAACCGCACGGAAACCTTGGGTGGGGCGCAAAGTCTCCAGAGGTTTCCGTTCAGGTTTCCTAAGTGGGACAGGGGCTTGACACGGCCAGACACCCGGGTTCGATCCTGACTACTCCTTGATAATACAAACGTTAGTGGTTTTGCAGATAGTGAAGATGGCTGCGAACGATTGCAGCAGGATCTGGATCCATTGGCCAGGTGGGCGGAGGAATGGTCGATGAAATTTAATACAGAGAAGTGTGAGGTGTTGTATTTTGGGATGTCGAACAAGGGCAGGACCTACACAGTAAATGGTAGACCCCTGGGTAGTGTTGTAGAGCAGAGGGATCTAGAAGTACAGGTGCATTGTTCCTCCGAAGTTCGAGTCGCAGGTAGATAAGGTGATCAAAAAGGCTTTTGGCACTTTGGTCTTCATCAGTCAGAGTATTGAGCGTAGAAGGGCCGAATGGCCTACTCTTGCACCTATTGTCTATTGTCTATTTATGGACGGCTCAATTACAATAATTAACTTTTCAAATCCTCAGTTGAACGAACTAATTCAACTAATTGAACCACCTATTGTCTTTCCGCTGCCTGGATAGCATGTAACAAAAGCTTTTCACTGTACCTCAGTGCACGTGAGAACAAACTGAAGTGTAAGTGTAACTGAAGGGCCACTTTCCACACTGTATGACTCTTATCACTAAAGTAAACGGCCACCGCGCTGCCGTAACCAGGGGTAATGTAGCCCATCATGAAGTGAAGATGAAATGTCTGAAACGGAGGAGCTTAATTGCATTAATGTCACTCATTGCCTTAAGCACCTCTGTCATCATGCGAGCCATGATTTATGTTTCATAAGTCTACTCAGACAGTATCCAGTATAGTGTCAGAATTATCTGCGGAAACATTGCAAAATAGTTGAGTCATCACCATGAAATGCAGATCGTGCTGCATTACTAGTGATCTACCCAACCTCATCCTGCTGAATCTCTCTGCCGTTACCTCTCACTAACAGCGCATTATTAGAGAAGGTTATTGGCTGCAAATCTTCCCTCCATTGACGAACTGTACACTGCAAGGGCCAGGAAGCGAGCGGGCAAGATCATCTCTGACCCCTCTCACCCTGGCCACAAACTCTTTGAATCACTTCCCTCTGGAAGGCGACTCCGGACTGTCAAAGCTGCCACAGCCAGACATAAAAACAGTTTTTATCCAAGAGTGTTACACAAAAAGCTGGAGAAACTCAGCGGGTGCAGCAGCATCTAAGGAGCGAAGGAGATAGGCGACGTTTCGGGTCGTGACCCTTCTTCCACGAGTAGTTGCTCCACTCAACAGCCAAAAATCTGTAGCCTCCTTTTGTTCTGGTATTTTATTGCATTCTTCACATGTGTAAATTATAATGTTTCATTTTTAATTGTCTACTATATATTGTCTGCTATATATTTGTGAGCAAAGCACCAAGGCATATTCCTTGTATGTATACATACGTGGCTAATAAAATGTATTTAATTCAATTCTATTCAATCAGCCTCCTTTGCTACAGGGAAAACAAACGTCACAGTGATGGTCTTGCCTTATAACTAAGTCCTAGTGAATCTCCATTGTCTGTGATCACACTATTGTCTCGACCCGAAACGTCACCCATTCCTTCTCTCCAGAGACGCTGCCTGTCCCGCTGAGTTATTCCAGCTTTTTGTGTCTATCTTCGGTTTAAACCAGCATCTGCAGTTCCTTCGCAAACATGTCCCAGCTACACTAGCCTCACCGGCCCATATCCCTCAAAACTTGTCCTATCCATGTACCAGTCTAACTGTTTTTTTTAAATGTTTGGATCGTCCCAGCGTCAACTACCTCCTCTGGCAGCTCGTTCCACACACCCACCACCCTTTCTGTGAAATAGTTACCCCATCGGACTGCTGTTAAATCTTTTGCCCTTCCTTAAACCTATGTCCTCTGGTCCTCGATTCCCCTACTCTGGGCAAGAGACTCTGTGCATCTACCCGATCTATTCCTCTCATGAATTTATACACCTCTATAAGATCTCCCCTCATCCCCCTGCTTTACAAGGAATAGAGACCTAGTCTACTCAACCTCTCCCTGTTGCCCACACCCTCTAGTCTTGGCAACATCCTGTACCCTTTCCAGCTTGACATCTTTCCTACAACATGGTGCCCAGAACGGAACAAAATACTCTAAATACGGCCTCACCAATGTCTTATACAATTGCAACATGACCTCTCAACGTCTGTACTCATTCTGATAATTAATTTTAATAATTTCCGATTTGTGTGACCTTTTTTTGTACAAATGGCTGCAATCACTTTGTCATCTTTGCTGTGTTTTCTCTCATCTGCCACTGACAGCTGTGTTTTTTTTAAAGTAATCGGAACCTCGATCGACCTTGTTCTGCACAATATCACCAGCATTTTCTTATTTTTTGTTTAGTTTAATTTCTCTGCAGCTTTAAACATGCCGGCTTCCTTGCCTCTCTGGTTCGATTAAGATCCCCTGACTCTGTACCACTCCTGATGGATAGACACAAAAAGCTGTAGTAACTCAGCGGGACAGGCAGCATCCCCGCAGAGAAGGAAGAAGGGAGGTTCTGGGTGGAGACCCTTCTTCAGACTGTGCAAACCTAATTTATCTTGACGAAACAATAGATCCCCACACACTAACACTATCCTAGATTAGGATATCATGAGAACAAACGTTGGTGAAACCACTGCATGACAGGTTTAGAGTTGAGCTTTTTATGGAACAGATTGTTCGACGAAAGGACAACATTTATTTTATGAATGAGGACCAAACTTGCATTCCAACAGCATCGATCATCGCAGGGGGGTTTGCCAACGGTGCAGACACAAGGAACTGCAGATGCAGGAATCTTGGGTCAAGTACAAAGTGCCGGAGGAACTCAGCAGGTCAGGCAGCATCTGTGGAGGGAATGGACTGGCGACGTATCGGGTTGGGATCCTTCTTCAGACTGACTTTGAAAATTAGAATGAGCACGTTTCACGAGTCTGATGAAGGGTCCCAATCCGAAGCGCCACTTGTCCATTCCCTCCGCAGATGCTGCCTGATCCGCTGAGTAGCCCCAGCACTTTGTGAGCTACCAATAGTGCCTTGCAGTAAATTATTTCTGAAGAGCCGGGAAAAATAGCATCCATTTTGGTCGTGGCATAATCCCACAATGGTAACCAGACGATCAGTTTGAAAAGACTGTTGAGTGTCTTCACTTCATAGAAACATAGAAACATAGAAAAATAGGTGCAGGAGTAGGCCATTCGGCCCTTCGAGCCTGCACCACCATTCAATGTTATCATGGCTGATCATCCAACTCAATATCCCGCACCTGCCTTCTCTCCATGCCCCCTGATCCCTTTAGCTACAAGTGCCACATCTAACGCCCTCTTAAATGTAGCCAATGAAGTGGCCTCAACTACCTTCTGTGGCAGAGAATTCCAGAGACTGACCACTCTGTGTAAAGAATGTTTTCCTCATCTCGGTCCTAAAGGAATTCCCCCTTATCCTTAGACTGTGACTCCTTGTTCTGGACTCCCCCAACATCGGGAACAATCTTCCAGCATCTAGCTTGTCCAACCCCTTAAGAATTTTGTAAGTTTCTATAAGATCCCCCCTCAATCTTCTGAATTCCAGCGAGTATTCAGAGATAGAGTGTGGTGACAGGCCCTTCGGCCCATCTGGTCCGACCTGACCGCTGATCACCCCGCACACCAGCACTATCCTACACACTAGGGACAATTTATAACTTGCAGATTAACCAACAAATCTCTACAGAGAAACATAGAAAAATAGGTGCAGGAGTGGGGCCATTCAGCCCTTCGATTCAGCATCGCCATTCAATATGATCATGGCTGATCATCTAAAATCAGTACCCCGTTCCTGCTTTCTCCCCATATCCCTTGATTCCTTTAACCCGAAGAGCTATATCTAACTCCCTCTTGAAAACATCCAGTGAATTGGCCTCCACTGCCTTCTGTGGCAGGGAATTCCATCGATTCACAACTCTCTGGTTTTTCCTCACCTCAGTCCTTAATGGCCTACCCCTTATTGTTAAACTGTGCCCCCTGGTTCTGGACTTCCCCAAACATCGGGAACATTTTTCCTGCATCTAGCCTGTTCATTCCTTTAAGAATCTTATATGTTTCAATGAGATCTCCTCTCATCCTTCTAAATTCCAGTGAATACAATCCCAGTCGACCCATTCTTTCATCATATGTCAATCCCGCCATCCTGGGAATAGACCTGGTGAACCTACGCTGCACTCCCTCAAATTAGGAGACCAAAATTGCACACAATACTTCAGGTGCGGTCTCACCAGGGCACTGCAGTAGGTCCTCCTTGTTCCCAACTTCAAATCCTCACGCAATGAAGGTCAACATGCCATTGGCTTTCTTCACTGCCTGTTGTACCTGCATGCTTACTTTCACTGACTGGTGTTCAAGCACACCCAGGTCTCGTTGCACCTCCCCTTTTCCGAATCCGATTCAGATTATTATCATTCAGATAATAATTTGCCTTCCTGTTCTTGCCACCAAAGTGGATAACCTCACATTTATCCACATTATACTGCATTTGCCATGCATCTTCCCACTCACCCAACCTCTCCAAGTCACCCTGCAGCCTCATAGCATCCTGCTCGCAGCTCAAACTGCCACCCAGCTTTTGTGTCATCCACAAACTTGGAGATGTCACATTGAATTCCCTCGTCTAAATCGTTAATAAATATTGTAAATAACTGGGAACCCAGCACCAAGCCTTGTGGCACCCCATTAGTCACTCTGAAAAGGGCCCGTTAATTCCTACTCTTTGCTTCCTGTCTGCCGACCAGTTCTCAATACCCTACCCCCAATACCATGTGCTCTAATTTTGCACACTAATCTCTTATGTGGGACCTTGTCAAAGGCTTTTTGAAAGTCCAGATACGCCACATCCACTGGCTCTCCCTTATCCATTCTACTTGTTACATCCTCAAAAAATTCCATGCTGACTTTGACTGAACCAGTCACTGTTTCCCAAATGCGCTGCTATAACATCTTTAACAATTGACTCGAGCATCTTCCCCACTACCGATGTAAGGCTAACTGGTCTATAATTCCCTGTTTTCTCTCTCCCTCCTTTCTTAAAAAGTGGGGTTACATCAGCTACCCTCCAATCCACAGGAACTACTCCAGAGTCGAGAGAACATTGGAAAATGATCGACGATTTCTAGGGCCACCTCCTTGAGTACTCTGGGATGCAGGCCATCAGGCCCTGGGGATTTATCTGCCTTCAGTCCCAACTGTTTACCTAACACCATTTCCTGACAAATGTGGATTCCCTTAATTTCCTCCCACCCACTAGATCCTCAGTCCCCTTGTATTTCCGGGAAATTGTTTGGGTCTTCCTTGGTGACGTCTTTGGAGTGTGACAGGAAACCGGTGCGTACGGGGAAGGTCACGGGGAGAACGTACGAACTCCGTACAGACAGCACCCATAGTCAGGATCGAACCTGGGTCTCTGGCGCGGTCGGGCAGCAATTCTACCGCTGCGCCACCCTTCCAACAAACAACTAGTGGAATAAACCCCAGTGGAATCACTTATATTAATCTGAAGGGGAAGATAGTCTTCCTTTACCACTTTATCCCATCTAATCTGTGGCTCTACCTCAGTAGAAAGACACCACCATTACAAGGCTAAGACTAAAAATTCAACGCCAAGCAATTGAGAATATTTTATGAGATAGATGTACTGGAATTGTGGGAATCAGAATTGATGATTTAAGAGTAAAAATCAAAAAATTACAGGGACACATTTATGACTTCAAATGTTTTAATCCTCAATAGTTAAAGATTCCACACATCTGAAATATCCGTTTGTAGAGGCAATGCTTTTCCATAACATTTTAATACGCCATTAGTTTAGGTGAGGATTATACAAGGAACTGCAGATGCTGGTTGACAGAAAAAGACACAAAGACGTTTGGAGTAACTCAGCGGGTCATACAGCATCTCTGGAGAACATGGATAACTATATGTTTACGAAAGAACTGCAGATGCTGGAAAAATCGAAGGTGGACAAAAATGCTGGAGGAACTCAGCGGGTGAGGGAGCATCTTTGGAGCGAAGGAAATAGAGGTCGTCTGATCTGCTGCGTTTAGTTCAGAGATATAGAATGGAAACATGCCCTTCAGTCCGCGCCGAACAGCAATCCCCTGCACACCCTATCCCACTAACACTAGGGACAACTATACCAAGCCAATTAACCTACAAACCTGTACGTCTTGGGAGTATGGGAGGAAACCGGAGATATGGGGAGAAGGCAGGAATGGGGTACTGATCGGGGATGATCAGCCATGATCACATTGAATGGCGGTGCTGGCTCGACGGGCCGAATGGCCTACTCCTGCACCTATTGTCTATTATCCCAGAGTAAACCCACCCAGGTCACGGGGAGAACGTACAAACTCCGTACAGGCAGCACCCAAAGTCAGGATCGAACCCAGGTCTCTGGCACTATGAGGCAGCAACTCTAACCGCTGTGCCCTCCAGCTCTTTATGTCGATTTCTTATTATTTTAGCTCTCCACACTCGTTTCAAAGGGCATGCATTACAGTGTTGTCATCTGTATGAATGGACAGACTGGGCAAATCAACAGCGGCGTAAAGCCCGGAGCTATTGGAAGCATTCTGGGTACATCAATGAACGCAATGTAATGCACCACACTGATTTGAATGGGGAGGAAGGCTGACCAGGCAGCAGCGATGCCTTACCTGAATGAGCAGGGAGAGGTGAGTGAGGACACGGAAGGGCGGTCGACTGGCTGCTTCCGATCAGGCTTTTCCTGTTGTTGGTGCGGCAACTGAGAATAAAAGAGGGAAAACAAATTTGTATTTTTACATAATACAGTACTTTGTTAATTATACAGCCGCATAAGACACAGGGAGGAGCAGGATGACGTCATCCGGCCCATTAAGTCTACTCTGTCATTCAATACTGGTTAACGTGGACACAAAATGTTGGAGTAACTGAGCGGGACAGACAGCATCTGTGGGGGGGAAGGAATGGGTGACGTTTCGG
Organism: Raja brachyura; assembly: GCA_963514005.1. The sequence goes on along the minus strand of OY740783.1, from coordinate 10,644,445 downwards.
GCCAAGACCCTTCTTTAGACATCGACCCGCAATGTCACCCATCCTTCTCTTCAGAGATTCTGCCTGTCCTGCTGAGCATTTTGTGTCTATCTTCGGTATAAACCAGAATCTGCACTTCCTTCCTACGCTTTCCATCGTGGGTGATCTATTTCTCCCGCTCAACCCCATTATAGAGTCATAGAGTGATATAGAGTGCCCACACCAGCCAACATGTCCCAGCTACACTAGTCCCACCAGCCCACGTTTGGCCAGTATCCCTCCAAACCCGTCCTGCCCATGTACGTGCCTAACTGTTTCTTAAATGTTGGGATAGTCCCAGCCTCAACTACCTCCTCTGGCAGCTCGTTCCATACACCCACCACCCTCTGTGTGAAAACATTACCCCTCAGGGATTACTCCTGGGATGTCAGGACTTTCATATGAGGAAAGATTGGATAGACTCGGCTTGTACTCGCTGGAGTTTAGAAGATTGAGGGGGGATCTTATAGAAACTTACAAAATTCTTAAGGGGTTGGACAAGCTAGATGCTGGAAGATTGTTCCCGATGTTGGGGGAGTCCAGAACAAGGGGTCACAGTCTAAGGATAAGGGGGAATTCCTTTAGGACCGAAATGAGGAAAACATTCTTTTCACAGAGAGTGGTGAGTCTCTGGAATTCTCTGCCACAGAAGGTAGTTGAGGCCAGTTCATTGGCTATATTTAAGAGGGCGTTAGATGTGGCACTTGTGGCTAAAGGGATCAGGGGGTATGGAGAGAAGGCAGGTACGGGATACTGAGTTGGATGATCAGCCATGATCACATTGAATGGCGGTGCAGGCTCGAAGGGCCGAATGGCCTACTCCTGCACCTATTTTCTGTTTCTGTTTCTGTTTCTCAGATTCTTATTAAATCTTTTCCCCTTCACCTTAAACCGAGGTCATCTTGTCCTTGATTCGCCTAGTCTGGGTGAGAGACTAGCTGATCTATTCCTCTCATGATTTTATACACCTCTATTAGATCATCCCTCACCCTCCTGCGCTCCAAGGAATAGAGTCCCAGTCGACTAAACCTCTCCCTATAGCTCAGACCCCCTAGTCCTGGCAACACCCTCATAAATCATCTCGGTATCCTTTCCAGTTTGACAACATCTTTCCCAGAACTGACACAATATTCTAAATGCGATCTCACCAACGTTCTATACAACTGCAACATGACCTCCCAACTTCTATACTCAATAAGATAGGCTCAAAAAGCTGAATGGTCGGCCTCTGCTCCACAACACTACCCAGAGGCCGACCATTCACTGTGTAGGTCCTACCCATGTTAGACGTCCCAAAATGCAACACCTCACATTTTTCTGCATTAAATTCCATCAATAATTCTTCGGCCCACCTGGCCAATCGATCCAGATCCTGCTGCAATTTTTCACAACCATCTTCACTGTCTGCAAAACCACCCACTTATGTATTCGACCTTTCTGTCCTGGGCCTCCTCCATGGCCAGAGTGAGTCCCACCGCAAATTGGAGGAGCAGCACCTCATATGTCCCTCAAGTATTTTACACCCCAGCGGTATGAACTTTGACCTCTCCAATTTCAGGTAGTCCTTGCTTTCTCCCTCCTTTCCGTCCCCGTCCCCTTCCCAGCTCTCCAACAGCCCACTGTCTCCGCCTCGTCCTTTCTTCTCCCCGCACCCTCGCTCCCCTCCCACCCCACATCAGTCTGAAGCAAAGATCATAGAGTGGAGATTCTTTGGTCTGAAGAAGGGCCTCGTCCTCCGCTCCATAGATGCTGCCTCACCCGCTGAGTTTCTCCAGCATTTTTGTCCGCCCACTTATGTATCATCAGCATTCTCTTGCCTTCTCCCTATAAATATTTACCCGGAAACCGATCAAAATCATTTAAAATCTTCTCGGTTTAGGATCTGGACAATTCAAAGCCTAAATTTTGTTATAAAACATTTCAGGGGAAGACATTTCAGACAGTTTCCATGTGCACAACAGAACAGTAAAATGACATCTTCTCGTTGGCTCCGGCTTGGTCTAACTTTCTGTAAAAAAAAGTTAAAATCCAAGTTTCCTTTCGTCCAAACATAAAAAGTTCCCCCCCCCCCCCGGAGTAGTAGCTCTACTCAATAACCAAAAATCTGTAGCCTCATTTCACTCTGGTATTTTATTTAATTCACATGTTTAATCAATAATGTTTTATTATTAATGTTTAATGTTTTATGTTTCATTCCTAACAATCATGTTGTCACTTGCGGGAGGAGCGCCAAGGCAAATTCCTTGTATGTGAATACTTGGCCAATAAAATGATTCATTAATTCATTCATTGATGAATGAATGACACCAATTTCAATGCAAATATATGGATTCAATCTACTAATAAACGCAAAATGCGACTCTCCCCTTCCACAGATTCTTCCTGTCCTGCATTCCAGCATCTTCAGTGTCGACACCAAAACCAACCAGGCACCAAAACCAAACAAACAGATGACACCAGGACACATACCTGCCGTATATTACCTGGAAAGCCCGAAACCGCCTCCGCACTGGAGGGGAAGTTGCGGACTCGACCTGAAGAAGTGGGGCTTCTCCGACTATGACAAATACAACTGCGGAGAGGTAGGCATATATGTACTATATTTACATATTCTGTTGTGCTGCAGCAAGCAAGAATTTCATTGTCCTATCTGGAACATATGGCAATAAAACACTCTCGACGTGACTCTTGAAGCAAAAATAGTCTGAAGGGCCTGTCCCACTATAGGAGTTTACCCAAGAGCTCTCCCGAGTTTAAAAAAAAAAAAAACTTGTGGTAAGTACGTAGAATGTACGTAGCGGGTACGTCAGAGTAACGGCAGGTATTCGGGAAACGCGGTAAGCTCGTGAAAAATGTTGAAAAATGTCCACGAGAGCCCAGAGTACCTACGGGCGGCCATTACCGCAATTCTCCGAGTTCGAATCGGGTGAAACTCGTGAGAACTCTTGAATTACCTCGTACAGTGGGACAGCCCCATGAATCTCCTGAACCCAGTGTTTTTAAGGTGGCAGCAGCAGCAGCAATCCAACTTTTGACATTAACTAGCAACACATTATAAAATGACGTGCTCCACACTTTGGTGGATTAAGATGGTGATCATGAAATTGCCGTCATGGTGGATAATCTGGGTAAATCAGTTGAATCATTAAAAATTGTGATTTTTAATGAAATTGATCTTAGCGCGAAATGCACTGACAATCACACCCTTCATAATTACTGCTCAACGTAACAAACCCTCCAGACCCAAAAATGCCACCAGATTGAAATTCACACCTGCGATATTTCAAAATATATTCAACTTTGAGTTTTTACAAAGGTCATATAATCTTGACAATATCTGTTTCCACTTTAAAGTTTAAGAATTAAGTTTAAAGTAAAATTTTAAAAAATGGTGCGTAGGAAGGAACTGCAGATGCTGATTTACACCGAAGATAGACACAAAATGCTGGAGTAACTCCAGCATCTGCAGTTCCTTCTTTAACAGCATGCTGGAGTAACTCTGCAGGGTAAACAGCATTTTGTCTGTCGCTTTTTCCTTCCTGGTTTGGTCTTTGTTAACACAAGGAACTGCAGATGCTGGAATTCTTAAGCAAAAAAATGCAACATGCTGGAGGAACTCAGTGGGTCAGGCAGCATCTGTGGAGGGAATGGACAGGCGATGTATTGGGTTGGGTCCCTTCTTCAGACCAAGTTGCATGGTCAACACCAACCAACCTCCCTTCCATAGACTCCATCTCCACTTCAAGGCCAGCAGCATAATCAAGGATGTCGCACCCTGGCCACTCCCTCTTCTCCCCTCTCCCATCAGGCAAAAGGTATAGAGATGTGAAAACGCACACCTCCAGATTCAGGGATGGTTTCTTCCCAGCTGTTATCAGGCAACTGAACCATTCGATCAACAACTCGAGAGCGGTGCTGAACTACCATCTACCTCATTGGAGATCCTCAGTCTAGCTTTAATTGGACCTCACTGGACTTTATCCTGTACATAACGTTATTCCCTCTATCATGTATCTGCACACTGTGGATGGCTCGAAGATCTGATTTATTACTTGAATAAAGTCTATTTTGAAATATTTTTTAAAAATCTGGTGGCGTGGTGCAAAAATGAAAAAAAAATGTATTGTCTTTATGCTGCCTGGTTAGCACGCACCAAAAGCTTTCCACTGTACCTCGGTACACATGACGAAAGCTAAACTAAAGGGCCTGTCCCACTTGGCCGTCATTAGCGCGCCATTTACACGACCTCCAAAAATATGGTCGTCGCGTTATGATGCATGTGGGAAGCGCGGGACTGGGGCATGGAGAGGCGTGGAGGAGTGTGGAGTTGCGCGGGGTATCGCGCGGTGCTCCAGGATTTCGTGCTGCAGGAGATCCTCGCATGCCACCTGCGTGACGTATCGCGTATGCACGCTGACACATTGGGTACGCACGCTAACGCATTGGGTACGCACGCTGGCGTCCCGACGTCTCACGGGTATCGCATGGTGACGCATGGTTACGTCACCGTGCGTAACCATGTGTCACCGTGCGCCAGACGGCAAGATGACGCGTCGACCTATTTTACATATGACGCGTAAATGAGGCACAAATGTCGGCCTAGTGGAACAGGCCCTTAAGTATGGAGAGAGACATAAAATGTTGAAGTAAATCTGTGGGACAGGCAGAGAAGGAATGGGTGACGTTTTGGGTTGAGACCCTATTTCAGCATTTAGTGTCTATCTTTGGTTTAAACCAGCATCTGCAGTTTCTTCCTAAATTAAACATGACTTGCAACTTAACCTCCGAATGCCATAGATCACTTTGAACTAACACTTGACATTCAACATTCATCTTGACACCATTCAATGTTGGGAAAAGGAAGTCAATGCCAGCATTCAGTAAATCATTAAGTGCAGCTTTCTCCCTAATCAGTGGCAAATACCATCAGTCTGAAGAAGGGTCTCGACCCGAAATGTCACCCATTCCTTCTCTCCAGAGATGCTGCCTGTCCTGTTGAGTTACTCCAGCTTGTTGTGTCCATCTTCAGTGTAAACCAACATCTGCAGTTCCTTCCAATACTTTTAATCCCCAGGTTGAATTTACAAAAAGCTTAAAAATCATGGCTCCAGTCATCCCGGATTGGTGTTGAGTCAAGGTTTGGAGAGCACTGAGTAAATGATCGTGTCGAAATAAAACAACAGAACAAGAAAGGAAATTGCAACATTTCAAAGTTTAGAACTAGATTGACTGGTTCACTCAGTTCAGACATCGTGCATTGGAAACACAGTCATAGAGTGTGGAAACAGGCCCTTCAGCCCAACCTGCCCAGGCAGTAACTCTACCGAAGCATCACCCATTCCTTCTCTCCAGAGATGCTGCCTGTCCCGCTGAGTTACTCCAGCATTTTGTGCCGATCTTCTGTAACATGTTTTCTTGTGCCTTATTGGCCCAAATTGTCCTTAGTTGAGATTTGTTAACCCCATGGATGCTATGTTCTTATATAGCTACAAATATAAGCTAGCAGTTACTTCACGAGGGCGAGAATACAAAAACAGAGATATAATGCTGAGGCTCTATAAGGCGATGGTCAGGCCACTTTTGGAATATTGTGAGCAATTTTGGGCCCCATATCTGAGGAGCGTTGTGCTGGCTCTGGAGAAGGTCCAAAGGAGGTTTACAAAAATGATCCCAGGAATGGGATCCCAGGAGGATAACATATGATGAGCGTTTGACGCCTCTGAGCCTGTACTCGCGGGAGTTTGGAAGAATGAGGGGGGGCCTCATTGAAACGTACCGAATAATTAAAGGCTTGGATAGAGTGGATGTGGAGAGGATGTTTCCACTAGTGGGAGAGTCCAGGACTAGAGGTCATAGCCTCAGAATTAAAGGACGTTCCTTTAGGAAGGAAATGTAGAGGAATTTCTTTAGGGTGGTGAATCTGTGGAATTCTTTGCCACAGACGGCTGTGGAGGCCTAGTTAATAGATATTTTTAAGGCAGAGATAGATAGATTCTTGATTAGTATGCGTGTCAGGGGTTAAGGGGAGAAGGCAGGAGAATGGGGTTAGGAGGGAGAGATAGATCAGCCATGATTGAATGGCGGAGTAGACTTGATGGGCCGAATGGCCTAATTCTGCTCCTATCACTTATGAACTAAATGCCAAGAAGTAACTGGCACTATCGTACACACAAGGGACAATTCAGCAAGAGAAATGAATACTAATCCGAGGTGAGTTTTCTGTTCTGTTTTAAACATGAAGCCAAACCATTCTCAGGTTGACATTATTTCACAATAGGAACATTTAAGTTGCTGTTGAAACCAATACTCTGTTTGAACTGCTAGGCAACTATGAGTTCCATATTTATAAGGTATTGGTACACTGCCAGTTTAAACAGAACAGTCGGAGTGCCAGAGGAAAAAAAAAGCTTTTAATCTCCCTATACTCTGCTAGGCAACAGGAGAGGAGTAAGGACTTGATATCACCGCACAAGAATCAATGTCTCTGGTATTCAGTTGCAAAGGTTTAAAATCTGAAGTATACAGGCACGGACAGAAAGGACACGTTTCACATTCATTCTTCTGCTGGGATGCTCTGAAGGAAAAAAAAACCTGCGGTTCGAAGCAATGGCCAACAAAACACACCAACGCCTCCCCTTCCTCAGAAGGTTCTGGAAGTTCGGCATTTCCCCAACAACTCACTCCGACCTCTACAGATGCGCCACAGGGAGCATTTTGCCCGGGACGCGTCGCAGCTCGCTTTGGGAGCAGCTCCATCCAAGACCGCAACAAAATTGTAGGACTGGGGACACAGCCCAGGCCATCACACGAATCAACCTCCCTTCCATTGACTCCATCTACGCCTCACGCTGCCTCGCCAAGGCCAGCAGCATCATCAAGGACCAGTCGCACCCTGGCCACTCCCTCTTCTCCCCTCTCCCATCAGGCAATAGGTACAGAAGCGTGAAAATCTGAGGAAGGACATTATTGCCATAGAGGGAGTGCAGAGAAGGTTCACCAGACTGATTCCTGGGATGTCAGGACTGTCTTATGAACAAAGACTGCATAGACTGGGTTTATACTCTCTAGAATTTAGGAGATTGAGAGGGGATCTTATAGAAACTTACAAAATTCTTAAGGGGTTGGACAGGCTAGATGCAGGAAGATTGTTCCCGATGTTGGGGAGGTCCAGGACAAGGGGTCACAGCTTAAGGATAAGGGGGAAATCCTTTAAGACCGAGATGAGAAATACTTTTTTCACACAGTGGTGAGTCTCTGGAACTCTCTGCCACAGAAGGTAGTTGAGGCCAGTTCATTGGCTATATTTAAGAGGGAGTTAGATGTGGCCCTTGTGGCTAAAGGGATCAGAGGGTATGGAGAGAATGCAGGTACTGGATACTGAATTGGATCATCAGCCATGATCATATTGAATGGCGGTGCTGGCTCGAATGGTCGAATGGCCTACTCCTGCACCTATTTTCCATGTTTCTAGAGTGAAGTCGCTGAACATTGAATTTTTCCTCGTGCTTCATTCACTCAAACTCTGGGACTTATGAACCCGGGGCTCTGGTGCTGTAAAGGGCCTGTACCCACTTAGGCGATTTTTTAGGTGACTAGGATGTCGCCACATGGTCTCCGGTATAGTCACCTGTATAGTCGTCTCCCCAGTTGCCCAAAGAGTAGTAGAGTCTTTCTGGTCGCCGCTAGATTTTGAAATATTCAAAAAATTTTGGCGACAGTCGGCTTGGCGCCAACGAGCGTAGCTTGACTTCTCCTGACGTAGGTGCTGTCGTAGGCTGTCGCCAGGATGACGCAGGTTGTCGCCGGGTGCCGACTTTGGCGAATTCCATTGGCGACTACCTGCGTCAACCGGCGACAGCCTACGACAGGTGCCACCACTAAACAAATATTATAAATACATTTCCCTTCAGCACATCATCTATGTCAAACTTCCAGACTGCAAATCACCTTGCTTTTCATTTCCTCATATAGAAATGACCCTATAATTTGTCTGTCCACTGAACAAGAGTATCTACCTCCTACAGACCTTTATTGTATCTCCACTCTCCAAGCTGGTCTGGCATAGCTGTGGTGACATGGGTAACATATTCCCGAGCACATACAGATATAATCCAGTGTTTGAAAGACCTTGGAAGCAGGTGCAATAATGGCTTTCGCCATGAAATCAGATAAGTAGTAGAAAGGAAAAAAAATAATAATTCAAGGCCATAAGGAACAACCCAGGGAACGATATTAATTGGATTTCCCTTTAAAGAGCTGGCACAGAGGCGATGGGCTGAATGGCCTCGTGTGTTGCAGCTCCGTAGGATTTCTCCATGAGAAATTGCAGAGAATCGTGGAAGCAGCCCAGGCCATCACACAAAGCAACCCCCCTTCCATTGACACCTCACGCTACCTCGGCAAGGCCAGCAGCACAATCAAGGACCAGTCTCACCCTGGCCGCTCCCTCTCCTCCCCTCTCCCATCAGGCGAAAGGCACAAAAATATGAAAACGCACACCTCCAGATTCAGGGACAGCTTCTTCCCAGCTATTATCAGGCAACTGTAGAGGGTCAGTTGTATAGGGTCTTGGTGAGACCACACCTGGAGTATTGCGTACAGTTCTGGTCTCCAAATCTGAGGAAGGACATTATTGCCATAGAGGGAGTGCAGAGAAGGTTCACCAGACTGATTCCTGGGATGTCAGGACTGTCTTATGAACAAAGACTGCATAGACTCGGTTTATACTCTCTAGAATTTAGGAGATTGAGAGGCGATCTTATAGAAACTTACAAAATTCTTAAGGGGTTGGACAGGCTAGATGCAGGAAGATTGTTCCCGATGTTGGGGAGGTCCAGGACAAGGGGTCACAGCTTAAGGATAAGGGGGAAATCCATTAGGACCAAGATGAGAAGGACTTTTTTCACACAGAGAGTGGTGCCACAGAGGGTAGTTGATGCCAGTTCATTGGCTATATTTAAGAGGGAGTTAGATGTGGCCCTTGTGGCTAAGGGGATCAGAGGGTATGGAGAGAAGGCAGGTACGGGATACTGAGTTGGATGATCAGCCATGATCATATTGAATGGCGGTGCAGGCTCGAAGGGCCGAATGGCCTACTCCTGCACCTAATTTCTATGTTTCTATGTTTCTAACTGAACCGTCCTACCAGGACTAGAGTGCAGTGCTGAACTACTATCCACCTCATTGGAGACCCTCGGACTATCCTTGATTGGACTTTACTTATCTTGCACTAAACCTTATTCATGTTATTCCCATCATCATGTATCTGTACACTGTAAATGGCTCGGTTGTAATCACTTATTGTCTTTCCGCTGGCTGGTTAGCTGGCAACAAAAAGCTTTTCCCAGTACCTCAGTACACGTGACAATAAACTAAACTGAAACGCAACTGTGAGCACAGACATTTACTAATACTTCCTGATTAGAGATTCAAGATTCAAGAGAGTTTATTGTCATGTGTCCCAGATAGGACAATGAAATTCTTGCTTTGGATTACCATGGTCGAGAAGTAATTTTGATTAAATTCTTTAGACTAATTCATTCATCAACAACAGGCTCATCTCTGAACCTTGAGATGTCCCTTTTGAAGAAGGGTCTCGACCCGAAACGTCGCCTATCTCCTTCGCTCCTTAGATGCTGCTGCACCCGCTGAGTTTCTCCAGCCTTTTGTGTTCCCTTTGGTGAAATGGCTTCCAACCACGACCTGCCCTGGCTCAACATCGGTGAGACCAAGCGCAGACTGGGCGATCGTTTCACTGAATACCTTCGCTCAGTCTGCCTTGGCCGACGTGACCTCCCGGCAACTCATATTTCGCTTGGGCAGCTTACAACCCAAGGCAAATTCCTTGCATGTATACATTCTTGGCAAATAAAAAATGTATTCAATCCAATTCAACTCATTCCTGTTCAAACCCAGCAGTATGAATATTAATTTCTCCAACTTCAAGTAACCCTTGCTTTCCCTCCCTCTCCGCCCTTCCCCCACCCCAGCCGTTGTATTGGTTTCACTCTCGTCCAGCTGAGTTTCAGTTTGTATTAAGGGCCTGTCCCACTTGGGCGCCATTTCCGCGTCACGCAGATGGCGCGCGAAGATTTTGTACATCCCAAAATCCTGGGGCGCCGCAAGCAACCGCGCGTCATTGCCTATGTCACCAAGCGCGTGTCACGTGCGTGTTGTGCGTCGTGACGCGCAAATGGTATCGCGTAAATGGTATCGCGCAAATGACACCCAAGTAGGACAGCCCCTTCACTCGTTATCACCTACCCTGCAGCCAATGATCCACCATTGTGGCCTCCCCCTTCCCTTGACCGGTTTTGATCTGCCCTTTTTGCATATCTTTCCATTAATTTGTTCTACGTACCTTCTCATATCTCTCAGTTCCCTCTCCCCTCAGCCTGAGGAAGGGTCCCGGCCTGAAATGTTGCCTATTCCTTTTCTCCAGAGATGCTGCCTGTCCCGCTGAGTTACTCCAGCATTGTGCGTCTACCTCCAGATTGATACTGTAGCTTGCTACAGTCAACCCGAATGTCAATCCATGTAAATAGACAATAGGTGCAGGAGAAGGCCACTCGGCCCCTCGAGCCAGCACCACAATCATCCACAATCAGTACCACGTTCCTGCCTTCTCCCCATATCCCCTGACTCCGCTATCTTTAAGAGCCCTACTAGCTCTCTCTTGAAAGCATCCAGAGAACCAGCCTCCACCGCCCTCTGAGGCAGAGAATTCCACACTCACAACTGTGAAAATGTTTTTCCTCCATCTCCATTCTAAATGGCTTACCCCTTATTCTTGAACTGTGGCCCCTGGTTCTGGACTCCCCCAACATCGGGAACATGTTTCCTGCCTCTAGAGCGTCCAAACCCTTAATAATCTTAAATGTTTCAATAAGATCCCCTCTCATCCTTCTAAACTCCAGAGTGTACAAGCCCAGCCGCTCCATTCTCTCAGCATATGACAGTCCCGCCATCCCGGGAATTAACCTGGTGAACCTACGCTGCACTCGCTCAATAGCAAGAATGTCCTTCCTCAAATTAGGGGACCAAATCTGCACACAATACTCCAGATGTGGTCTCACTAGGGCTCTGCACAACTGCAGAAGGACCTCTTTGCTCCTATACTCAACTCCTCTTGTTATAAAAGCCAACATGCCATTCGCTTTCTTCACTGCCTGCTGTACCTGCATGCTTACTTTCATTATTTCCTTCGCTCCATAGATGCTGCCTCACCCGCCGAGTTTCTCCAGCATTTTTGTCTACCTTCATTAAACACATGTCCCTTTATTGCAAGTGCTCAGAGACTGTGCAGTAACCAGCCTGTTACATGGGAGGGTCCGAAGTGTTTTTTTCTCAAATCTAGCTCAAATCAGGTGATATCGGGAGAAGGCAGGAACAGGGTACTGATTGGGGATGATCAGCCATGATCACATTGAATGGCGGTGCTGGCTCGAGGGGCCAAATGGCCTACTCCTGCACCTATCGTCCATAGTCTATAACCTTGTTCCATGTGACTGTGTATTCAGTTTCTGAGCTGCATTTCCAAAACGACAGATGGAGTAACGTGGATGAGGTCAGGGCTGACGAGAAACTGTCTACTGACAATCTATATGTGGCTGCATGTTCAGGAAAACGGAGAATGTGTTGTGTGGCTGTGCATTGGGCAACAACATGAAAAAAAGTGGTTCCCTGCCAAAGAGAGACAAAAGATGCTGAGCAACTCAGGCAGGGACAGGCAGCGTCTCTGGAGAGAAGGAACAGATGACAGTTCGGGTTGAGACCCTTCAGAGGCGGCACGGTAGCGCAGCGGTTGAGATGCTGCCTCACTGCGCCAGAGACCCGGGCTCAATCCTGACCTCGGGTGCTGTCTGTATGGAGTTTGCACGCTCTCCCCGTGACCTGAAAGATAGCGGAGCCTAGGGAAGTGGGGAGAAGGCAGAAACGGGGTACTGATTGGGGATGATCAGCCGTGATCACAGTGAATGGCTCGAGGTGCCGAGGAGCCGAATGGCTTACCCCTGCACCCACTGTCTATTGACCGCGTGGGTTTTCTCCGGGTGCTCCGGTTTCCTCCCACACTCCAAAGACGTGCAGGTTTGTAGGTCCATTGTTCGGTGTAATTGCAGTGTAGGATGGTGCTGGTGTACGTGGGGGGGGGGGGGGGATTGCTGGTCGGCGCGGACTCTGTGTATTGAAGGGCCTTTTCTGCTCTGTATCTCTAAACTAGGCTAAACAATGCAATGACGACCTGGGTTGATTACTACAGCAGCTGCAAGGCACTTAACCACAGAGGACACTGGATATGGGATTTATTTTGGACAATGTATTACAGACAGAGTGAATCAGCTTCCAAATAAAGAAATAACTCTGTGATGACTTTGTTTACCAACCTCCTCCAATTGGCCTTTATAGGGGTCTTAGAAACATAGAAATTAGGTGCAGGAGTAGGCCATTCGGCCCTTCGAGCCTGCACCGCCATTCAATATGATCATGGCTGATCATCCAACTCAGTATCACGTACCTGCCTTCTCTCCATACCCTCTGATCCCCTTAGCCACAAGGGCCACATCCAACTCCCTCTTAAATATAGCCAATGAACTGGCCTCAACTACCTTCTGTGGCAGAGAGTTCCAGATACCCACCACTCTCTGTGTGAAAAAAGTCCTTCTCATCTCCGTCCTAAAGGATTTCCCCCTTATCCTTAAGCTGTGACCCCTTGTCCTGGACCTCCCCAACATCGGGAACAATCTTCCTGCATCTAGCCTGTCCAACCCCTTAAGAATTTTGTAAGTTTCTATAAGATCGCCTCTCAATCTCCTAAATTCTAGAGAGTATAAACCGAGTCTATGCAGTGTTTGCTGGCTCACAGCTCCAGAGAACCAGGTTCAATCCTGACCTCCGGTGCTGTCTCTGTGGAGTTTGCACCTTCTCCCCATGACCATGTGGGTTTCCTCCCAAATCCCAAAGACATGCGGGTTTGAAGGTTTAAACCCTCTGGCCTCTCTGTCAAAGAAAAATGCCCCAAATGTGTAGAGAATGGATGCTGAGTTTAGTTTAGAGATATAGCGTGGAAACAGGCCCTTCGGCCCACTGGGTCCATGCCGCCCAAAACTGATTTAGAAACATAGAAAAATATGTGCAGGAGGATGCCATTCGGCCCTTCGAGCCTGCACCGCCATTCAATATGATCATGGCTGATCATCCAACTCATCCAACTGATCCCTTCTTCTGTTTCAAGAAACAACTGCAGATGCTGGAAAATCAAAGGTAGACAAAAATGCTGGAGAAACTCAGCAGGAGAGGCAGCATCTATGGAGCGAAGGATATAGGCAATGTTTCAGATCTGAAGAAGGGTTTCGACCCGAAACGTTGCCTATTTCCTTCGCTCCAAAAATAATGCCTCACCCTCTTGATTCCTTCTTAGTTTAGGTTAATTTAGAGACACAGCGCGGAAATGGGCCATTCGGCCCACCGGGGACAATGTATAATTCTTACCAAAGCGGATTGACCTGCAAACCTGCACGTCTTTGGAGTGTGGGAAGAAACCGGAGCACCCGGAGAGAAGCCACGCAGGTCACGGGGAGAACGTACAAACTCTGTACAGACGAGAAAGTGGGAAAAGCTAGAACTAGTGTGAGTGGGTGATTGATGGTCGGGGGGGACTCGGTGTGTGCGGAATAGCCCGTTTCCATGCTGGATCTCAAAACTAAACTAAAACCAAACTGATTAACGATGCAGCCAAGCGGATAAAAGGAGCTTCAGAAATTGGCCTGAAACCAGCCATCGTTCGCTCGTTGCAGCAAAAAAAAAAGCCAAAAAAACAACAGATGCTGGAAAGCCGGAAGGAACAGCAAATGCAGGGAGCGCTCGGCAGGTCAGGCGGTATCCATGGAGAGAGAAACAGTCAAGGACTGACTCGTCAACGAACCAGAGCTGCTCCTCTTTAAACCAGCTGTTGAAAGCTGCAGCCAGTCGGAGTGGCGAGACGGAAAGAAGAAAACACTGGTGATATTGTGCAGAACAAGGTCGTTCCAGGTTCCAATTACTTAAAAAAAAAAAAAAAAAATACAGCTGTCAGTGGCAGATGAGAGAAAAAGCAGCAACTGGGACAAAAAAGGTACAGCCATTTTGTAGAGGGAGGAAAACAAAAAAAAGGTGGTGACTTGCAAATGTCAAATTCATTCTCAAGACCCAAGAACTTCAGTGTGTTTGCATAAAATGAACAAGTGTTTGCAGTTGATAAGGGAATACATACAGTGCCTATGCAAATATAAAAAGGTAGACAAAAATGCTGGAGAAACTCAGCGGGTGAGGCAGCATCTATGGAGCGAAGGAAATAGGTCGAGACCCCTCTTCAGAAGACGTCGTCTATTTCCTTCACTCCATAGATGCCGCCTCACCCGCTGAGTTACTCCAGCATTTTTGTCTACCTTCGATTTTCCAGCATCTGCAGTTCTTTCTTAAAACAATACAAATATAAATGTCACTTTATCCATCTAAGAAAGCTAAAAGCAAAGATTTGAATTCAATGAAGACAGACACAAAATGCTGGAGTAACTCAGCGGGTCAGGCAGCATCTCTGGAGGGAAGGAATGTGGGACATTTTGGGTCGAGACCCTTCTTCAGACCTGATGAAGACAGAGTATGAGGAAGGGTCTCGACCCGATACATTTTCTCCAGAGATGCTGCCTGTTCCCGCCGAGTTACTCCAGCACTTTGTGTTCTGCCCTCGGTGTAAACCAGCATCTGCAGTTCCTTGTGCAGGAAAGAACTGCAGATGCTGGTTTAAATCGAAGGTAGACACAAAATGCTGGAGTATCTCAGCGGGACAGGCAGCATCTCTGGAGAGAAGGAATGGGAGACGTTTCAGGTCGAAACCCTTCCTTCCTACATAGCGGATTGGCATGGGTGGGTATTTGATGGTCGGCATGGCAATGGTGGGCTGAATGGCTCCAGTAAGTGCCACACTCTTAAAGGTGCCGTGTTTTTAATAAGGAAGGGCGGTCACGGTGGCGCAGCGGTAGAGTTCCTGCCTTATGCCCCTGTCCCACTTAGGAAAGCTGAATTGAAACCTCTGGAGACTTTGCGCCCCACCCAAGGTTTCCGTGCGGTTCCCGGAGGTTTTTGTCAGTCTCCCTAATGGTCGAAAGTGGTTTCCGTTTTAAAAATCGGTAATTTTTTAGTTGCAGCCGGTTGCAATGCTTGTTGAAGGTGGTTGCCAGAGGACGAAAACCTCCGGGAACCGCACGGAAACCTTGGGTGGGGCGTAAAGTCTCCAGAGGTTTCCGTTCAGGTTTCCTAAGTGGGACAGGTGCAAATACAGCGCCAGAGACCCGGGTTCGATCCCGACTACGGGTGCTGTCTGTACGGAGTTTGCATGTTCTCCCGGTGACCTGCGTGGTCGAACCCCCACATTTCCTCCCACACTCCAAAGAGGTATAGGTTTTGTAGGTTAATTGGCTTGGTAAATGTAAAAATTGTCCCTAGTGGGTGTAGGATAGTGCTAGTGTGCGGGGATCACTGGTCGGCGCGGACACGGTGGACTGAAGAGCTGCAAGTGACAATAAAGTATCATCATCAAGTTGAAGGTGAAATTCTTAAGGGATTGGACAGGCTGAATGCAGGAATAAATGTTGAGGAGTCCAGAACCAGGGATCACAGTTTAAGAATAAGGGGTAGGCCATTTAGGACTGAGATGAGTAAAAAACCATTTCGCCCAGAGAGTTGTGAATCTGTGAAATTTTCTGCCACCGAAGGCAGTGGAGGCCAATTCCCTGGATGTTTTCAAGGGAGAGTTAGATTTAGCTCTTAGAGCTAAAGGAATCAAGGGATGTGGGGAGAAAACAGGAACGGGGTACTGATTTAGGATGACCAGCCATGGTCACATTGAATAGCGGTGCTGGATCGAAGGGCCGAATGGCCTACTCCTGCACCTATTTTCTATTTTCTCTGTAAAACAAAAAATGCTGGAAATGCCTAGCAGATCAGGCTTGCACCTCTGCCCCAACAACAAGGTCCCACGAGTTTCAGTTTCAGTCAGTTTATTGTCGCGTGTACTGAGGTACAGTGAAAAGCTTTTGTTGCGTGCTAACCAGTCAGCAGAAAGAGAATACATGCTCACAATCGATGGCATTTCAGTGTATGGATACAACGATAAGAGAATAACATTTAGTGCAAGGGATCATTGTTAAAGTAAGAAATGTTGCTGTCGGAGTAGAGATCTAAGTGTGTGGAGCGATTGTCATATGTGACTGTAGATCTGCTTCTGTAGCCAGCACACAAATAGTCGCCAGGGCTGGCCACCATCTTGGAAGCCGGATAGAAACATAGAAGATAGGTGCAGGAGTAGGCCATTCGGCCCTTCGAGCCTGCACCGCCATTCAATATGATCATGGCTGATCATCCAACTCTAGTATCCCGTACCTGCCTTCTCTCCATACCCCCTGATCCCTTTAGCCACAAGGGCCACATCCAACTCCCTCTTAAATATAACTAAGTTACAGAGAAAGGTTGAACAAGTTAGGTCTTTATTCTTTGGAGCGCAGAAGGTTAAGGGTGGACTTGATCGAGGTCTTTAAAATGATGAAAGGGATAGACAGAGTTGACGTGGATAAGCTTTTCCCATTGAGGGTAGGGAAGATTCAAACAAGAGGGCATGACATGAGAATTAAGGGACAGAAGTTTAGGGGTAACATGAGGGGGAACTTCTTTACTCAGAGAGTGGTGGCTGTGTGGAATGAGCTTCCAGCAGAAGTGGTGGAGATAGGATCGATTTTAACATTTAAAAGTAAAGTGGATAGGTATATGGATGGGAAGGGAATGGAGGGGTATGGTCTGAGTGCAGGTAGATGGGACTAGGGGAAAATAAATGTTCGGCACGGACTGGAAGGGGCGAGAGGGCCTGTTTCCGTGCTGTAATCGTTATATGGTTATAGCCAATGAACTGGCCTCAACTACCTTCTGTGGCAGAGAATTCCACAGATTCACCACTCTCTGTGTGAAAAATGTTTTTCTCATCTCGGTCCTAAAAGATTTTCCCCTTATCCTTAAACTGTGACCCCTTGTTCTGGACTTCCCCAAAATTGGGAACAGTCTTCCTGCATCTAGCCTGTCGAACCCCTTAAGAATTTTGTACGTTTCTATCAGATCCCCCCTCAATCTTTTAAATTCAAGAAAGGATAAAGAATGGTGCCTTCATCAAATAAACAGATTAATCAGAACAGGTCATTATTTACCTGCTGTTTGTTGGATCTTGCAGTGAGCAAATTGGCAACACTAATTACATTTCAAATCTGATTCATTAACCAAATAGGCCTTTGGGATGATCTGCTGAAGAGCATTGTATAAATATGTCGTCCCTACTAAAGTGCTCTGTGGGATCAGTAACCTCCAGCGGTAGAGTTGCTGCCTTACAGCGCTAGAGACCCAGGTTCGATTCCGACTAGGGGTGCTGTCTGTACGGAGTTTGCATGTTCTCCCCGTGACTGCGTGGGTTTTCTCCGGGTGCTCCGGTTTCCGCCCACATTCCAAAGTCGTACAGTCGTAGGTAAATTTGCTTCTGTAAATTGCCCCTAGTTAAAAGGATGCAAATGGAGGATAACATACAACTAGTGTTGGTCGTTGTGGACTCGGTGGGCCGAAGGTGGGTGTGTGTCCCCCCCCCCCCCCCCCCCCCCCACCCCCACCCTGCTAGATGGACAAAAATTGCCTCTAGGTTAATTGGCTTAGGTATAACTTATCCCCAGTGTGTAAGATAGTGTTCACGTGTGGAGATCGCTGGACGGACCGGACCCAGTGGGCCGAAGGACCTGTTTTTGCCCTGTATCTCTAAACTAATCTAAACCTGACTCGGGTCACATAGCTGGCAAACCAGCCCCGTGAGGCCTCAGCCAATTTAAAACTCAGTTTTCGAGGATGTTGCCAGGACTTGAGGACCTGTGCTACAGGGAGAGGTTGGGCAGGTTAGTACTTTCATCTCTGGAGTATAGGATGGTGAGGGGTGATCTCAGAGGGGTGTATAACACAATGAGAGGAATAGATAGGGTAGACACACATAGCCTTTTACCCAGGGTAGGGGAATCGAGAACCAGAGGACGTAGGTTTAAGGTGAGAGGGGAAAGATATAATAGGAACCCGAGGGGCAATTTTTGGGTGGTGGGCAGATGGAATGGGCTGCCAGAGGAGGAAGTTGAGGCAGAAACTATAACAACAGTTAAAAAGATATTTGGACAGCCACATGGATAGGAAAGTGTGATCTTTCGTGGACCATGTGGGGTGGGAGGACCCGTTGCTCCTTTTGGTCCACCCAACATCATTTGAGGGATGTGGGCCAAACACATGTGGGACTAGTGCAGATGGGGCATGTGGGCCGGTGTGGGAAGGTTCGGCAGTGAGGCCTGTTTCCATGCTGTAGGACTCCAAAAGGTGGGACTGGTGTTTGATGGGTCATCTCGGTCAGCATTGATGTTGGGCCGAAGGGCCTGTTTCCGTGCCCTGTGAATCTAATTCAGGCTGACGCTGCTTTAAAGCCCTGTCCCACGGTACGAGTCCATTCCAAGAGTTCTCCCTAGTTTGCCCCGATTCGAACTCGGAGATTTACGGTAATGGCTGCCCGTCGGTACTCGGGGCTCTCGTGGACATTTTTCAACATGTTGAAAAATCTTCACGAGTCTTCCCGTGCTTACCTGCCGTTAGCGAGTCTTCCCGAGTACCTGCCGTTAGCGCTAAGAGACGTCACCGAGCTCCGACGTACCCACTACATTCATTCTCCGTGCTTACCACGAGTTTGATTTTTTTTAAAACTCGGGAGAGCTCTTGGAATGAACTCGTACCGTGGGACAGGGCTTTTACTGAAAGGACCAACTTCAAATTCACAAACTTAAATAGGCAATCAAGAAGTAACCATGTTTTTTCACTGTGCAATTTCGCTGAAACGGAGAAGTGGGAGGAATTGTACACCTAGTTAATATGGATGCAGTCAACTGTGAAGGGAGATTTGTGGATCAGGCACGATGATCCTAATCTGCACAGCTACTCAATAATTCAAACCCACACAACAGTGTGAGTTGGCAGTCAGCTATTTCTCTCTATATCCACTTACTGAGGCCGATCCTACACCACAATCACAGAGAATTTAAGCCTTTAATCTGAATCAAACCGGTTTAGTTTAGTTTTGTTTAGTTTAGAGAAACATCGCGGAAACAGGCCCTTTGATCCCCGCATACTAACACCACCCTACGCACACTAGGGCTAATTTACATTCTATACCAAGCCAATTAACCTACAATGGACAATAAGGATAAGGGGGAAGTCTTTTAGGACCGAGATGAGAAAATCATTTTTCACACAGAGAGTGGTGAATCTGTGGAATTCTCTACCACTGAAGGTAGTTGAGGCCAGTTCATTGGCTATATTTAAGAGGGAGTTGGATGTGGCCCTTGTGGCTAAGGGGATCAGAGGGTATGGAGAGAAGGCAGGTACAGGATACTGAGTTGGATGATCAGCCATGATCATATTGAATGGCGGTGCAGGCTCGAAGGGTCGAATGGCCTACTCCTGCACCGATTTTCTACGTTTCTATGTTTCTAATAGACAATAGGTACAGGAGTAGGCCATTCGGCCCTACGGGCCAGCACCGCCATTCAATGTGATCATGGCTGATCATCCCCAATCAGTCTGAAGAAGGGTCTCGACCCGAAACGTCGCCTATCTCCTTCGCTCCTTAGATGCTGCTGCACCCGCTGAGTTTCTCCAGCTTTTTGTGTAATCCCCAATCAGTACCCCGTTCCTGCCTTCTCCCCATATCCCCCGACTCCGCTATCTTTAAGAGCCCTATCTAGCTCTCTCTTGAAAGTATCCAGAGAACCGGCCTCCAGCGCCCTCTGAGGCAGAGAATTCCACAGACTCACAACTCTGTGTGTGTCTTTGGAGTGTGGGAGGAAACCGAAGTTCTCGGAGTAAACCCACACAGGTCGTGATCTAAGCCGGGGCTCTCTGGCGCTGTAAGTCATCAACTCTACCACTGTGCCCCACACACACTAATTACATTTTGGGAATACAAAGAGAACGGTTTAATCCCTTTGGATGCCATTACCCGATCATCGCATTGCGACTGTATGTATTCAATAAATGCACCACAAGCCCATTCTGGTATAAATTTGCTTCACATAGAAGTTAAGAAATCTTTGAAAGAGTTTTTCACAATAAAAATGTCATGTGGCATATTGTGAAGTCGTCAGATAATTCACGCAGTAGTCCGGTACTTTCAGTAAACAAACCACAAACAATGGAGCTCGACACAACATGCTGGGGAAACTCAGCGGGACAGGCGGCATCTCCGGATAAAAGGAATGGGTGACGTTTTTGGGTCGAGACCCTTCTTCGGACTGAGAGTCGGGGGTGGCGGGGGGGGGGGGGGGGGGGGGGGGAGTCAGAGATGTATGAGAAGGTTCGGAACAAATCAGAGCTCACATCAGTGAGCCAGGAAAGGTGGAGCCCACAGTGGTCCATTGTTGGCTGTGGAAGAAGCCATAATGGAGAAATATATATGGATGTGAACAGTGAAATTGGCAGGGTGACCAGGGTGGCCAGGGTGGGGGAGGCTGGAGAGAGAGGGTCACTTGAAATGATAGAAACCAACGTCCATACCGCTGCCCAAGTGAAATATGAGGAGCTGTTCCTCCAATTTGTGTTTGGCCTCGCACTGACAGTGGATGAGGCCCAGGATAGAGAGGTCAGTGTGGGAATGGGAATGATCACTGGAGTACTCAATGTGATAAAGCTATGCTGTACATGGAATGTCTGTGCTATAGATTCACACAGCATGGAAACAGGACCTTCATGCTGACCAAGGTGTCCCATCTAATCTAGTCCCATTTTCCTGCATTTGGCTCATATCCCTCTAAACATTTCCTATCCATGTGCCTGTCCAAGTGTCTATTAAATACTGTTATTGCACCTGCCTCAACTGCCTCCAATGCACCCAGCACCCTTTGAGTTAAGAAGCTGTCCTTCAGGTTCCTGTTAAATCGTTCCGCTCTCACCAGGCTTAAACCTTTGTTCTTGATTAAGCTACCCTGGGAAATGATTCTGTGCGTTCACTCTATCAATTCCCCTCGTGGGTTTATACGCCCGTGTCAAGAAATAAAGCCCCAGCCTGCCCAACCTCGCCCTTTTGCTCAGGCCCTTTAGTCCTGGCAACATCCTCGTAAACCTTCTTCTCTGCACCTGTTTCCAGCTTAACAACATCCTTCCTATAGCAGCAGGGTGACCAGAACTGAACACAATACTCCAAATGCAGCCTAGCCAACTGCAACATGAAGGGGCTGTCCCACTGCGGAGACCTAATTGGCGAGTTTAGAAGAGTTTAGCAGAGTTTGAAAAAAAAAGTCATGTTGAAGACCTCCTTCAACTATGTACAAGACCTCCTTCAACCTCCTTCGACTATGTTGAAGACCAGCTTCGACTAACCGGGAAAATTGGACACCGAATAGTGGAGAGTGAAGACGACCTCCTTCGACCTCCCTTCGACTATGTTGAAGACTATCTACAACTACCCTCGATTACCTACGACTAACATGCCGACCTACTACGACCTATGTCGACTAAACCTACGAGTAAAAAAAGTATTGATTTTTACCATGGCGACTTTACTCGCGGGCATTTTTCAACATGTTGACAAATACGCCGCGACCTAGCTGAGGCCTCGAGTACGCGGGGGACCACTCTCGAGCATGAAGGAGAGTTACAAAGACCTCCTAGGACCTCGTGTCGACCATGCTGCGAGTACGAGTCGAGGGCAAATTCGCCAGAACTCGCGGATTAGGTCGCCCGAGTGGGACGGGCCCTTAACATTCCAACTCCTAGACGCAATAATGGCTGACTGACGAAACTCAAAACCACTTAAAAAGCGGGGGGCGGGGAAAGCAGAAAATCAAAAACAAAGAAACTAGTACAAATATTTTCGCCCATAAGGCCAAGAGGCAGCAAATTTAAGATGTTTGGAAATTCAATTTAAAAGTATTACCTTCTCACAGTGAGTAAGGATGGAAAAAAACAAATTGTACAAACATTTGTCGTCGTATTGTAAATTATTCTGGCAGGTTTTTAGGGAAAGCATTTGCAGCAAGATAGCATTCAGTATTAGAAGCCAAAACTGGAGACAGAAGTATGCAATCTATGTCCTGATTAAAGGCGCGCGAGTGGAAATAACTAGTCGAGGTATCGTCTATTAGTCCAACTGCAGATTGCGACGCACTGAGGCAAGGGGACTTCCCCACATTGGTTCCCAAATGAAACATCAGTGTAATG